>JAJPUD010002305.1:123573-149254 GCA_023553655.1 Myrmecobius fasciatus | reverse complement strand
CTTTTAAAGTTATTATGTTTTGCTTTTCCAATATTATTCATCATTTCTCTATGTACATTCTCAAATGTTCTCTCTTTTGCTTCTTTAGTGAGGTTTCCCACTTCGGATTTAAATTTTTCTATTCTGTTGATTATTTCTACTGATCAGGTCATAATTTATGCTTTTACAACTCTTTTTTTCTCTTTTAAATCATATTGGGTTATGCTGTTCTATTACTATATTCTTGGTAATTCACAGCATACTGTGCTTTAACGGGTGTTGATTCATTTTCTTTTGTTCTAAAATATTGATTCATAGCAGTCTGGACTTATTTAGCTGATCTGGAGACCATATTCCTGTCTGTAATTAATATCTTCCCTCATGGTTCATATGTTTCTGCTCACAGTCTTTAATTGCCTTTTCTTGCTTTTTAGATCTTTGGCAATTTCTTTTTGCCTTTTATCTCCTTATTGATTATTTTCTGACTCTTTCATTCACTCTCTAAGTTTAATGCATAATGATAACATTTGCACAATAACAATCTAGCATTTGCAAAAGACTTTCCTTCTAATAACCTAGGAAATAGATAGTATAAATATGAGTATCCCCATTTACAGATGAGAAAATTGAGACACTGAAAATATAAATGACTTACTCAAAATCATACAGCTAATAAATATCAGAGATTACATTCTAACTCAGGTCTTTTTATTCCAAGCTCAGTATTCTACCCACTGTTGTATACTGTCTCTATATGACTCAAGGATAGAAAACTATTGAGGATCATTCTAAATCAATAAGGATATTAACTCTGTCTTGAATTAAACTAGTCCACTTCCCAAGTTCTTTTGTCTTTAAAAGTTATAGGAGCAAATTTTAAATATCTAGTGCCTCACAAGTACCCTGTCTAATGAGTTTCACTCTTTGGCTTATTTTACTTAACTATGATCAGAAAGAATGTATAATTTGTACTAATGCAATCTCTCTTTTAAAAGAATGATGACCCACTTGTTGACATTAAATTGCATTTAAATTATATATATGCATATATATATACATATATATTAATCTAGTCATGACCCATCTGACCATTAGTGAATAAGCAAAGAAGAAAATTTCCACCATAGGAATCATCCTGGAAAAGTTTCTATTTTTCTTTACAAAATAAGGACAGCATATAATCTGTTCTCCTTTGTCACTCAATTAGTCAGCTTCTTCTTCCCAATATTTTTTTTTGCTAAAAAGCACCTAAATATATAGCTTGATATGACGGAAAGACCACTGATTTGGGAACAGGTCTTATAAGTTCCAGGCCTGATGCACAAGACCCCACAGGTAGTGTAAGTCATGCAGTTCTCTTCCCTAGACCTGGGTTTCATCATCTATAAAACAAGTCTAGATTTGCTTTTGACTAGTTAAATTCTGAAATCCTTTGCAGCATAAAATTCTGTAATTCTTACATGAGACTACTTCTTAACAGGGATAGAAATGTAATTTTCCATAACTAATGAATCCATAAAGAAAATAAGAGTTTTGTGTCCTTTTTTAATTGAAATTTGAGTGATTCTTAAATATATGCAAATATACCTGTTGGTTTAGTTCCTTTTATGCACTATTATTTTGCTGGTTTAGATCCATCAAATGCACTGTGTAACTTATCTTACTCATTAAAATTTCATGCCTGGCATATTAAAAGATGCAAAATGTTTGTGGCTGATAATGATTATTAAATTCATAGTAAAGAAAATTTAAAAATAAAATTTTATTATAGTTGTCAAAAATAACTACTTTAATCTTAGACAACATTATTAGTAATATAATGCTCAGGAAAAAAGGGGATGGCTCTTCTATTCTACTCTCTTCTGGTACAATGAATTAATGTTCAGTTCAGGTTCCCACATTATATATTTTTTTCAGTTAACTTGCTTTTATCTTCTCCATGGGTCTCCACATTTTATCAAAAAATGATCATGAGAGAACTAAAATTCATGCTTTACAAAGAACATGGGAACTTTAGTGTGGAGGAGGTATCTATAAGGAACATGGAAGTTCACTTCAAGTATCTGAATAGTCTAGTGATAGTCATCACAGGAAGAAGGAATTTGATATGGTTTTTTTGGCAACAGAAGGCAAAACTAGGAACAGTGAGTAGATGCCATACAGGGAAAAATAGGCTTAATATGAGGAAATATTTTCTATAAATTCTTTCTAAAGATAGAATTGGCCATCTCAGGAGGTAATGGATTTCCCTTCAGGGGAAGTTTTCAGGCAGTTGTTGGTGACTTGATATAGGACATTCCAGTTCAGTTACAGGTTGAATGAGATGTCTTCAGAAGCTTCTTCCAACCCTGGGATTCTGGGATTTTTTTTTCTCCACATTAGAACATAAACAAATGGAAATAATTCTATTATTTTTTTAATTTTATTTTATTTGCATAACATATCTGTGGGTAATTCTTCAACAATAACCCTTACATAGCTTTCCGTTACAAATTTTTCCCCCCAACTTCCCCACCCCTCCCCTAGATGGCAGGATATCCACTACATGTTAATTATGTTAAAATATTGGCAAATGGAATATATGTATACATATTTCCAAACTTATCATTGTTGTGCAAGAAAAATCTTATCTACACAAACGATATATCAGATAAAGGAAACACAATGTAAGCAAACATCAATCAAGGAGTATGAGAATGTTATGTTGTGGTCCACATTTCACATCCCTCTCTCTGGGTGTATATGGCTTTCTTCAGTGAACAATTGGAGGTGGTTTGAAACATATCATTGTTGAAGAGAGCCATGTCCATCAGAATTAATTGTCATATAGTACTGTTGTTGCCGTGTATAATGATCTCCTGGTTCTGCTCATTTCACTCAGCATCAGTTCATGTAAGTCTCTCCAGGCCTCTCTGAAATCATCTTGCTGGTCATTTCTTATAGAACAATAATATTCCATAATATTTATATACCATAATTTATTCAGCCATTCTCCAATTGAAGGGCATCTATTCAATTTCCAGTTTCTAGCCACTACAAAAAGGGCTGCCACAAACATTCTTGCACATGTGGGGCCTTTTCCTTTCTTTATGATTTCTTTGGGATATAAGCCCAATAGAAATGCTGCTGGGTCAAAGGGTATGCACAGTTTGATAACTTTTTGAGCATAGCTCCAAATTGTTCTCCAGAATGGCTGTATCCGTTCACAGCTCCACCAACAATGCATCAGTGTCCCAGCCCTCCCACAAGGAAAGTCAAATCTTTTTTTTTTTTTTTTTTTTGCTTAGGCAATTGGGGTTAGGTGACTTGCCCAGGGTCACACAGCTAAGGAATGTTAAGTGTCTGAGACCAGATTTGAACTCAGGTCCTCCTGACTTCAGGGCTGGTGCTCTATCCACTGCGCCACCTAGCTGCCCCTAATTCTATTATTAATAAAGATGAATTGTGCCCCTTAAATTCTCCTGTCTGTTAATCCCGAAACATGGCTAGTAGCCAGCACTCATGACCTGAGGCTACATGTGGCCCACAGGATTTAACTAAGCAGTATTCCCTCTTCTTTCTCCCTCACTTCTCTCTCCTTTCACAAAAACTGTTGCTCTTCCCAACCTCCTCCATTTGCACTCAGAGCTAATGTTTAAATCTTTCTAAATATCAGAGGTTTTCCTGTGCCAGAGCAGAGATTCTCAATTGTAATTGATAGAATTAGGCCTTTGCCAAGCTGTTTGACTGTGGCTTAATGACTTGCTTTTGATGGAAAGACAGACTACCAGCTCAAATCTTTTTCTTATTTTCTTTGATCATTTGATATTGGCCTTTGTCAATTGCTTGTCAATTCACAGGCTACAAGACAAGATTATATATCTTGTATGCAAAGCTCTAGGAAGCTTTCAACTACAAAAACATAACTGTCCTATGATAGAATTGGGACTAAGAATGGAGATTTTACCAAGTGACATTGAGAAGGCACCTATCTTTTTTTTCTTTTCCTTTTTCTTTCTTTTTTTTTTTTAATTTTTATTCTCAGCTTTCCTAACTCCTGAATGGGAACAATAACACTTGTCTCATCTTTAGGATGATAAGATTGTAGTTAGATGGAATCTTAGAGGCCATCTAATTTGTCCAATTTCCCACATTTATAGATACAGAAACTGAAACCCGGATAAATTAAGAGTAATTATCATAATAAACTAAGGCAGTAACAGAAAGAAGATTCAAATTAAAATCTTTCTGATACTAGATTCACTCATTAATTCAATAAACATTTATTAAACACCTACTGTGTGCCAGACACTACACTAAGATCTAGAACTCTTTCCACTGCACCATGCTGTGAAATTACAAAAGGATTAATTTGTCCTGAAAGAATATCTGCTAGGGATAAGCTCTCTGCCTTCAAATAGATGAAGAGTCATTACCTGGAACTCAGTTTGGGTTTATATATGTGAAGCTCCAGAAGTCATTACTAAGAACAAGGAAAAGTTATAGAGAAGTAAATATTGGCTCAAAAACTTTCTTATAATTAGTGTTAATTAGTGTTATCTAATAGTGGATAATATCATTGACTGTAGCTCTGAGATTTATGTATTTCAGGGAGAAAATGTGCATATATATTTGTGTATATATATATGTATATATATATATATACACATATGTATACACACACACACATCTCTTTGAAAACATACTTCCATTTTTGCTTTTGTATTTCCAGCATTTAGCACATGGTCGGCATACCCAATAAACACCAGTAAATATTTGTTTAAATGAATTCCTTCTCACGTAATAATCTTTTCTCCATTTGAACACAATTATCCTCCTGAATCTTATCATTTTAACAAGTGCTTTTTGATTGATTTATTAGGAGGCTCTGAGTTCTTGAGTTCCTCAGGAGGAAGAAAGCTCCAGATTTGTGAAAGGGTTATTGAAAGCTGGCTCCTTCATCTAATGTATTACCAGTTTACTGCAACTTCATGTTGCCTGTTACCTTTTTATGTCCCTATTACCTCCAATGGCAACTTGATGACCACTTATCAAATACAGGACACAGGAGATTCCTTTTCTTTTCATTCTAAATGTTCTTTTTCTCATGTCGTTAAAACAACCTTTCTCATATTATTAAATGATATGAAGTTAAAAAGTATCTATCTTCATTCTACTTTTCCAACTTTACTTCTTACTACCCTCACTTTTACCTATGCCAGTTAAGCCAGACTACCCACTATATGCCTTGCTCTCTCCTGTTTAAGTAATTTGCTATTCCCTGTATCTTGGAATGGCCATTTCATCTGTTGAAATCTAACCCTCTTTTCATGTCAGACTCAAATGCTATTTCCTTGATTCTCCTCCCTCTGTTTCTTCAAATCTCTTTATATATATATATGTGTGTGTGTGTGTGTGTGTGTGTGTGTGTGTGTGTGTGTGTGTGTATTTGTTAGGATCTATTATGCACTATTTTCTGTTATAGTTAATTTTCTGTCATTTTTCCTATTCCATTCATTTTTAACACATTTATTTCATATCTACTATATGCACAGTACTATACTATATTTGTATAGTATAGTACTATACAAAGTACTATACTTTGGTGATACAAAGATAAAAATTTAAATAATCCCATTTACATTCCATGTCCTATGAAGGGAAAATTGTATCTTCCCTAAACTTCATATTTTCCCCTCTCCTCCTCTTTAGCAGGGAGTCCTTAATACAATAGATGTTTTATAGAAGCATGTTTAATTTAATAAGCTTATGGTCACCTTGTATGTGAAGGGAATTAAAAAAAAACACAAGCAAGCTTTTATTAAATACATGCTCTGAGTCAGGTATCATAATAGGATTTGAGAATACAGAAACAGAAGTGAATGAGGCAACATCTGTCCTCGAGGAGCTTAAAGCGAAGAGTCAGTGGTATGGCTGGTTGGACAAAATGGAAATAACAAACCCAGAATTGTTCATTCTTGCATTCCTTGAGTGGACATCTTGACAAGGGCTAATATATTCAGATAGAATAAAATAATAATTGGTTAGTACTATAATTAATTGCATTGAGCACGCAAGTGTTTAATAAATGCATTTTTCTTTTGAAAGCAGATTAGATAACCAACTCTTCACAATGCCAAAAAAAAGTCTGACACTATTTAAATATGATCTGTTACTATTATTTGTATAGAAAAGAAAAAATAATTGCATAGAATCACACAATGTCAGAGCTGGAAGGACCCTTAAAATAATTTATCTAAAACAAAATTCTCATTTTAGAGGTGAGAAAACTGGAATCTAGAGAGAAGAACTGATTTAAAATCATAGTTGTAGAGGGTCAAGGAACCTAAAAGGCCACACCCTCATTGATAATGAAACTGAGACCCAAAGAGATACGTTATTCAAAATCTGAATTTAGGTTCTATGATTCCAGGCATTAACACCATTTCCACTACATCACAATGACCACACAGCCAGTAAGTAGCAAAAAAAGAAGTTCAAATTTGGGTCTTCTGGGTCTGTGATTCCAACACTATCCTCACTACAATTATGGATCTCTGTTCTCCCACAGATGGGTGGTATAAGCCAATATTAGAAATCATATCTCCTGAAAGTGAGTCCCATGGTTTTCTCTCATACTAGAGTTTCAGGTCATTGGCTTTTTACAATAGGATAGAGTTTAGAATATTATGGATCCAATTCATAGTTCAGTCTTATAGAATCTTTTTTTTGTTAATCAAAAGAGAACTAAAGATAATCTTGTCCATAGAGCAATGGAAAAAAACATGATCCCAGACTCAAATGACCTGTTTTCAGATCCTTATTCCATTATATAGAAACTATGCAAATTCTGGCAAATTATTCTGGGTCTCAAAGGAGGAAGTTGAAATAAAAAAAATTGTAAAGTTCATTCTGGTTGTAAATTTATGATTCTATAATCCAAAGTACAAGACACATGAATTTCTTTTTAACAACATCCCTGACGGATGGTCACCCAACTTCTACTAAAAGCCTCCTGTAATGAAATTTGCTACTTCCTGAAGTAAATCATTATATCATTGTTGTTATCGTGTCCAACTCTTTATGACCCTATTTGGAGTTTTCTTGGCAAAGATACTGGAGAGGTTTGCCATTTTCTTCTCCAGCTCATTTTACAGATGAGGAAACTGAGGCGAACAGGGTTAAGGGACTTGCCCAGGATCACAGAGCTAATAAGTCAGGCTGAATCTTCCTGACTTCAGGCCCAGTACTTTATCTACTCTGCCAACTAGCTGCTTTCCATTAAAATGTCATGTAGCTCTATAAATTAAGAAGTTAGAGTGTGGCAATATAGTTCAGTATAGAGAATATTGGCTCTAGAGTCAGAGGACCCAGGTTTAAATTTCACTTCTGTTGCTTACTACCTATGTGACTTTTGAAATTCCTTTAACTTCCATAGGCCTCTGTTTCCTCATCTGTAAAAATCAGGGGATTAGACAAGTTGGCCCCTGAGAACCCTTCTAGATACATGACAAACTTTTTTTTTGTTTCTATTTCCTCTGCAAAGAAGAATAACCTTCATAATGAAAATGACAGTAGAAAAAATTGCTAGCAGGGAGTTAATACTTAAGATAATTAAAGTAAGACTAAGAAGACACCTCATTGCCCTTAATAATTTTGGTCACATAATGCAGATGAACTAAATCCTAAAGTTCTCAAAAAACTGACAGAAGAAATTATGGAACTTCTCTCAGTTATATCTGAAATATGAAAAGCAATATAGATATCATAAGACAGAAAAAGAACAAATATACTGATTTTTTAAAAATAAGAACAGAGTATGCAAAATGTAGACCAGTGAAATGTATTTTGATAACTAGGAAAATTCTAAAATGGATCATTAAAGAGATTGTTGATCAATATATAGAAAGAGAAGCAGAAATTACAAAGAGAAATGCTGGCTATATAAACCCAATTCATGCTAGACTAAGCAATTTTTCTTTTTTGACAGGATTATTAAACAATAGATAATAGGAATGCCATAGATATGATTGACCACTATTATAGCTAAGTTTTTATATGGTATCCCATGCTATTCTTTTGGAGAAGATGGAGAGATATGTTTGAGATAATAATATAATTAGATGGATTCAGAAATAATCAAATGGCTGGACAATAACTAGTTTGTTCATGGTTCATGTATCAGCATAGCAGGGGTCTCCAGTGGAGTACGCCAAGGATATGCTTGGCTCTAGTTACTTAGATAACAGCATAAAGAATATGTTTGACTTTGCAGATGGACACAAAATTGAGAGCATCAGCTAACAGTGAATTAAGAAGCAGTATCCAAAAAGATATTGCCAGGTCAAAATATTAGGATGAATCTAACAAGATGATAACCAAAAGAGATAATTGTAAAGTCTTGTGCTGTGTATAAAAAAAAAATTCACTTCACTAGTATAACATGGAGGACATATAAAGAGGCAGATATGAAAGTTTTAATGGACTATAAGTTCAACAGTAGGAGAATAATATGACAGTCAAAAAAGTTAATGGCCTATTGGGCTAAATTAAGAGGGCATATCTTAAATGAATGGTAAGTTAATAGTCTCTCTGTACTATATCTTTATCAGATCTAACTAGAATATCATGTTTATTTCAGTAAAGCACATATTAAAAAGGACATTGAGAAGCCAGAGAGTATCTACATGAAGGCATCCAGGATTGTGAAGGAATTACCTATGAAGAGAGACTAAAAGAACTGAGTATTTTTAGTCTGGAGAAAAGAAGATCATGAGGAGCCATGATAACTGTCTTCAGATATATCTGGGAGGCTGTCCTGTAAATGAGGCATTTAATTGCTTCATTTTGCCCCAGTCCAAGGAATCATAAGATAAAGGTAGAAGCTACAAAGAGGTAACTAAGTTTGATATTAAAAAACAAACAAACAAACAAACAAACTTCCTATCTGTTAGAACTGGCAAAAGTAGACGGGGCTACTTTTGAGAAGTGATAGACTTCACCTCTTTGGAGGTTTTTAAGTAGAAGTTGTGTAATTATTTGTCCAAGTATGTTTTTATAGAGTTTACTTCTATGTAGGTCGGATGAGGTAACCACTGAGGTTCCATTAAACTCTGAAATCAGGTCTGTGATTCTGTGATCCTACAAACTAAAATCTGCCTCCAAGTAACTTCACCCTAATTGCTCTTACTTCTGCTCCCTGGGGCAAAACAAGGAGGAAAAAAAGAAAGAAGTCTTCGGTGGAATGACAGCCTTCAAATATTTGAAAGCATTTCTTTGATTCTACCTATCTCCACCCTCACCTTCATAACTTCTATTCTCTAGGTTAATCATATCCCATTCTCTGAAACAATAGTACTATAGAATGATTCTGACTTTGTTTACCCTTTTTGTAACCTTTCTATACATACACTACAGCCATACCTACAGTGTGGTGGCCAGAATAGAATATGAAGCTCTAGATGTGGTCCGAAGAAAGCACAGTACAGAAAAACTACAGCCTCTTTCTCTCTAGGTTCTTGTTTCTAGTAATGAAACTTTTTGAGCAACTAGACCATATTATTAATTCATTGAACTCCTAGTCTCCTGAAACCTCTAGTACTTTATTCTAATAGTACTTCTTTCTAGGCACATTGTCCCCTTAGGTATAGCAGGGTTTTTTTTTTTTAAACCAAGTTGATTTATTCTGATTAAATTTCACTTTATTTGATTGAGTCTATTGTTCCAGCATGCCAGCATCATTTTAATTGCATGACATCTTATAAAAAGTAAAGGATGTGGAGACACAAGAATCAGCTGAGTTTGAGCCTAAACTCTGATACTACCTGCATGGCCATAGGCGTATATATCTCAATTGCCTTATCTATAAAATATAGATATTAATAACCTCACAAGAGGCTTGTTGTATCATATGAGAAAATCTATTTAAAGACTTTTCAAACCTTAAAGAGATGTTTGATTGTCAATTATAATAATAGGAGACTCTTCTGTCTAGTCTTTGAGGAGCTGAGGATTTAGTTTACTTGGACCAAGTGACTTAAACAAGTAGATGCATGGAGGCAGTATATTCCAGGAATGGGGGAAGCTAGCACAAATACATAAAGGGAAGAGAGGAGGGGAGGAGGAGATGTAGAGGCAGCTAGTGTTGCAGCTTGTATGGAACATGACTTGAAGGTGAGTAGTTTAAGAAAAAAACTGAGACAAATTGTGGCTTCTAGGATTATAGAATTTAAAATCTTGATGGAGAAGAGATCCATCAGGTCACACATTTTTATTCCTTTATTTTACAGATAAAGAAACTAGGACTTATAGATGTGCCACACAGATAGTAAGCAGCAGAAGCTTAATAGGAATTCAGGTCCTTTGACTATTTACACTGCTATCTTCTGCAATATGGATGAATACCAAGCTGAAGAGTTTGTATTTTTTTCCTGTGATGAAGGAAGTTCCTTTGGATTTCTGAATACTGAAGTGATATAATCTGCACATTAGGAAGCTTATTTTGACAGCAATATGTGCTCAATATGTTGGATCTTCACTGTACATCTCCCCTGGAGACAAAATTAAACTGAAAATATAATTTCAATAAAGGTGGCAATGGAATATGAAAAAGTCAGCCTCTAGGTTAAGACTGTTCCCTGAAAGGCTCCATCCAGCAAGGGTTCCCAAGTAGTACAGACACAAGATCATAGGCTCCAGTCAGATGACCTATAATCCTACCTCAAGTACTTGCTATTTATGGTCTTAAGCAAATCACTTAACATCCCTATACCCCAGTTTCCTCTTCTGTACACTGAAGGGATTAGATGGGATGATAAAATGGCCTTTGGGTTCTATTACTAGATCTATGATCCTATGAGGACCTTATCAGCTTTGTGTGATGGAAAAAATCAACTCAATAATTAATAGCTCAAAGTTTTAGTTCTAGAATTATGGACTTGGATGAGTTTGCTCCTCTGTCATTTGAAGGAGACCGGCTACATGTTTTGTAAATTCTCTTCCAATTAATCAAGTTCTGTGACAAGACCAGAGTAGCCTCAGACATGATTCATTTTAGGGAATCAGAAGCAAACTCTCTCTGCTCAGAATAATTGTGAAACTTTACTCAAGTGAACTAAATTGGCTGTAAATACTTTTCCCAGGCATCCGTGCCCCACAGGCTTCTGGGCACCTGAACAAAAATAACTAAGTGCATAACTGATCACAACAGGGACAACTTGCCCAAACAAATCTCTGCGCCAAGGCTGCAGAGAGAGGAAAAGAAATAACTTCCTATCAACACCCATAATCACCATGAGAGTCTCACTTTGTAACTACTTGCCAAATGGTAGGAACAGGGTGGTGGTAAGCAGTGGGGGTGGAAAATGTGGGTGAGTAGATGGATGGGAATATGCAAGCAACAGGGATATCAGAATAGAATGGATTCAGTGGCAAGAAGGATGGGTTAGGAGGTCAGAAACCTGGATCTTAAGCCTGTCCCTTTTGTGTGCTATCTGTATAATCATCTGACTAAACAGAAAGTAATATAATGTTAGAACTTTGAGATCAGTCAACCATAAATCAATAAATAAGCATTAATTAATCAACTCTGTGCTAAGCACAGTTATAGGCACTGAGGTAAAAATTTAAAAATGAAACTGTCCCTATCCTAAGGAAGTTTAAATTCTATAGAGGGAACAATTGAGATGCATATTAGGAAATACAAAATACATATCAGGTTTTACTGCAGCTTGAAGTTTTAATTGCTTAAAGTAATTACAAAGTAATTTGTGGAAGGGGTGCTAACAGCTTACCTGATAGAAGATGGAATCAGGCAGTGTGTCCTGTACAATGCAGTATTTGAGGTGAGACCTGAAAGGAGTGAGGAATTCTTCGGCAGAACCCAATGCCCTCATTTTAAAAATGAAGAAACTGAGATTTTAAGAAATGAAATGATTTACTCAGGATTGTATGGTGAGTTAAAGAATGTGTTGTACCCCAAAAAGCTATGTAGTCAAATGCAATCTTATTTCATTTAGGAATGCAAATCTGAAGCTAGGGTCATATTTACATTCCTAAATGAAATTAAATTCCACTATATCCTATAGTCTCTTCAGATTATTTGTTTTCTGAGAAACAACATAGCTAACTATAGAGAGGGACATCACCAGTAGTCTAGTTACCTGGGGATTAAGCTTTTTTTTGTTGTTTTGTTTTTGTTTTGTTTTGTTTTGTTTTGAGAGTGACAATTAAAGAAAATATAAAAATTTTAAGTGCTCTTCAGTTTGATATGCTCCCCATCTACTTTTTTTAGTGACAATTGCAAAGTGACAGGAAAGGGCTAGGCAATGTTAAAAATCATAATTTGTAGACTGTCACTAAACTTTCATTTAATTATTGGTATGCAAAATTTAAGATACTTGTCCTATGGCCAACAAATGGATATCTTACTGGAAGAGTTTGATTATACTAATATTGTTATTCTTGCTATAAACAAAACAAGAAAGAAGATGAAGCTGTACAAAAGGATGACTCACTGATCCTCTTGAAAAGATAAAGAGAGGAATTGGCAGAACAGATTTTAACCATATACCCAAAGGCAACAAGAAATTTTATTTAATAGGGGAGCCCACACAGTGATCATCACATGTTTCAGTTTGACTGAAAAATACTTACAAAAAGCCAACATGAAAATAATTACAACTTGGACATCAACATTAGTTTCTTAGAAGGATGAAGTAAAAAAAATGTGCAAATATTTGAAAATATAATCCTGCAAATTCCATCAATATATAGTTGGATGCTCAGTAACTTCAGTTAAAAGGAGGAGAAATGTAGAACTAGGAAGAAATATATCGGAAAGATTTCAGGAAAAAAGAGGTCACTAATCTATAGATTACAAGAAGCTTTGTTATAAATGAGTCTTAAAGTATGATTCTATAAAATCATATATTTCCATATCATGAATATTTTCTTCAAGGAAAGAGTAAGTACTAATCATGATGATCATGAAATAATACCATAAGAAACGACAATATTATCTTTTAACAGACCAAAAAAAGACCTCTTGTGGATATCAGGCCCTTTCGGACTTAATATTTTATACTCAATATTCATGTCTTCTGATTATATATCTAGCTTAGTTTTCACTGTACTAGTCTACTTTATGTTACTTTTTCTAAAGCTACATTTATGTAAAAAGGAAATGAAAATAGCTATCCTGACTAATATAAACTGAAATTTATATGGCACTTTTAGCTCTACCAAATCTTTTCCATTAATAACCTTTTTTGAGTCTTACAACAATCCCATAAGATTGATACTAAAAGTATCATCTTCAATTTGCAAAGGAAGAAGCCACAGATTCTTCCTGAAAGTTCATGGGATCCTAGATTTAAAAATAGAAGGATTAATGGAGATTGTCTAACTCCCTTATTTTTATAAATGAGGAAACTAAGGCCCAGAGAAATTAAGTGAATTGTCCATGTTTACAAGAAGTAAGAGATCCAAGTAGGCATTTAACTCATGCTCTCTGACTCCAAGTACAATGCTCTTTTCTCTGTACCTGATCAAATGACTTGTTCATGGTTGCACAGCTAACAAATGTCAGAGTATATCATATTTTCCATTATATTACCTTACCTTTCCTTGTTATGTTGATCAAGGGAAATAATAATACCTGGAATTTCACCAGGAAAAGTAGATGAATATACAAAAATCTTTCCTTTGGCTATTTGCAGTTTCCATAGGCTTCAGTAATCATGACTCAAAAGATCCCAGGAACAGAAATAGACCCATAGAGAGAGAAACATCTCTTAAGGTAAACCAAAATGATAAAAGTAGGAGTAATGGAACAGAATTATGGGAAATTTAAATGAAGATGGAGGGAAAGAATAAAAGGGACGTCTCATAGACTGCAGTGTAATCTCCCCAAGGAAGAATTGAAAGCTCCAGCACTTGAATCATTTAAAACTAGACTAGACAGAGCACTCAGAAACACACCAGAGGGAATGATCCACCATTATCAAGGGGAGCATGCAAGATGACCAGATAGTCCTTTTCCATCTTTAATTTCTGAGATTGTTTGCTCATGTATCTTGCCTGCCTCTTCGTCTGGGCATAATTGTTCCCAAGAGGACTGCATATCCCTGACTGTTCTAGTCAGAGGAGTTTTAAATAACTTTTTTTACTTGATTGCTCTCATTTTCTACACCAACCATTCTGTGATATTTCTGAAATGTCCATCCATAAAATAGACCTAAATCTAACAGCCTTCCTAGATCAACAAGTACTTAGATTCCACAGCCTCAAATGGAGTGAGATCTTGATTTTTAGTGGTTAGATTCCAACTTCCTATTAGAGGTTGGAGGAATCTTTCTTTTAAGAGAAATAATTTCTCTACATTGACTAGCTAGAGTCATCCTGTGAGAGATTGAGAGAACTTTCCATTTGGAAGTTTGTAAGTATTTTAATATCCAAATAATTATCATATGGAAGATGGAATATATGTATGCCCTCCAGAGGGCAGAATTAGGATAAAGGAAAGGAAAATATTATGAAAGAGAGGGATTGGGACATATTAGAGCATTGAAATTAGATTCAAGGGACTTAGATTCAAAATTTGGGCCCAATGTGTGCTACCTATGTGACCCTCAGAAAAGTGATTAAGTCTCTCTATAGAAGTCACTGCTTTCTCTATGCCAGCTGTTTGACATTGTAGGGTTGTCAGAGGAAAATTCTATCTAGCCAAGCTGTTGGGAGTGAAGTATCAGTGACTGCCATACCCTGGAAGAATGGAAAATGGTTTGAGGAGCACCCTAGGCACAGAAGCCCTTGTCTCTTAATCTCTGTGTGTGTCCTTCTTAAACGACTATCATTCAATATATAAATATGGCTGTGTAATCAAGATAAACACTGAAAACAACCACACATATATGTTACATACTGCCCCTTTGCATCTACATTATTTCATTTGATCCTCAAAACTGACATGCAAGTTGATTCCTTCCTGTCTTTATCCATCTCTATACCATGGAATTTCTAACAGTCATCCCTCTTATAAAAAAAGACTTCCATTAAAATACCTAATTTTGAGCTCCCATCTCTTCTTTCCAAAACTGTTGCAATAATTTCAATAGCCTAACTGGTACCTATGTCTTCACTATCTCTCCACTCTAATTCAATTCAATCTTTATACAGCTGACATAGTAATCTTTCTAAGGATTAACTTTTTTGTCATTCCTTTGATCAAATATCCACCAGCATTAAGTAATCCCATGCTACTTGCATAAATACCTCTCTATCCTCCCTTCACATTTCCTAAATGCCAATCAGACTGAATACATTTTTCCCCTTAATACATCTTTATATATTAGATTATGCTCTCATTTTCTTGGTGGAGTGGCAATGGATTGAGGAATATCTTCTAATCTCACCTGTAAAGATGACTAGCTATGAAACCATGGAAAAATTATTTAACTTTTCTGAGTTTCCTTATTTTTAGAATACAATTAATAATTCCTGAAGTGTTTCACAGAATTGTTGGTGAAAATCACATTAGATCATGTATGCTCATATGACTTGACTTCAAAAAGAATCTCCCTATAAAGGAGATTAGAAGTAAAGGTATCTTTTACCCTTATTATTAGACATCATAGGGATTAGGACAAGACCTGTGAGTTCATTAGTATAATCATATAGGTTGGTATATGCTTAGCAATGTATGGCTTTACAGAGTTTCTTAAAGCACTGAGAAAATATGTGACTTGTCCAGAGTCACTAAATATATTTCACAGGTGAGACTTGAACTTGTCTTTTTAGTCTTCCAGTCAGCTACTATACTATTCCCACTCTCAGACAGCAAGTAAACATTTATATAAAATGACATGGGGATATCTTCACTTGAAAAGATAAAGATCAGAAAATGACAAAGTATTCTACTAGGACAACTTTAAAAAAAATATTGGCACTAAGACCTGGAAGGAAGATAAAGAAAAAGCATTGATTTCTACAATCATTTCATACAGATTTTAACAATCATGACAGAAAGGAAGTGAAAAGATCCCAAAATTGCTTCACCTAATAAACATTTGGTTTTCCTACCAAACAGAAAAAGACATTAATCAATCAATTAATCAACAAGCATTTTTAAGACAAATGGGAGACACCTTACTAGCCACTGATGAATATATAAGTAAATAGCAAAATGAGTATAAATATATATATATATTATTCTTTAAATATCCTTTAATATGGAGCCACTGGAAATTATTGAACCAGAGAATATTATGGTCAAATTTGTGCTTAAGAAAATCTACTGCTTGAATTTTCCTTAGAATGATCAGTAGCATCTATTTAAAGCCATCAGCAAGCATCATATGTAATGGGGACAAACTAGAACCATTCCCAATAAGATCAGGAGTGAAACAAGGCTGCCCACTGTCACCATTATTGTTTAATATTGTATTAGAAATGTTAGCTTTGGCAAGAGAAGAAAAAGAGATTAAAGCAATTAGGATTAAAGGAGTAAGTAATGAGGAAACCAAATTAGCATCTTTGTAAATGATATGATGGTGTTCCGAGAGAACCCTAGAAAATCAACTAAAAATTACTAGAAACAATTCACAACTTTAACAAAGTTGCAGGATACAAAATAAATCCACATAAATCATCAGCATTTTTACATATTACCAACAAAGTCCAATAGCAAGAGAAACAAAAAGAAATTCCATTTAAAATAACTGTCAATAACACAAAATATTTGGGAATCTGTCTCCCAAGGGAACTATATGAACACAACCTCAAAACACTTTACAGACAAATAAAGTCAGATCTAAGCGATTGGAAAAGTATCAAATGCTCATGGGTAGGCTGAGCAAATATAATAAAAAAGATAATACTACCTAAATTAATCTACTTATTTAGTGCCATACCAATCAAACTCCCAAGAAATTATTTTACAGATCTAGAAAAAATAGTAGCAAAGTTCATCTGGAAGAACAAAAGGTCAAGAATTTCAAGGGAATTAATGAAAAAAAGGCTGATGAAGGTGGACTTGCTGTACCAGATCTAAAACTATATTATAAAGCAGGGGTCATCAAAACCATTTGGTACTGGCTAAGAAAATGAGTAGTTGATCAGTGGAATAGATTAGGTTCACAGGACAAAATAGTCAAAAACTATAGTATCTAAAGGCCGTAGCTTTGGGGATAAGAAATCACTATTTGACAAAAAACACTGGGAAAATTGGAAACTACTATGGAAGAAATTAGGGCTCGACCCAAACCTAACACCACATACCAAGATAAGGTACAAATGGATTCATGATTTAGACATAAAGAGTGATATTATAAGCAAATTAGAGGAACATAGGAGAGTTTACCTCTCAGATCTGCAAAGGAAGGAATTTGTGATCAAAGAAGAACTGGAGATCATTATTGAACACAAAGTAGATAATTTTGAGTATATTAAGTTAAAAAGGTTTTGTGCAAACAAGATTAGAAGGGAAGCAATAAACTGGAAAAATATTTTTACATTCAAAGATTCTGACAAAGGCCTCATTTCTAAAATATATAGAAAATTGACTCAAATTTATAAGATTTCAAGCCATTCTCCAATTGATAAATGGTAAAAGGATATGAACAGACAATTTTCAGATGAAAAAATTGAAACCAATTCTAGTCATATGAAGAGATGCTCTAAGTCATTATTGATCAGAGAAATGCAAATTAAGACAACTCTGAAATATATTTCTCAAATTGGCTAAGATGACAGGAAAAGATAATATCAAATGTTGGAGGGGATAGAGGAAAACTGGGTCACTAATTCATTGCTGGTGGAGTTGGAAACACATCCAACCATTCTGGAGAGCAATTTGGAACTATGCCCAAAGAGTTATCAAACTGGGCATACCCTTTAACACAGCAGTGTTTTACTGGACCTGTATCCCAAAGAAATCTTAAAGGAGGGAAAGGGACCCACATATGCAAAAATGTTTGTGGCAGCCCTTTTTGTAGTGGCAAGGAATTGGAAACTGAGTGGATGCCCATCAATTGGAGAATGGCTGAATAAATTTTGGTATATGAATGTCATGGAATATTATTGTTCTACAAGAAACAACCAGCAGGAAGATTTCAGAGAGGCCTGGAGAAATCTACATGAACAGATGCTAAATGAAATGAGCAGAACCAGGAGGTTATTATTATGTGATGATCAATTCTGATGGACATGACTCTTTTCACCAATGAGCTGATTCAGGCCAGTTCCAATGATCTTGTGATAAAGGGAGCCATCTACACCCATAGAGAGGACTGTGGGAACTGAGGGTGGATCACTACATAACATTTTCACTTTTTGTTGTGGCTTGCTTGAATTTTATTTTCTTTCTCATTTCTTTTTTACTTTTTAATCTTTTTAAATTCTTGTGCAACAAGATAATTGTATAAATATGCAGGCTCATATTGGATTTAACATATATATATTTTTACCCTGTATAGCATATATTGGATTGCATGCCATCTAGGAAGTGGATGAAGGGAAGGGGATGGGAATACAGGGTTTTGCAAGGGTCAATGTTGAAAAATTATCCTTGCATATGTTTTGAAAATAAAAAAACTTCAATAATAAAAAGAATGATGGAAAAAACGAAAATCCATTGCTTCAGGAAATTCAATGTAATACTCATCCAGAATACGAACTCAACAGTAAATATTTTGTAGAGGAGAATAATGATTCACTATGAAGGTAATCACTTGACAATACAATAAAAATCAATGGAAAGCTAAAAACAAGTCTGTAAATAATGTGGCATGAGATTCAGTTAAGTCAACTCAACCCAAGATTATTTAAAGAAGAAACTGGAGGTAGGACAACAGATGAAAAAAATATAAAAACCTGTCATATTTCTGTAATTAATTACTTCATCATCAATAACAGTAATACTACTACATTTAACTCATGCTTTAGTAACTAGAAATACTAGTTACTAGAAAGCATGAGTTAAATGTAGTAGTTTCTAGTTAGTTAAATAAGAAAGAAGAAATTATAACAAATGAGAAGTAGGCAAAAACAGTTGGACTCAATGCAGTAACCAGAAGAAACCCATACAGGGAAGATTTAATTTTTTATTTATTTATTTATTTATTTTTTATTATTATTATTATTATTTGGTGAGACAATTGGGACTAAGTGACTTTCTTAGAGTCACACAGCCAGTAAAGTATTAAGTGTCTGAGACCAGATTTGAGCCAGGTAAGGATTTAATTTTGAAAGAATTAATGGATCGATTCTTAAGATATCAATAAGAAGAAATGAAAAAATAATTGAGCAGATGAAATGAAATTATAGCTAGTATTAGCACAAAAAAAGAAAGTGATCAAAAGGATACAACCTTGAGTTATAGTATCATTCCAAACACTCTGTGAGCCTGGACAAGTCACTTAATTTTTCTGCCCCCACAAAGATTATATTCAAAGGAATTATATTCAAAATACAGAGATTCAGAGAGAGTACTGTGGGAAAGAGTATGGATCACAACATAGCATTTTCACTTTTTTTGTTGTTTGCTTGCATTTTGTTTTCTTTCTCATATTTTTCCCTTTTTGATCTGATTTTTCTTGTGCAGAAAGATAATTCTATAAATATGTATACGTATATTGTATTTAACATATTTTTAATATGTTTAACATATATTACATTACTTGCCATCTAGGAGAGAGGAGAGGAGGAAGAAAGGGAAATTTGGAACACAAGAATTTTTTAAGGGTCAATGTTGAAAAATTATTCATGCATGTGTTTTGAAAATAAAAAGTCTTAATACAAAAAGGAAAAAAAAAGAAATACAGGGATTGCTTAACACAAAAAAACCTATTAACATAATTATGTCAATAATAAAAGTGACAAAAATCATGATTAAATCAATATAGAAAGTTTTTAATAAAATATACACTGATTTCTAATTTTAAAAAGTTGAAATTATAGGTATGAATGGATTTTTTTTCTTAAAATGATGGAAGAAAATTTGTCTAAAACCATCAGCAAGCATTATGTGTAAAGGGAATAATCTACAAAACTTCCCAGTAAGATTGAATGCAAAACAAGGATGCCCACTGCCACCAATATTATTAAATATTGTAATGGAAATCCTAACAATAGCAATAAGAAAAGAAAAATAAATAGAAAGAATCAAAATAGGAAGCAAAGTAATAAAACGTTCTTCTTGGAAACAAAATGATGATATACTTGGAAAATCCCAACTCAACTCAAATAAAAAGTTAGTTGAAACAATCATTTTAGCAACATAGCAGGATGTAAAATAAATCCACATAAATCATCAGCATTTCTATTTGCCGCAAATAAAACCCTGAAAGAAAAAATGGTGATATTCCATTTAAATTAATTCTAGACAATATAAAATACCTGGACTGCCAAAAAAAATCCCAAAATCTATATGAACAAAATTATTTTTAATTAAAGCTTTTTTATTTTCAAAATATATACATGGATAATTTTCAACATTCACCCTTACAAAATTTTATGTTCTAAAATTTCCCCCTACCTTCACCCCCCTAGAGGCAAATAATCCAATATATGTTAAACATGTGCAATTCTTCTATATATATTTCCACAAATGTCATGCTGCACAATAATTTTTTAAAAACTATTTATACAAATAATATCAGACTTAAATAATTAGCAAAATATTAATTTTCCATAGTTACATAGTGCCAATGTAATTTCAAATGACAGTTAAATTACCAAAAACCTATTTTACTGAGTTAGAAAAAATAATAACAAAATTCATTTGGAACAACAAAAGACCAAGAGGTACCAATGGGAAAAAATGTAAAGGAAGAAGGTATATTATAAAAAACTAATTATCAAAACTATTTGGATACTGAATAGAGAATAGACAGGTAGATCAAGAGGATAGAGTAGACATACAATTTACAACAGCAAATAAATATAATAACCTTATATTTTACAAATGTAAAGACTTAAAATGTAAGGATAAGAATTCATCATTTGGCAAAAAAAAATGCTGAAAAGTCTGGAAAGCAATCTGGAAAAAAATTGGACATAGACCAATATCTTATACCATTTGCCAACATAAGGTCGAAAGAACGCCTATTATATAAATGACCTATTATATAAAGAGAGTTATTAGAAGAAAACTTGAAGAACATGAATTTATGAATCAACAAGAGATAGAGAACAGTGAAATATGTAGATTAAATTAAAAAGCTTTATACAAATAAAATAAATATAACCAAGTTCATAAGGGAAAAAAATTGGTGGGAAATTTTTATAGACAGTTTATGAGATAAAGGTTTCATGTCTGAAATACATAAAGAACTTTGTCAAACCTATATAAATGAGTCATTTCTTCAATAATATAAGTGATCAAAATATATCAACAGGCAGTTTTTTTGATGAACAAAATCAAAACAATGTATAGTGATATAAAATGTTTTAAATCATCACTAATAAGAAAATGCATATTTTTCCTTTTTAAAAGCTTTTTATTTTTAAAATATATGCATAGATAGTTTTCAACATTGACCCTTGCAAAACCTTGTGTTCCAAATTATTTTCTCTCTCCCTTCCCTCCACTCCCTTCCTTAAATGGAAAATAATCCAATATATATTAAACATGTGCAATTCTTATATGTATTTCCAAACATGCTATACAAAAAAAATGAGATGAAAAGGGGGAAAAATGAGAAAGAAAAGAAAAAGCAAGCAAACAACAACAAAAAGAGAAAATAATGTGTTGTGATCCAAACTCAGTCCTCACGATCCTCTCTCTGGGTGCAGATGACTCTCTCCATCACAAGCCCATTGGAATTGGCCTGAATCACCTCATTGTCGACTAGAGCCATGTCCATCAGAATTGATCATTGCATAATCTTCTTGTTGCTGTGTACAATGATCTCCTAGTTCTGCTCATTTCACTCAGCATCAGTTCATGTAAGTCTCTCCAGGCCTCTCTGAAATCATCCTGCTGATCATTTCTTATAGAACAATAATATTCCATAATATTCATGTACCATAACTTATTCAGCCATTTACCACCTGATGAGCATTCATTCAGTTTCCCATTCCTTGCCACTACAAAAAGGGCTGCCACTAATATTTTTGTACATGTGGATCCTTTCCCCCTTTTTATGATCTCTTTGGCATATATTTCCAGTAGAGACACTGCTGGATCAAAGGGTTTACACAGTTTGATAGCCCTTTGGGCATAGTTCCAAATTGCTCTCCAGAATGGTTGCATCAGTTCACTACTCCACCAACAATGTATTAGTGTCCCAGTTTTCCCACAACATTCATCATTATCTTTTCCTGTCATTTTAGCCAATCTGAGAGGTATGCAGTGGTACTTCAGGGTTGTCTTAATTTGCATTTCTCTGATTAATAGTGATTTAGAGCATTTTTTGTATGACTACAAATGGTTTTAATTTCTTAAACAATCTTGAAATACCATTTTATACTTATTAGATTGGCTAAAATGATGGAAGGGGAAAGTGACAAAGTTGAAGGGGATATGGAAAAATTAGGACACCAGTTTACTGTTGATTGAACTGTGAACTGATCCAACCATTTTGGAGAACAATCTAGAATTATAGACAAAGAGTTATTAAACTGCTTATACTCTTTGACCCAGAAATACAACTATTAAGTCTGTTTCCAAAGATGATTAGGGGAAAAAAGAGAAAAACCTCAAAAAATTATGGCATCTGTTTTTGTGGTGACAAAGAATTGGAAATTATAAGAATGTCCATCAAATGGGGGATGACTGAACAAGTTGTGTTATATAATTGTGGTAGAATATTACTGTGCCACATAAAGAAATGATGAGCTCAATATCTTAGAAAATATGGATAAACTTGCATAAAATAGTGGAGTGAAGTGAGCAGAACCAAGAGATCATTGTTTATAGTAATAGCAATATTCTTTTTAAAACAAATTTGAATGATTAAATTATTTTGACTACTCTTAACACCCAAATTAATTACAAAGGACATATAAACAAAGATGTTATTTGTATCAAGAAAGAACTGACAAATACAAGTGTGTATAGAATGATTTTACATATATATGTATGTGTATAAACATAGATGTGTAACTTTGTATATGTCTAATGGTAAAGTGAGAAGGGAGCAGAGAAGAAAACAGCTGGGAAAAGAAAGTTGCATGGTAATTATATATTTAAAAGGAATAGCAAGTTGCACATAATAGATGTGCAATTTCTTATGTGATCATCTTTTTTCTATTCTACTATGTTGTGGAAATGTTTTATTTCTTAAGTTTGGAATAAAATAAAATAAATAAATAAAGTAGAAGAGTGGCAAAAGAGGGAAATGTACTCTATAAGATCTCTTCTAGATCTAAGTTGATCAACTTGTGATATTCGACATTAATAACAACTGACCCTTATGCTTACTAACTATATAACTGTTAAGATCTCTTCTAGTCCTCAAATTCTGTAAATGCTTGCATGATTTTTAAAAGTATCCTTGATTTAAATATGAGAAAGTAACTGACAGATAATTCAAATAATTTTCTATAAGACTACAATTGCACAGGTCTACAATTAACTACCATTATTGTTTGCTGTTTATTTTCTAAAATTTATATAGGACAGTAAAGTAAAGCCCCAAAGTTTCTTCTTAAACAAAGTTTCTCTCCCAGACATATTAAGGTCATACCAATTGCCTTTAAAATGAAACAAAAATAGCTATGTTGAACAATCATCATTACCAAAATCAATTAAGGCATGAAAAAGGAAGACGCATGTTCACCAAAGATGTTTTTTCCCTGCCACGAAGAATGTTCTGTTCAGGTCTGAATCAAAGAACAATTCCCTATAAATAGTGAGGTCCTTCAGATGTTCCTGTTTGACATTTCAATTAATGACATTAAGCCCTTTCAGATCATTGTAGGGACAATAAATACCCAGCAAACTTCTCAGTGCAGCTCTAAGTAGATTAAAATGTAATTGAAAAGTGTTTAACAAAATAAATGAAAATACAATATAACATAAATAATGTTAATTTGTGGTTTTCTAAGTCAATACATGATGTGCAAGGATCTGTTTTTTATTTGAACTGATACCAAAACCATTCATCCTAACATGCAAAAATGAAATAGATGGATCAATCAATAGACATTTGTTAAGTGTTTACTATATTAGAAGCAATGTGCAAGGTGCTAGGGATTAAGAACAAAAGTGGGATAGACCATATCTTCAAGGAACTAATATTTTAATGAGGAGACATCATGTATATGTGTGCATACATATATATATATGTATATATTAAAGGTGGACAATCCTTAAAATATGTGCAGATATTCCCTATCTAGTTTCAGTACAAGTGATTATATATATATACATATATATATATGTGTGTGTGTACATACACATACATACATATAATATATAGAGGGAACATGTATATATGTACATATGTTTATATATGTATGTGTGTATTGAGAGAGTTTGTGGGGGGTGTACGTATAGGTATATATAAAATATTCTGAGGAAGTTCATCTTTAGCCATTCACTTCTGAGAAACTGGTACTGCTTGATGTCCAAAAGCCCTTTAATTAGCTAGGGAGCCTGAAGAACTGAACACTAAGGAGTTGCTGAGATTAATGAGTGGATATAAAACAGGGAAAACCCACTTTTTGTAACTTTATTTTTCTTTTATACATATATATATATATATGCATACATATACATGATATCTTCTCATTAAAATATTAGTTCCTTGAAGATATGGTCTATCCCACTTTTGTTCTTAATCCCCAGCACCTTGCACATTGTTTCTAATACAGTAAACACTTAACAAATGTCTATTGATTGATCCATCTATTTCATTTTTGCATGTTAGGATGAACGATTTTGGTGTCAGTTCAAATAAAAACTTTATGAAAGTCATATAGGGGAGGTTCAATACTCCTATCTCTTCCTTATCTGTAGTGACTATCAGTGTATGGTTCCTTATTTCTCTTTATGTTAATTCTTTTTTTTTCATCTTATATGAATGACAATTCCAATATAGTACTGCCCAAGTGAATGTGAGAGTTTGGTACATCCAAAGGTTCCATTAGAAACTGAATCATATTGGTAACACTGGACACCAGAGCAGTTGTGACTAATAGCCATGGAAGCAACTTCAGATGGATGTCCAAATACCAGTTACCCGAGTACAGCAGCAGCTTCAGATAGTGTGCAACATGCATTGTAGGACAGTATCAATTATGGACTCTAGAAAGATATTGGACCTCAGGAGAGTTTTACCTAGGATCTCACAAAGGAAGAAAAGGACTTTGGGACAAGGAGTGAAGCCATATCTGTTGCCTATATGTAACTCACTTCTTATACTCTCAGTTTCTGCCCACTCAGTGAATATGTGAATTTGTGGGAGAATGCACCCCAGGTTTGTGTGTGTGAGTATGTGTGTGTTTTATGGAAAGTTTTCTATACGAATACTTTTTACTATATCTTTTTAGTAAGTCTCCCTTCCACAACTCCACAATTAAATGATAGTTGATGAGATGCATACTGCTAGATCCTCAGGAATAACAGTATTTGAAACCCATCACCTAAATATTGAAGAGAAAAGCAGTCACATGTCCTCTGGGCTCATCAACCTGTAAGTATGAGATAGGACAATGTGTGCTGGGCCAAAAGACTCTCTCTCTCTCTCTCTCTCTCTCTCTCTCTCTCTCTCTCTCTCTC
>JAJPUD010002305.1:100823-116270 GCA_023553655.1 Myrmecobius fasciatus | reverse complement strand
CAGATTTGAACTCAGGTTCTCCTGACTTCAGGGCTGGTGCTCTATCCACTGCGCCACCTAGCTGCCCCAATGTGTTCAATTTTGGAGCCAACATTTAGGAAAGACATTAAAAAGTAGGACTGCTTCTAGAGAAGAGTAAACTGGATTATGAGAAGTCTAGGAATCATTGAAAGAATTGAGGATAACCTGAAGACTAGATGGATTGGAAGGACATTATAATTGTCTTCAAATATCTGAAGCACTGACATGAAAGAGTTGACAAATTTGTTTTACTGGGTTCCATAGAGCAAATCTATCTAGGATGTAAATATTACAAAGAAATAACTTTACCATATCTGTGTATGAATATATAATATATGTGTGTATATGATATGCATATTCATATATGTGTGTATATAACAAGTATGTGTAAGTTTATATATATCAATCTTTATAGTTATGATGAGAGAGTATTTATGCATATGTGGTTATATGGAGAGAATACACATTATATATACATATACATAAATGCACACACACACATATATATATATATATATATTACATATATTCTAACAAACTCTCTAAAGGTAAAATAAACTATTTCTGGAGGTAGTGAATTCTCTGTCAACAAAAGTCTTCTAGGAAAGATCAAGTATACATAGCCATTGTTTGGTAACATTGGAGCAGGCAGTTTGCTTAATAACAAGTAAGACAAAATGACTTCAAAGTCTCTTCTAAATTTAAGATATTATAAAATTTACAAAATATAGGCATTCGTAAGGCATTAAAGCAAAAGTAGATGAACAAAATCAACAGGATAGTTGGCTTAATCTTAAAAATGCCTGCCTTCTTTGTGTTTTCTTTCTCAGATTTTTTTTTCTTGTAGATTCGATTTTTCTTGCACAACAAGATAAGTACGGAAATATGTATACATATATTTGATTTGTCAAGTATTTTAACATAATTAACATATAGTGCACTTCCTGCCATCTAGGGGAGGGGTGGAGACTACGGGGGAAAATTTGTAACAGAAAGCTTTGTAAGGGTCAATGTTGAAGAATTACCCATACATATGTTTTGCAAATAAAAAGCTTTAATAAAAAAAATAAAAATTTTAAAAAGCAAGTAAAAAAAAGGTAGAGCAAAAGAAAAAAAAAAAGAATGCATGCCTTCTAATGTTATAATAAGATTATAGATTTAGAGCTAGAAGAAAACTTTGAGAAACCAAGTAATTGCCTAGAGTGACACAGGTAGTAAATGGCTAAATTAAATTAGAACCCAGGACCTCTGACTCTAAATACAGCTGTTGACACCGCACTACATGTTTCTTGTAACATTTTAAGTTTTACAAAGTATTTTCCTCCCAACAGCCCTTGAAGGTATTTTGCATATGAGTCTCCTTGATTTATATCTTCTCACTGGACTCAGATGGCTCTGGAGGGGAAAGTGAGGCAGATGAGTTTGCCCAGTCCTCACTCCCTTAAATCCAATTCACTTGCATTTCATAGCATCACCTCCCTGACATCATGGTCCATTTTGAAAATTAAGGACAAACAATAACAGCAATACATTTGAGGAAACAAGCTTAAAGATATTAGTGCCCAATTTTGATCATATAGATCTGCTTCCTAAACCTGAGTCACTTTGAACATCACTTTGCACAGAATCACAAAATTTCATAGTTAGGAAAGATCCATCAACCACTTATCCTAACTCCAGATCAGAAAGAATTAAAGATGAGTAATCATCTTCTGTGTCTTGTTTAAAGACCTCCAATGAAGAGGAATCTTCCACCTCCCAAGGCAATACATTCCACTTCTGGACAGCTCTAACTGTTAGAAAATTTTTCCTGACATAAAACATAAATTTGCTACTTTGTACTGTCCACCTACTGCATGTGGTTTTACCCTCAGGGACCAAGAGGAGGAAGACTAATACCTTTTCCACATGACAGCCTTTAAAGTACTTGAAGACAGCTATCATGTCCCCCTGAACCTTTTCTTCTCCAGGGTAAATAACCCAAATTCCTCCAACTTATCCTCCTATAAGATGGGTTCAAATTCCTTTACATCCTGGTTGCCTTTTCCTGTCTTAAGATTCATTAGTAAAAGATAATGTTGGACTGCATGATAAATCTATAAGTCCATATGAATTTTCAGTCACAACTCAAATCCAAGTCTTTTGACTTCAAGTCTAGGGCTCTTTTCATTAAGCTTCAGAGCCTGTAGGTTGAGAAATTACATATGTAAATTTTTACTAATCAACCAAAATTATACATTGCAATTATTTCCAAATAAGGCTCTATTACTAATTATTAAAATAATAAATGTTATTAATTAATTGCAATAATAAATTATTTTCAATGCAGCTGAGGTCCATCCTGACAGCTCATTAGTAACTCATAAATACAATATCTAAAAGGTCAAAGAGTTCATGTGAAGTGGGTACTTAGGTCTTTTGAGGATTTACCTTTAAGTCCAGTTATCTTCAGACACATTTTATTTGCACTTCAATCTTGAGAGAGATAGATTTCCCCAAAAAAGTATTTCCTCAGTAAAGGGAGGAAGTAGAAAAGTAGGAAGGCACACATGGGCACATGGTAAGCTCTTAATAAATGATTGACAATTGACTGACCCCCCCCAGAACAAATCACCAAAAACCCAGTGAAAACAGCCCAGTTAACAGCTACCATGAGATTTATGAGTGTACTTGTCCTTGTATGTAAATGTTTTTGTATGTGCTAAGGATGAACATGCAGACCATGAAGTCATAGCAAAAAAGTAATTAACCTATTTCAAGTTCTGCCACCAATTTTGGGATTTAGAACTCCCATTTTTTTCTATTTTAAGTCAAAAAACATCAATAACTAATTGACTAAATAAAATAACCAATAATTAAAAAGTCAATGGTGGATCAAGTCTCTTTGGGTGGACAGTCATTTCGCTTCACTTTCCCAAGGCTCAGAGGTAGGGGGAAGGGGACGGTGTGGAAACAATCCTAATGGCTAGAACTAGGAAAAAACCAGAAATCTAGAAATTGTGTCTGATTAAAAACAGGCTTTCTTGGACATGGGTGTTTAACGGCATGTTTCACAGAAACAAACCCTTCCTTTCAAATAGATTAAAAAGTTTCTGATTCACTAGTGCATTTGACAGAACGCCTGTCCCTGTTGGATGTGACCTGTCATCAATGAACTTTGAATATACAAAGCCCTGCTGTCCCCCTCCCCCAAATTAGCTGAAACACATCTCTCTGTTTTGACTGCAGTGAGATGGCTTCTACTGCACTTGAAAAGGTTGCAGCTCACTTCCTGGCACCGTTGGACAGGTTGCAAATCATAACTGTGCTAATTAGCAAGCAGGGCTTCTGGATTTTAAAGCATGCCAGGCAAGAGGGAATGGAGGAGGCGGGGAAGGGTCACCAAGGGGAGAGGAAGGAAAGGAGAGGGAGAGACCTCTGCAGAAGGAATTTCTGCAGCTTTATTCTCTGGAGTCCATGCAGAATCAATGTCAGGGAAATAGAAGTGTCTCAGCATTCTTTCTAGATGTTTGCTGCATAGCAATAAACATTCCTGGGGTCCTTCATCCTCTTTCCCTTTTTTATCCTCTTCGGACTGTGGAAATTCAACAGGTTTTCCTTCCAAGGGGCTCAATTGAATTATCTCAGACCTTGCTGTCTACTTCAGTAGAATCCACTGCAATCCCGTCCCTTCTGTAAATGAACTGAAGAAAATAGGTCTTTGTTTCCTCTGCTTTCTCTATGTGAAGAGTCTGCAAGCTGCTGAGCAGAGACAGGCTTGGCTCCCTAAGCAAGGGTTAGAAAAACAGCATCTTAAATACATATGCATGCACGTGTGTAATACCCATGGGAACAAATTATCTATTTGCATATATGTATGTATACATACATATGCATGTATGTATATATGTATATATATATATATATATTGAAGGTAATATTTTGGTCTACTATCAAGAACTAACTCTGCAGTAATTAACATGTCTTACAATGCTTGTAGCCCTTCACTGGGTAAAGGGTCCTTTGTTAGAGAAAAAAGTTCCATTTCTCCCACCTTCCCCTAATTTCCACACCATGACTCCTGCCCAATAGCAACTACAGAAAAAGGGAATTAAGTTCTTGTTATCAGCAACCTTTTCTGGCTCTTTTGGGGCTTTAAGAAGTCTTGGGTCCATCCCTTAAGCATTGTACATTCTGAGCATTCTCCAAGGACTTGATGCATTTGAGATCTAATGAGAGTAAGAAGACTAGGTGTTTTGGAGATTCCTATCTTTTGCCTTTCCCCTTCTTTTTCCTCTTCTTCTCTTCCATCTCCTTTAGTTCACCTTGTCCTAAAGAAACCATGTGGGAGTGATAATTGTATAAACATGTATACATATATTGGATTTAACATATTTCTGCTATATTTAACATATATTGGACTACTTGCCATCTAGAGAAGGGCAAGGGGGAAGGGAGGGAAATTGGAACACAGGGTTTTACAAGGGCTAATGTTGAAGAATTGTCCATTGTTTTGAAAAATAAAAAAGCTTTAATAAAGAAAAAAGAAACTATGTGGGGGCAGATCAAAATTAAAAGAAAAATGTTTATTTTGGAGTACAGAGATAATTGACAATTAAAAAAGAAGATGCCTTGAGTTCTTAGTCAGCGTATGGTGCTCCCAGACAAAGTACTCTTTCTTTGAAGCCCTACCCAGTGCTGAGTGAGTCTGACAGGAATCTGTGTCTATTTACACTTGAGACCTGCCAGAGTCAATGGCTAGAGATTTCTGAGGCAAGCTGCCTTACCAGCTGTTTCCAGATAACATCAGTAACTCATAAAACATGTAACCAAACATTCTGGGGTCTCTCCAGATGAGGATTTTTAACTCTTCTTCCTTGCTACAGAGGACCTGCCGTAATTGGGTCCTTCCAGCAAGGTGTGTTGCTGGCATCAGCCTTCCTGGTGAACAAGACTCAGGAAGTCTGATTATCCACAAAATATCATAGAGTCAGAAGAGGCCTTAGAAATCTTTTGGTTTAGGGGTTCTTCATGTAGAGAATGTTTTTAAAAAAAATATTCTGGGGCAGCTAGGTGGCGCAGTGGATAGAGCACCAGCCCTGAAGTCAGGAGGACCTGAGTTCAAATCTGGTCTCAGACACGTAACAGCTGTGTGACCCTGGGCAAGTCACTTAACCCCAATTGCCTCAGCAAAAAAAAATATATATATATTCTAATGAGAGTATTTTGGTGTAACTGATTCCTGATTTGTTTTATTTATGTATTTAAAACATTATTGTGCAAAAAGATCCATAGGCTTCACCAGGCTGCCAAAAGGGGGCCATAATACACACACACACACACACACACACACACACACACAAAAAAAAGGTTAAGAATTCTTTGGCTATTCCATTCTCTTCATTTTGTAGATTAAAAAAAAATTGAGCCCCTGGAAATTTAAAACAATTGCACAAGGTTTCACTAAGCAGACCCAATGCTCAAACTCAGCTTTTGCTGACTTCTAATCCAGTGCTGTCTGCATAGAAAGGGCCATCCCCTTCCCTGATATGCACCTCAGAGTTGAGGAATAGTCCACCTTCCCTTTTTTATTTTTATTTTGTTATTAAAGCTTTTTATTTGCAAAACATATGCATGGATAATTTTTCAACATTGACCCTTGCAAAGCCTTCTGTTCCAAATTTTTCCCTCCTATCCCCATCCCCTCCCCTAGATGGCAGGTAGTCTAATACATGTTAATTATGTTAAAATATATGACAAATCAAATGTATGTATACATATTTATACAGTTATATTGCTGTACAAGAAAAATTGGATCTACCAAAAAAAAAAAAAAAACCTGAGAAGGAAAAAAAATGCAAACAAACATCAACAGAAAGTGTGAAAATGTTATATTGTGGTCCACATTTCATATTCCTCTTTTTGGGTGTATATGGCTTTCTTCACTGAACAATTGGAACTGGTTTGAAACATCTCATTGTTGCAGAGAGACATGTCCATCAGAATTGATCATCATATAATATTGTTGTTGCTGTGTATAATGACCTCCTGGTTCTGCTCATTTCACTCAGCATCAGTTCATACAAGTCTCTCCAGGCCTCTCTGAAATCATCCTGCTGGTTGTTTCTTATAGTAAAATAATATTCCATAACATTCATATATCATAATTTGTTCAGCCACTCTCCAATTGATGGGCATCCATTCAGTCTCCAGTTTCTAGCCACTACAGAAAGGGCTGCCACAGACATTCTTGCACATGTGGGTCCCTGTCCTTCCTTTAAGATCTCTTTGGGATATAAGCCCAATATAAACACTGCTGAGTCAAAGGGTATGCACATTTTGATAACTTTTTGGGCATAACTCCAAATTGCTCTCCAGAATGGTTGGATCCGTTCACAGTTCCACCAACAATGTATCAGTGTCCCAGTTTTCTCACATCCCCTCCAGCATTCAGCATTATCTTTTCCTGTCATCTTAGCCAATCTGACAGATGTGTAGTGGTATCTCAGAGTTGTCTTAATTTGCATTTTTCTGATCAATAGTGATTTGGAGCACCTTTTCATGTGACCAGAAATAGTTTTAATTTCTTCATCTGAAAATTCCTTTTCATGTCCTTTGACCATTTATCGATTGGAGAATGGCTTGTATTCTTACAAATTTGAGTCAATTCTCTATATATTTTAGAAATGAGGCCTTTAGGGAGCCAAGATGGCGAACTGCAGACAGCGTTCTCTGTAAGCTCCTGAGACCTTCCCTCAGACCCAGACAAACTGAGCCTCTGAACTGGTTCTGGAGTGAGGGCTTCACCAAACACTTGGACTACAACGCACTTCTATCAAATATCTACTTTGAAAGAACTTCTGAGGTCAGTTTTAGACGGGCAGGGGATTGAGCAGCTCCCGGCGCTCAGGTGCCAGTGCACAGCCGTGGTGCAAGTCCGGGGCTGGGACGGACCAGAAGATTTTAGGCTGCCAGGAAGTCCCTGGGAGACCCTTGGGCAACTTTGCTCTGCTTGGGGGCAGATGCTTTGGCAGATCTATCTTTGATAAAGGGTAGATTGAGAGTAGCTGAAAGTGTAGTCCTAGTGTGGATCTAGCCAGATCAGCCCCAGACCAGAAGTTAACTGGGCAAACTGCCCCAGGGCAAATTGAAATCCCGTCTGCTGCCGCTGCCACTGCTGCCACTGCTACTGCTGCTGAGGCTACAGAATTCCCTGCTGGTGACTGATACCTCAGCTAACCATCATGAGCAAGAAGAAGAGAGCTCTCACCATAGACAGCTTTTACGGAGAGAAACTAGAGCAGTCCCCAGATCCCGAGATTCTGAAAACAATCCCAGATAAAGCCACAAAGGTGGACTAAAGCTGGTCTCCCTTTCAGAAGGCTTACCTGGAAGATTGCATAAAGAATCTCAAAAGAGAGCTAGAAGAAAATTAGGGAAATAAACTGAGAGCAGTGCAAGAAGGAAACATCGCCCTGCAACAGAGATGTGAAAAACTGGAAAATAAGTCTGGTGAATTGGAAAAAGTCGCCAACTCATTGGAAAATAAAAATAGTGAATTGGAACAAGATAACAATTCACTGAAAAATAAAATTAGTGAATTGGAAAAAGACAACAATTCACTGAAAAATAAAATTGGCAAAATGGAAAAAGAATGCAATGAACCAAAAAATTCAATTGGCCAGTTACAAAAGGAGCTAAAAAAGATAACTGAAGGAAATAATACCTTAAAAATTAAAATTGAACAAATTGAAATGTATGACTCAATAAGACTTCAAGAATCAGTCAAACAAAAACAAAAAAAATGAAAAAATAGAAGAAAATATGAAATATCTCCTAGGAAAAACAACTGACTTGGAAAACAGATCCAGGAGAGACAATCTAAGAATTATTGGACTCCCTGAAAGTCACGACGAAAAAAAGAACTTTGATGCTATCTTCCAGGAAATTATGAAAGAGAATTGCCCTGATGTTTTAGAATCAGAAGGCAAAGTTGGTATTGAAAGAGTCCACCGATCACCTCCTGAAACAGACCCCAAAATTAAAACCCCAAGGAATATCGTGGCCAAATTTCAGGACTATTGCACCAAGGAAAAAATATTACAAGCTGCTAGAAAAAAACAGTTCAAATACCGAGGAACTGTCATTAGAATTACACAGGATCTGTCAGCTTCTACATTGAAGGATAGAAGGGCCTGGAATCAGATATTCCCGAAAGGCAAAAGAACTTGGATTACAGCCAAGAATAAGCTATCCAGCTAGAATGAGCATCATCTTCCAGGGAAGAAGATGGTCATTTAATGATACAGGAGAATTTCACCTATTTCTAATGAAAAGACCAGATCTGAACAAAAAATTTGACCTCCAAACACAGAACTCTAGAGAAGCGTAAAAAGGTAAAAAGGAAAGAACTCTCGAGAACTATATCTCTACTAGGGGTATCCTTAAAGAATGGGGGTATAATTTGATTTTACTTTGATAATAATCGAAAAGAAATTAGAGGTGAAAGGTATATCATACTGTAAAAAAAAGTGGGGGGAGGGGAAAGGAGGTAAAATAAAGTAAAAAAAAAGGAGTTAAAATAAGGCAAAGTCTCATGAGGAGACATAGAAAATCTAATATAATTGAGGGAAAGAAGGGAGAGTGATGAGTATTGTGTAAATCTTACTCTCATTGGATTGGGCTCTAAAGGAGCATATCAGACACATTTGATTTCAGGGAAAAACTTGGCCCGCTATATAGGGAAGTAGGAGGGAAAGGAGGAAAAGAAAGGGATGAATTAATAGAAGGATTAGGGGAAAGGTGTATAAAAGAGGGAGGGATCTAAAGGGGGGAGGACTGTTAGAGGGAGGTGGTCATCAAAAATAAAATACTGGGGAGGGGGGAAGGGAGTAAGGGGAAAGGGAAGAGAAAAATATAAGTTTGGGTAAATAAGATGGCAGGAAATATAGATATAGTCATTTTAACTGTGAATGTGAATGGGATGAACTCTCCCATAAAACAGAAACGGATAGCGGACTGGATTAAAAGCCAGAATCCTACAACATGTTGTTTACACGAAACACATTTAAAACATAGAGATACATAACATTCCCTAGCTGTGTGATAACATTCCCTAGCTGGGTGACCCTGGGCAAGTCACTTAACCCCAACGGCCTCAGCAAAAAGCTAAAAATAAAAATAAAAAAAAAAAAAACATAGAGATACATACAGAATGAAGGTAAAGGGCTGGAGCAGAATCTTTTATGCTTCAAGTGAACAAAAAAAAGCAGGGGTAGCAATCCTTATCTCAGATCAAGTAAAAGCAAAAATAGATCTAATTAAAAGAGATAAGGAAGGAAACTATATTTTACTAAAGGGTACTATAGACAATGAAGCGGTATCAATACTAAACATATATGCACCAAGTAGTATAGCATCCAAATTCCTAGAGGAGAAACTAACAGAGATGCAAGGAGAAATAGACAGTAATACTATACTAGTGGGAGATCTCAACCTTGCTCTTTCAGAATTAGATAAATCAAACCACAAAATAAATAAGAAAGAAGTTAGGGAGATAAACAAAATGTTAGATAAGTTAGGTATGACAGATCTCTGGAGGAAATTGAATGGTGATAGAAGGGAGTATACTTTTTTCTCAGGGGTTCATGGAACTTATACAAAAATCGATCATGTGTTAGGGCATAAAAACCTCAAAATCAAATGTAGAAAAGCAGAAATAGTAAATGTATCCTTTTCAAATCATGATGCAATAAAACTCACATGTAATATAAGGCCAGGAGAAAATAGACCAAAAGTTAATTGGAAATTAAATAATCTAATCCTGAAGAATGAATGGGTGAAAGAGCAAATTATAGACACAATCGATAATTTCATCCAGGAGAATGACAATAATGAGACAACATACCAAAATTTGTGGGATACGGCCAAAGCGGTTATAAGAGGTAACTTTATATCTCTAGATGCTTATTTGCATAAAATAGAGAAAGAGAAGATCAATGAATTCGGGTTACAATTAAAAAAACTAGAAAAAGAGCAAATTAAAAACCCTCAATCAAATACCAAATTGGAAATTCTAAAAATAAAAGGTGAGATTAATAAAATTGAAAATAAGAAAACTATTGAATTAATAAATAAAACTAAGAGTTGGTTTTATGAAAAAACCAACAAATAGATAAGCCTTTAGTTAATTTGATCAGAAAAAGGAAAGAGGAAAATCAAATTGTTAGTCTCAAAAATGATAAGGGAGAACTTTCCTCCAATGAAGAGGAAATTAGAGTAATAATTAGGAGTTACTTCGCCCAACTTTATGCCAATAAATTCAATAATCTAAATGAAATGGAGGAATATCTACAAAAATATAGATTGCCCAGGTTAACAGAAGAGGAAATAGATTATTTAAATAGCCCCATTTTAGAAAAAGAAATAGAACAAGCTGTTAATCAACTCCCTAAGAAAAAATCTCCAGGGCCAGATGGTTTTACATGTGAATTCTACCAAACATTTAAAGAACAATTAATTCCAATACTATACAAACTATTTGAAAAAATAGGGACAGAAGGTATACTACCAAATTCCTTCTATGATACAGATATGGTGCTGATAGCTAAACCAGGTAGGGTGAAAACAGAGAAAGAAAACTATAGACCCATTTCCCTAATGAATATTGATGCAAAAATTTTAAATAAGATTTTAGCAACAAGATTACAGAAAGTTATCTCCAGAATAATACATCTTGACCAAGTAGGATTTATACCAGGAATGTAGGGCTGGTTCAATATCAGGAAAACTATCAGCATAATCAATTATATTAATAACCAAACTAACAAAAACCATATGATTATCTCCATAGATGCAGAAAAAGCATTCGATAAAATCCAACACCCATTCCTATTAAAAACACTAGAGAGTGTAGGAATAAATGGGCTTTTCCTTAAAATGATTAGTAGCATCTACCTAAAACCATCAGCAAGTATCATATGTAATGGAGACAAACTAGAACCATTCCCAATAAGATCAGGAGTGAAACAAGGCTGTCCACTATCACCATTACTATTTAATATTGTATTAGAAATGTTAGCTTTGGCAATAAGAGAAGAAAAAGAGATAAAAGGAATTAGAGTAGGTAATGAAGAAACCAAATTATCACTCTTTGCAAATGACATGGTGGTATACTTAGAGAACCCTAGAGACTCAACTAAAAAACTACTAGAAACAATTCACAACTTTAGTAAAGTTGCAGGATTCAAAATAAATCCACATAAATCATCAGCATTCTTATATATTACCAACAAAGTTCAGCAGCAAGAGATACAAAAAGAAATTCCATTCAGAATAACAGATGATAGCATAAAATATTTGGGAATCTATCTGCCAAGAAAATGTCAGAAACTATATGAACTAAACTACAAAACACTTTCCACACAAATAAAATCAGACCTAATCGATTGGAAAAAGATTAAGTGCTCATGGGTAGGCAGAGCGAATATAATAAAAATGACAATACTACCCAAACTAATTTACTTATTTAGTGCCATACCAATCAAAGTCCCAAGAAATTATTTTACAGATCTAGAAAAAAATAGTAGCAAAGTTCCTTTGGAAGAACAAAAGGTCAAGGATTTCAAGGGAATTAATGGAAAAAAAGACAGATGAAGGTGGCCTTGCTGTACCAGATATAAAACTATATTATAAAGCAGCAGTCATCAAAACCATTTGGTACTGGCTGAGAAATAGAGCAGTCTATCAGTGGCATAGAATAGGATATCAGGACAAGCGAGGTAATAACGTTAGCAATTTAGTGTTTGATAAACCCAAAGACCTCAGCTTTTGGGATAAGTACTCACTATTCAGCAAAAACTGCTGGGATAATTGGAAACTAGTGTGGAAGAAACTAAGGCTGTACCCACACCTAACACCGCACACCAAGATAAGATCTAAATGGGTTCATGATCTAGATATAAAAAGTGATGTTATAACCAAATTAGAGGAACATGGGATAGTTTACCTCTCAGACCTGTGGAGATAGAATAAATTTATGTCCAGGGAAGATCTGGAACTCTTAATTGAACACCAGATAGATAATTTTGATTATATTAAGTTAAAAAGTTTCTATACTAACAAAACTAATGCAGACAAGATTAGGAGGGAAGCATCAAATTGGGAAATCATCTTTACATTTAGGGGTTCTGATAAAGGTCTCATCTCTAAGATATATAGAGAATTGTCTCACATTTATAAAAATTCAAGCCATTCTCCAATTGATAAATGGTCAAAGGATATGAACAGACAATTTTCAGATGATGAAATTAAAACTATTTATAATCATATGAAAAGGTGCTCCAAATCACTATGGATCAGAGAAATGCAAATTAAGACAACTCTGAGGTACCACTACACACCTGTCAGATTGGCTAAAATGACAGGAAAAGATAACAATGAATGTTGGAGGGGATGTGGGAAGACTGGGACACTGATGCATTGTTGGTGGAGCTGTGAATAGATCCAGCCATTCTGGAGAGCAATTTGGAGCTATGCTCAAAAAGTTATCGGGCTGTGCATACCCTTTGACCCAGCAGTGTTTCTATTGGGCTTATATCCCAAAGAAATCATAAAAGAAGGAAAGGGCCCCACATGTGCAAGAATGTTTGTGGCAGCTCTTTTTGTGGTGGCTAGAAACTGGAAACTGAGTAGATGCCCATCAATTGGAGAGTGGCTGAATAAATTATAGTATATGAATGTTATGGAATATTATTGCTCTGTAAGAAACAACCAACAGGACGATTTCAGAGAGGCCTGGAGAGACTTGCATGAACTGATGCTGAGTGAGATGAGCAGAACCAGAAGATCGTTGTACACGGCAACAACAGTACTATATGAGGATCAGTTCTAATGGACATGACTCTCTTCAACAATGAAATGCTTCAAACCAATTCCAATTGTGCAGTGAAGAAGGCCATATACACTCAGAGTGAGGGATGTGAAATGTGGACCACAACATAACATTTTCATGTTCTCTATTGATGTTTGCTTGCATTGTATTTCCTTTATCGGATTATTCTCTCTTATAGATACGATTTCTCCTGAACAAAAAAATGATGTGTGGCAATAACTATACATATATTCGATTTAAGTATTCTAACATAATTATCATGTAGTGGATATCCTGCTATCTAGGGGAGGGGTGGGGAGTAGGGGGGAAAAATTTGTAACAGAAAGCTTTGTAAGGGTTAATGTTTAGGAATTACCCATACATATGTTTTGCAAATAAAAAGTATTAATAATAAATAAATAAATAAAAATGGGGTACACAAACTAAAACACGGTACTTCAATTCATATTATTCTGTTGTTCATCCTTCATTTTTGAAGAGGACCAATGGCAATATGAAGTGGAATCTTAATTTGTGAATTGTGTTTAAGTGAGGCAGAGTTACACAAAGTTGTCAGCCTCACTCTCTCTGAACCATTGAATTCTAGTGGCAAAAAGAAACTCAAGATTTTGGTGATGGTCTGAAATGCAATAGATGAACTTGGCAATTTCATTGTCTGTCCAAATACTATGTACTTCGTAGAACCTGCTTTGCCAGTCTTCATGGGCATTGGAACAAATTGTCCTCAATTGCTCATTCCATTAACTCAAATCTTCACATGCTTGGGATAGACATTCTTTTAACTCACAAAGGGGTTTGAATCCCATCATTTATCCCAACCTGATTTAGCCCATCTGAAGAGACAGTTTTACTGGGATGTGGCCATTGTGCATGTTACAACTTCTTGGAACTATAGGTGAGAGTTAGGTGACAGGTAAACACCAAAGGTGTATGCTTAGCCCTAAAAAGGACTCAGCAAGCCCTCTTACCATAGGTGCTAGTTTCCCTTGAATTTCTCATACACACACACACACACACACACACACACACACAATCAAGTTAGATTATATAGAGCATGATAATCACTTTCCTCACTCCAGACAGTATACTACAATGAAAATAGCCTAAATAGTTCACATTTATGTTGCTCTTTAAGGCTTGCTATTGTATTTAAACATAAGGTAAACAAAACATAGAGAAGCAAATGACTTGCCCAGAATCACATAAACAGACTTGAAATCAGCATCCCCTGACTCCAAATGCAGCACTATATTCTCTATGTCACCTAGCTGCCTTTGCTGTCCTCCTAAGGAAAACTGGTATCTTCCTCCTGGAATCCATCCCTTAGATACTCAAGGTGCTGCTACTGCTGTGGCTGTGGCTATTGTTTTATTGTCTGAACCTGGTCTGTATTCCTTTAATTCAGTTTATGAGAATAATACAAATAAATGGGAAGAGTTTTTGTTGCTCTCAATCTCATCTTTTAAATTGGAAATAGCAAGTTCTTATCCCTTAGTAACTCCCACTGGGAAGCTTCTCTGAGATGTGGAGTCAATACTTAGGTTCTGAGGATCAGCTGCTCTCCTATCAGGAAATAGGGGATTACTTGGGAGTTTCTGTTTCATAACTGTGTACTATGTGGGCCCTGACACAAAGTAAGGGATACAATTCTCAAAGGGGGAATGTTAGCTCGTGAGAAATGATTGCAAATCAGGAAATTTTGGGTCAGTGTATATATTATGAACATTTTTGTTTTCTCTTTACCTAAGAAGCGTTTTGATCAAATATCCTTTTGCTTCCCTCCCTAACTGCCTAAATATCTGTCTCCCTTCCAGACTTGTGGTTCTGTAAAACTTGCTGAATATTGTTATAGAACTATCTAGCTTTTATCTATATACTGTTTTATTTAGTCACTTATGGTGTTAATCACAAACACATTTTAATGCATTTTTGAAGTTTTAAATGTAGTTTTATTTGGAGGCTAACAAAAGTCAAATAAAACTGGCATTTCCATATGCAAAGTAGAAGTTTATAAGAAACTAGAGATCTCTATGCTTAGCCTTTCTTTTTTAAGTGTTTAAGTTTATCCTATAACTTAACTTTCAAAACACATGCTCTCTCTCCCTCTCCCCCATCTCTTCCTGTCCCTCTGTCTCTCTGTGTGTCTCTTGGTCTCTTTTTTGTCTCTTTCTGTCTCTTTTTCTCTATATCTCTTTCTGTGTCTCTGTCTTTTTCCCTCTCTTCCCTCTCCCTCTGTCTCTCTGTCTGTGTGTCTCTCGCTGTCTCTCTCTTCCTCTCTCTCTCTTTCTCTCTGTCTCTGTCTCTTGTTTTGTTTCTCTCTTTCTCTGTCTCTGTCTTTCTCTCTGTATGTCTCTTATTCATCCTCCTTCTCTTCCTTCTATTCCTCCTCCTCTTCCTCATCCTTCTTCTTCTTCTTCTTCTTCTCCTTCTCCTCCTCCTCCTCCTTCCTTCTTCTTCCTTCTTCTGTCTGTCTGTGTCTCTCGCTGTCTCTCTCTTCTCTCTGTCTTTCTGTGTCTCTCTTCATCTTCTTCCTCTTCTTCTTGTTCTCCCTATTA
>JAJPUD010002305.1:49409-100423 GCA_023553655.1 Myrmecobius fasciatus | reverse complement strand
ACAGAAAGCTTTGTAAGGGTTAATGTTTAGTAATTACCCATACATATGTTTTGCAAATAAAAAGTATTAATAATAAAAAAAAAGAAATGAGGCCTTTATCAGAACCTTTAAATATAAAAATGATTTCCTAATTTATTGCTTCCCTCCTAATCTTGTCTGCATTAGTTTTGTTTGTACAAAAACTTTTTAACTTAATATAGTCAAAATTTTCTATCTGGTGTTCAATTAAGAGTTCCAGTTCTTCTTTGGACAAAAATTCATTCCTTCTCCACAGGTCTGAGAGGTAAACTATACTACGTTCCTCTAATTTGCTTATATCACTTTATATCTAAATCATGAACTTATTTAGATCTTATCTTTGTATGCGGTGTTAGGTGTGGGTCAAGCCCTAATTTCTTTACTTCACATTCTCTTTATATCCATTTGTTGCTCTGCAATCATTATATTCTATCTTTTTGAATCAATTTCTATTTTCTACCTAGAATATCCCTTAAGATCTTGACTTCTCCCAGCTGAGTCTGAAGGGAGGTCCCTGGTCATGATACACCAGGATTTAATGAGCAAATCTGTGTTCATTTAATCTGTCCATAATGACTTTTATAGATTTTATTCTCAGCCTTCACCTGTCCTGACTGAAGAGGCTTCACTTTTTTAGTCTTCCCTCAAGCAACAGCCTCTAAAGGAAAAACTGTCTTAAGAGGATCCTTAAGTTTACAAAACACCTAGAGCACCTTTCAAAAGACCATTATGGTCATATTTCATTGTATTTCATATCACCAGGCATTATGAACCCAGATATTTCCCCTCTAGCTTTTGCCTGATTCCAAGACATACATTGCATTCCTGAGGTATTTCCAATTGAAAAAGTTTGAAGCCTAAAGAAAAATAGACATAGCAGGGAGGCAAGGCGGGCAGAAAGCTGTGCCAAAAACCAGATCTGAAAAAGCCACTTGGGGTAAGAAGAGTTCACCAAAAAAGAAAAACAACAAAAGTTTTTCTCCCAAGAGGATCAATAAGTTCTTGTCATTCAGTCTTGACAGCAGTGTCATAATCATGAAGAATCTGAGTGATGTAGATCTTTAGAATTGGGAAGAAGTTTGGACATCTCATCCAACCAAATGAATTGCGCTAGTTGCAGATGGTAAAACAAAGGCCTGATGAAACAAAAATTTGCATGAAAAATCTGAAAGTTTTGCTGAGCTGCAAGTTCAGTATGAGTTTATAGGCTGATGTAGTCAGTCAACTTGCATTTATTCAGCACTTGCCATGTTCCAGGTACTGTGCCAAGTGCTGGAGATTAAAAAAAAAAGACAAAAAAAAAATCTGCTCATAAGGAACTCACAATCTAGTGGGAGAGATAATATGAAAATAATTATCTGTATGTAACCTAGGCTTCTTTGGATGTGCCTACTTCTACATGGAGATACCCTTGAGGGGCCTTGGGAGCATGCCCAGTTTGCCAAACATGGAGCCCATCATATGCTCTACCACCTGATCAGGTGGTAGTTTCTTTTGACTGGCTGCTGATGGTTTAAATCATTAAAGATGAGACATTCATCTTTTTTCAGCTGCTCTTTCTGTTGTGCCCAGGATGTACACCATAAACTAAACTGATGAGAGGGGAAGGATGCAGTTTCCCCCCTTACCTCTCTTTTACCTTGGCTCTGAGAAATGAATGTGGTGGTGATGGTGGGGGGGTTTCTGTTTCATGTTGTTTGTCCTCAGTTTGAAGAATTGAAGGTGATCCTCACAGACTTAAGAGTTGGAGCCATGAGGATCTTGGAGTTAATTACTGGTGGGTTAATGCAATAATTAAGTCTGGAGAAGCTTGAGAAGCTGGGTTCCTGGGACTCCATCCTGGCCCAGGAAGGATGGGAGATACTTAGAAGTGGAACTTGGGAGTAAGTAATACATTTGATTGAAGTAGTGCAAAAAGGGAAGGGGATTATGTCTTTCATGCAGTGGACAATTTGCAAGTTTGTATATTTGTGATTATGTTTCATGAAGTAATAAAAAAGCTTTTATAAGTAGTCCAGTTTAAACAAGCTACTTACATGATAAAATGGAGGTAATATCAAAAAGAAAGCACTAAGATTGAAAAAGAATAAGAAAGGCTTCTTGAAGAAGGTGGGACCTTTACCTGAGACCTGAAAGAAAGAAACCAAGGAAGTTACAAGGCAGAAAGGAGATGTTCCAAGCATTACACTTCTCCATGCAAGAATCCTCATCCATGAATTCTCCTGATCACATGATGGTTCTTTTTCTGAATTCATTCATATGAACAAAGGCATCCAGACGCCAGTGCTCAGCATCTTCTGACATTCATCAGTCATTATGTCCCTTATCCACCTCTAGAATCTTATCTATTTTCAGGGTGAACATTGATACTTCTTCCAATGGATCATCCATTGACATAAAACCAAAAAAACACTTCCACAACATAAGTGTCCTCATGACACTTTTTAGCTTATAAATATTCTGCCTAAACTTTCCTGTTAAGTGAATAATCTATACCAACTCCCTCTGCCAACCTCTCTTCAAATCACAGGATTGTAGACTAAAAGCTAGAAGGACCTCAAAAGCCAACTAATTGAACTCTTCCATTTTACAGATAAGGAGCACTGAAAAAACTTGCCCAATGGTATACTGGTAGTAGTAGAGTTGGGAATCTGAATCCAGGACATCTAACTCTAATCTAGCATTCTTCCCACTATATCATGTGGTAGAGAAGAAGAAAATGGGGTCAGTGAGAGTTTGCTCAAATCCACAAAGCTAATCCATACAAAGGTAGAGTTAAAACATAATACCCTTCACTTTCAATATAGTGCTCTTTCCAGTATACCACAATGTTTTTCCCACATCACCAAATGCTCTTTAATTATGTTATATTCTTCTGAGTAGAGAAAGGAGGAATAAATATTTATATAGCACCTATTATGTGCTAGACATTGTATGGACTACTTTACAAGTATCTCATTTGATTCTCACACTAACCTTGGGAGGTAAGTGTTAATATTATCCCCATGTTCCAATTGAAGAAACTGAGGCAAATTATTTGACTTCCTCATGACACCATGGGCAAAAGCTCAACTACTCAGTAAATTAAGAAAAAGCCTGCTTCTTGCATCAAACACAATCTAAATATTTCCATCAACTGGGCACAATAGCCAGGATCAAAACAAGGTAATATCATGTCCTTGACCTCCTGAACAAACAAGCCTTCATTCAGGACCTGAACAGCAGTTGCAGCCAATTTCAACAAGTATCATCTAACTACAGATTTGAAACAAGGAAAAGTTTCACTGATCAGGGAAAAAAAATTAGTAATTATTAGACAGCAAGTGTCTAAGGCTGAATTTGTACTCAGGTCTTCATGACCATAGATCCAGCATTCTGTCCATTATCCCACTTAGCAGCTTCATACTTCTGATCTGTCTCAGCCTTCAGTATATCACTGGCAACATGATAGTTTGGTGAAAAAAAATAGACTAGGAGAGCAGAGATATCAGCTCTGGTATTTGTTAACTAGGAACATTTAGTAAGGAAGAAAGCAAACTCTTATTAAGTGCCTCTCTGCAGTGCTTGGGGCAGCATAATGGATAGAGTGTGGAGCCTGAAGACAGGAGGACTCATCTTCCTGGGTCAGACACTTACTAGTTGTGAGACCCTGGACAAGTCACTTCATCCTATTTGCCTTGATTTCCTCATCTGTAAAATAAGCTGGATAAAGAAATGGCAATTTCCTTCAAGATGTTAGCCAAGGAAACCCCAAATGGGTCACGAAGAGGCAGATACAACTCAGCATCAATATGTAATGCTTCCTGTATGTTAGACACTGTGCTACGCACTTGACAAATATTTTCTCATTTATTCTTCATAACAGCCCTGGGAGATGGATGCTATTATCTCCACATAATAGTTAAAGACATGGAGGCATATAAAGGATTACCCAGCTGGTGATTGAGCCCAGATTTGAAGTCAGGTCTTCCTGACTCTACAAGCAATCTCTCTACTGTACCCCCTAGCTACCTCTAAATTTAGGCAAGTCTTTCCCTCACTCTGGGCCTCCATTTCTCCTTTTTTTTTCTTTATTTGTCATTCCTATTAAATCTGGAAAAAAAAAAAAAAAGCCTGGATGAAATGCAATCTAAGTTTCCTTCCAGCTTGGACAATATACACTTCTATTTCTAATCCTTTTTACACATTCTTTGCAAAGCTAATCTCCTTCATCATTTTTGGAAATTACTTCTTCCAGTTTCAACCTCCTTTGCTTGGTCCCAACCCAAGTATAAATTAAAATAAGAGAGGAAGTGGAGTTGAGCCACTGAGCTGGTTCTGCATTGTGGGAAATTTGGAAGCCTGCAGAGGCATTGATAACTCAGAGTACATTGAAACTTAAAACCCTACCAACTTGGCCTGAGGCGGACCCCCCAAGATGAAGGGTCTCTGAAGCAGGGCTAAAAGAGGAAAAATGCAGAGTTACAAATGACTGAGGAAGTGCTTTTAGGATGCTGAGTCAGCTTAAGCAGGACCCCTTACTGAGCTCAATGAATTTTCTCTCGGTTGCTTGGTACTAGCCAAATCAAGGGCTGCCGGGCAGACAATTTCTAGCTCAATGATGTGCTTTTAGTTTGGCAGACTGTCATAATACTTACAGCACTGAGACTTCAATGTCTATAGGTACGAAAGGGACCAGGAATTTAAGAAAGGTCATGAGAACTGTGATTCTGGCCAAAAAATAGAGAGAGAGGATGAAAGGGACACTTTGACAAAAAGAAAGTAAATAAGAAGTTTCTATAACAGACTTATTCTATTGCTTCACATTTGTGTAGCTGCTCCTGTTTTGCCATCCTGACAGCATTGCTTAGAAGCCAGAAGTAAGGCAACCAAGCAGATATTTTTTCTGTATTTTCATTGACTTTGGCATTAAGGATGCTGGGAAAAGATATGAAGATGGAAAATCCATCTTGACCAACCAACTCAGGAGCAGTGAAGAAATGGAAAGACACTGTTCCAAAGAGGCAACAACAGCAGCAGCTAGCTAGTGCAGAGGATAGAGTGCTGGGCCTGAAGTCAGCAAGAGCTCTCCTCCTGAATTCAAATTGGTTCTTGGACACTACTAATTATTTGACACTGGGCAAGACATGTAAGCCTGTTTGCCTCAATTTTTACATCTGCAAAATGAGTTGGAGAAGGAAATGGCAAACCATTCCATTATCTTTACTAAGAAAATCCCAAATGGAGGTCACAAAAAGTCAGCATTAACATTAACAATAACAATAGCTAATATTTATATTGTATTTTGAAGTTTGCTTAGCTTTTCATGCAATACATGAAGTTCACTTGATCTCACTACAATTGTGTGCTATTACTATTTCCATTTTACAGATGAGAAAACTGCAACTGAAACAGGCTAGACTATGAACTCTTTGTGAGTAGAAATTGCTTTTTGCCTTTTTTTTTATCCCTAGCACTTAGCACAGGATCAGGTACACAGTAGGCATTTAATAAATGTTTATAGATTGAGGTGACTTGCCCAGAGTCATACAACTATTACAAGTCCAAGACAACATCTGAACTAGGGTTTTCTGACTTAAGGTCCAACAACACTTTAACTATTGCTCTAACCAAAGTGCAACATGAAGATGGAACTGGGATTTGCACCAGTAGAAGCAATATATTGTGAAAAGGACTTGTGAGTCTCAAAAATAGAATTCCTAACATCTTTTCCCTCCATCCCTGGCAAACTAGTAACCATCCATTAACTGTTCACAAATTAATCTTTTCCAATTGTCTTCCCTTCAAAAGAAGAGAAGACTTACAGGGGAGATAATTATTCTCTTCCATGTAACTCATAACTGGTATTCCAAATGAACTGTTCCCCAGTTGTTTACTTTATTTTCATTACTTTAAAAAATTTCAAGTAAAAGAAAAAATTATGGCCCCATATCCTAAGTGATATAGCTAATAATAATAATACCTGGGATGAGACTGAGAAAAAGGAGAAGTTATTTTGGCCTTCATCATACAAACATGTATAAACACAAACACACACACACACACACACACACACACACACATATAGGGGATATGTATGTATATATGCATCTATATGTGTATTATGTATGTATGTGTGTTTGTATATATGTGTATATATTCTAGTTGGCATTGTTTTATTGTCATGATTATTTACATGGGTTTTATTATTATTAATGGCATGTACTATTGTGAAATGTGTATTGTAATATATACTACTTATAACTTGCACATACTGTTTCTGAAGCAGGTTATGTTCTGCTTTGTTCTGTGTTATATGTACTTCATCAAATGTTTAACATATATATTTAGCAACCTGAAATGAATAACTAAAAAACAAAAAATAAAATCACAAGCTGGTAAACATCCTGGATAAAGGTGTACTAAGAGTACAAAATGAAGGCATTTTTTACTTTCTAATTTTCCCTGTTGGGAACTATTTTATTCCCTTGGGTTTGAAAAGGAAACTATTATCTAAGCATGTTTAAATGACTCCTCTGGTTCACAGGATGATTGACAACGTAACCTGCCTTGTTCACATGCACTGCATGCTGCTTACAGGATAATTTGCTTTCCTGGTTTTTCTTACTTTATTTTGCATCAGTGTATATAAATCTTCCCATTTTCTAAATTCCTTATATTTGTCATTTGGTATAGCTAATAAAATTCCATTACATTCACTTATCACAATTTGTTTAGCCATTTCCAAACCAATGACTATAAACTTTGTTTCCAGTACATTGCTATCACAAAAAGTGTTGCTATGAATATTTTAATATTCAGAAGACGTTTCCTTCTAGCTTTTACTTTCCTGGAATATGCAATTGGAAAAGGACTCTCTAGGCCAAAAATTTATGGACATTTTAGTCATTTTTTCACATAATTACAAATTATTTTCCAGAGAGATTAAACCAATTCACAGTTCCACTAAGAGTGAAACAGCATGCCTCTCTTCCCATAGTCCCTTCAACATAATTTATGTCTATTCATTGTCACCTTTGCCAGTTTTAGAAATCTAAGTTGCTTTATTTTTTTGTCTTAGTAATTTGAAGAAATCTTATATACTTAGCTTGTAATTATGTTGACATTATATTATATTGATAATTCATCTATTTTGATCACTTATCAATTTGAGAATGATTCTTGGTCTTATGTAGGTGTGTTAATTCCATATATGCCTACCTACACATACATGTAAATATATGCACTCATGTGTATGTGTGTGTATGTGTATGTGTGTGTGTGTAAAATATATAAGTTAAAATCAAATGTTTACATTTTTTGCTTATATGTAGAATCTTTTCAAGGATAATAAATTCCTAAATAGCAAAGATCACAACTTCTATTTGTTGATATTCCTTACCTGACAGATAATGAGGACACTAGCTTATAATCAAACTTGTCAAAGCACTTTCATAGATATCTCATGCCATAGAATCATGGAGTAGAAAGGAATTTAAAGGTCACTAACACCAGAAGTTGAAATCTCCTCTCCAATATCTGCAACATTATTCCCCATCTCTACTTGAAGACTTCTAGCAGGAAGATGCTCACTAGCCACCTATTGTCATGATTTTATTGTTATTTTTCAGACTTTCAGTCATATCCACTTCTTTGTGACCCCATTTCGGGTTTTCTTGGAAAAAATAATGAAATAGTTTGCTATTTCCTTCAAACAGGTTTAAGTGATCTGCCCTAGGTTGCATAGCTAGTAAATATATGAAGTAGGATTTGAATTCAGGAAGATGAGCCTTCCCAACTTCAAGTCCATCACGCTATCTACCATACCACCCAGCTGCCATGATGATCACTTGCAATTGTTATAAAGTTGTTCTTTATACTGAGTCAAAGTCTACTCTGTAGTTTGCTTCAACTGGTCTTAGGTCTATCCTCTGGAGCCACACAGACCATATATCTCCGTTTTATGTTTGACTTGTCAATCGATGTATATTTAGTGTGGGTGCCAATAAATGTGAATCTATATTGAGTAAGATTTGTTGGAGAAGATATAGAAATAAACATCATGATAAGAAATGAAGTTGTTCTCCCAGGAGAATTATGAAGAAGCTTGAAGGAAACAAATTGGCCTGGGGTGGGGCAGAAGGTGGGAGGGTAAGAAGGAGCAAGGATGGAATAAGTAAAAAAACTTTTATCTTGAGAAGGAAATCTGGTAAATAAAAGAAACCTCTTTGTGGGAGGATCAGGGAAAGTTTATGAAGACTGGTTGCTAGAAAAGTGCCTAGAGAACAGTTTCAATCTAAACTCAGGAAATGTGCCTCAAGAAAGAGTCAAAATGCACCTTGTATTCCATGTCCCCAGAGAAGCTAGAAAGAGGATCCTAGTATGGACTAGGTGTAACTGGACAGAGAACATCAAGAACTGCCAAACATCTTTAGGAGGATTATTTTCTTGGCTGACCAAACTGGACTTTATTATTACTTTATGAATCAAAGAATGAAGGACAATTGACTAAATTGAACATGAATGCAATAGAAACCGTTTCCAACCCTACCTCTGAGAGAAATATATGATTAAGGGTAAGTCATAAAATTTCATTGAGTCTCAGTTTTCTCATCTATAAAATGTGAATAAGAGCACATATCTCACAAGTATCTTGTGAAGATCAAATGGGATAATGCATATGAAATGTTTCACAAATCTTAAAGCACAATATAAAACTAATTATTAGCACAATGTACTTTATATTCCGAGATTGGCAGCAAAATGGTTTTGTGCATTCAAAAAAGCTACCTAAGGGAAATGATGCAGGTGATGATGTGTTTTGGAAGTTAATACTAAGGATAATAAAGGAACTGATATAGGTACTCAAGACCAGAGACTGTGATACCTACAACAATGAAGTGATCTTCAGTAAAAGTAGATAAGCCTTGAAGACTCATTAGTTTCTTCTTTGATCTTCCAGATATGATGACATCTGGTTAAATCTCTAGGCATCTGGAGGTATCACAGAGCATCTCAGCAAGATCAGATTGAAAGCTACAAGACAATTTAAAGATCATTACCCAGAGCCCTCACTGCACAAGGAAATAGAAAAAAAATAACTTGCCTAGTGTCATGTGAGTCATAATTAGCAGTCAAGATTCAAACCTGAATTCTTTGATTCCAACTCCAATGTTCTTTTTCACATACTAGGTTGTCACTCAGGACAAACAATTATAATTAAACATTATAATTTTGTGGTTTATTTATGTATATTGTAGTCCTTCCTTTGCTTCCCCTCCATCAAGACTCTAGACTTACATGAACCAAGCCCCAAGCTAGGAGCATGAGCATATGGGGTTAGTTTCCATTTCTTGCCCCATTTGGTAATCAGGGAACATTGCAAGGATAAAATTCAATGATACCTTGTAAATAGGGTATCTCTAAATATGAATGGCAGGGTCCTCAAATCCTGTAAAACATTCAGCACATAACCTTATTATTGGGTATGGGTCAAACATAATTTTCACCCTGTAGAAAATTCTAAGAACACTAAAGGATAAGAATAACTCATCTACAAATACAGATTAAAATACTCAACCCAACAGCCTTACAAGGAGAGAACTGAACATAATACCAAATTTTATACTCAATTGAATACTGACTTGCAATTTTCTATGCTTATTTCAAAAATGTTGTTCTATCTCTCCAAAGAGACCATGAAACTCATAATCAGAATAAGAAATTCAGAATACCTAATACAATACAGAGTATATAGGAGGTACTCAATAAGTGATGGGTCAGGATTTTAATTTGTTAAAGATTTCTAAATACTAAGATTCTCAAGTGATCCATTCACTTCTTTCATCATCACGTCAGCCGAATATTTGTTCTTTTGTCATTCATGTAGCAGTTGGGCCCCATACCTCAAATCTACTAAAACAACAAAAAAGAAAGGTCAATCAAGAAAATGCTTTTGCATTGCCCCTGGGGAAAGAACCTAAGTTCACTAGAGAGCCCTCCTTTCCTCCTTATCTTATTCCCCTTCAGGAATTGATAATTGATAATAGAATCAAAGAAATAAAGTGACTTCTTGATGCACAAAGTTCTCTACTGCATTATTCTCTTGTATGCATTTTCATTTCTTTATAATGAGAAGATGGGACTTGTTGGGAAAAAAACCTGTTGTTGGGAAAGAAGGCAAAAGGAAAAAGGGATGGCAGAGGATGAGATAGCAGATAGTGTCATGGAAATAATGAACATGAACCTGAGCAGACTTTGAGAGATGATGAAGGATAAAAAAGCCTGGAGTGCTATTTCCATGGGGTCATAAGGAGTCAGACATGATGGAACAACAACGTCATGATTCTGTGACTTATATATCTCTACAGCATGTGATTCCCTGCTACAAAATGTTGCATGGTGAGACTCCTTGTTCCTTACTTCTTTTTTTCATCAAAGTTCTGTTCTACAACAGCCTTTTGGCAAAAAAGGATTAATTTTAGAAACTAAATAGAATATAGAATCTTCAATTCAAAACGCTGTGCAATGCAGCATTTGTTTCTTCTCATGTTTGGTATATATTTCCTCCTGTATCTAGAATTAGCCCCAGTAATTATCTTCTAATAAGAGTGGGAAAGTTACCTTTATAAACAAGGCAGCAATAACACTACTAGGTCTATTTCCAAAGATAATGAGGGGTAAAGGAAAATAACCTATATGTTCTAAAATATTTATAGCAGCTCTCTTTGTGGTGGCAAAGATCTGGAAATTTCAGGGATGCCCATCAACTAGGGAATGGCTAAACAAGTGATTGCAATAGATTTCTACTCTGCTGTAAGAAATGAGCTTAATGAACCTAGAAAAACAATGATGGGGGGGGAATAATCCTAGGAAGATGGCAAAGTCGGTCAAGAAGTTTCAAGCCCTCCAGATTTCCCTCACAAACAGTACAAATGTGTACCTCAGGGTGAACATAAACTGTTTAAAAACAAAGAATACTTGGGGCAGGACAAGAGTCCTCCTGGGACAATCCAAGACCTGAAAAAAGACCCCAGACTGGATGGGGATTAATCAATGTGAAGTGCTATCTCTGTCAAAACAGCCAGTGGGAGTCCTGGAGCTAGCTGGGTTTGGATGGAGCCTCAGCCAGAACCACAGGAACTTTCACATCCTGGACAACATGGGGAATCAGAGATCTGAGTTCAAAAAGACTAAGGGAACCTCAGCTGATTAGGAATGAGATGTTGCCCTAGGTAAGAAGAAACCAGTACACCTGAGGAATACAGAAGTAGTGGAGCAGTGGGGCCAGCGGACACATGCAAGAGCAGAGAGCTTTTGGATTCAGAAGGGAGAGCTGAAGTAAAAATTCAACAATTCTAATTGTATAGGACTTATCAGCAGTCATAATAAAAGACCGCAGGTTCTGGAATAATATATACTGGCAACCAAAAGATCTAGGACCATGGCCAAAAACATCATATCCAGCAAAATTATCCACACTATTGAATGAAAAAAAAAAAAAAAAAAAAAGGAAATTCCTGCAAAATATATATGATAAAAGGTAGGTATGGTGCTTTTACTAGAAAGATAAATAGATAATTTGGTCCTATATAAAGGTCTCACCTTTAGCTGTGAGAACTTGCACATTCATGGAAACCCTTCTCTTAGTTAAGATACACCACACTTCAAGGATGGCCACAAAATTAGAGATGAAATTGGGCACATATTTCCTCACAAGAGGGATTTTGACTAAATAGATGTGAACATGTCATAAACTAGGTTAATGTGATTTTGATTTAAGAAATCATTGCCATCTTCACATTTGTTCCTTTTATAAATTTCTGAAGAAAATATTGGTTTTATTTTTTAATGTATGCTATTGATAACTTGTCTAAGGCCCCAGACCTTCAGGATTGAATAGAGTATGTTTTCAGATACCTTTTTAGTACAGAAAAATGGCTTGTGCATGCTATTAGAAACACTTGTGTGCTTGTAGAAGGGAGGTTTATGTATATTTTTCTTAAAAAAATTTATGATTTCTTCTAATTTTCTAATGTGCCAAATGATGGAAAAGAAATATTAACATTTATAATTGTTGAAAATAAAATAAAAAAATTTTAAATGGTTATTCAATAAGCTCACAGATTTTTTAGGACTTTGTCTCAACCAAACCGGAACAGAAATATTTACATTTATTATTATTAATATTATCATTTACAAATATTTAGTAATAGAAATAGAAAATTTCACATAGAAAAGCCAATATTGCAGATTAATTTCAAGAAATTTAACATGGATAAATTAGTTTTTACAAGGAAATATGTATCATATGCTTAAGATTGACACCAGTAATTGGGTAACTCAAAAGAAAGATTGAGGCAGAGTTGAGTAATATCTGACTCTAAAAAGCAAACTCTCTGGAAAAAGGTGAAAATAGTAATTGTGTAATACATATTAGATTCAGAGTAAAAACCCAATACAGAGGCATTAGAGGGCAGGGAGGAGGGCTCATAGTTCTGAAAATCTACTTACATCAAGAATGGGTTAAATAGGCAATTCTACATATATACCATAAATGATATAGCACCCCCACAAAAAAATCTATAAAGAAATAATGGAGGGAGGAAATAGAATAAGGTGGGAAACAGAAGTGTCTATAGAGTAATGATTGTGAGACAAGGTATGTAGATTAATGGGGAAAGGATAAAGAGGGAAGGAAAAGGGTGGGGGGAAAGATAAGGGAAGATCCATGAATGAAGGGAGGGTAAGTAATAGCAAATCAAGTTAAGGAGTGAGTAGAATTAAAAGAAGAGTTAGCAGGGATAGGAAATAAGAAACACTACAAGAATAAGGAGTAGAATTTATTAGAAAAAAAAAGTAGAGCTAGTAATCATTGCTATCAAACAAAGTCAAATTTAAAGATTCAAACAAGAGAGAAATCTACATTATATTCTACCAGATTAATATGAGTGATAAAAGGGGGGAAAAGGAATAAAGTAAAAAGGTACAGGAGAGAACAAAATAATAACCTAGAAGGAAGGAAAGAAAGCATGGATATTCATGAATATAATTTCTTCTATTGCATTATATATGTGTTCTTGAAATGGAAATTTTTTGTTTTATATTTTGAATCCTCCCTAATGTTCTGCTGGGCACATAATAATGTTTTGTTTTGTTTTGCTTTTTATTTTCCCTTTCTGTTTTTCTTTTTCTGTTCTGTTTTTTTCTTATTTTTTATTTAATTCAATAAATAAATACAAGAAAGAAAGAAAAACATGGAAAAATTTGCACAAAATAATGAATGAAATGAATAGAATCAAAAGAATGTTATAAATAGGAACAGCAATATTATTTAAAGAACATCTTTGAGCAAATAAGCCAGTTTTAGTATTACTAATACCTTAATGAACATTAAGGAGGAAGACATTATCTGCATCCAGAGAAATAACTGATAATTAGAATTATGTTTATGATGATTTTACATGCATGTGTGTCTAATGATAGCCATCTGTAGGGCAGAGGAGGAGAAAAAAGGGGGAAATAAAAAAAAGAAATTTATATAACTATATAATGTTTAAAAGAAATAGCAATTTATACATAGTAGATTTGCAGATTCATATGTAATCATCTTTTTGATTATCCTCTGCAGTGGATATGCTTATTACATCATTTAAAAATAAAATAAATATGTTTAAATGAGGTAGAATTTACCTACATGCTCTCTATGCTTGTTTAACTGGAAAAAAAAAGTTTAAATAAAATTTATCACTCTTAAAGATAAAAAAAGTTGTTCATTTAAATTTTCAAGTTACATTATGAGAAATAGGAGAATCAAAGAAGGAACATGTTCCTTTTTGGGGGGTGGATAGAATCATAAAAATTAATAGAGAGAAAGTAGAGCTACTAGCTTTTTAATTTGCTTCTTTCTCTGTTAAGGAAGAAAACTTTTATGGTATAAATGACAGAACAAAAATGACTAAAAAAGACTTCATCCCCCAAAACATGAAAGCGGGTAGTAAGAGAGTTCTTCTTGTGGAATTTAAGTTACTTAGCATAGACAAACTACTTTTGGGGGAGACACTGAAAATACTAGGAGTTGTTGCTGTTAATATTTGATACTATCTCCTTTCATCAAATTCTATCATCTTCCCTTATTTCTGTCTTTTATACCTATGCTTTTAAGATCTAAGTTATTTGGTAAGTTCTTTGTACATCAATCAATGAGTATAAACAACTACAATGTTCATCCACACTTGTTTCTTCAGACAATTCCTGTTTTTCCTGTTTGGGGAATCACTTCTCTAGTGTCTTCAGAATTTTATCCTTGAGAGCTATTTATTCCCTCCTAGAATTTTCCTCTAAAATTTCAGTCGATGGTATCCCTCTGAACCCTTTAAATCACTTTCCAAAAATGTATTTTCAGATCATGACCAGTTTCCTTCTTTTCTATCATAAACCCTAGAAGGGCGCATACTCTTCCTTGCCAATATGCTCATCATAATACACCAGCAGATATTCTCTCCCACTTGATAATCTCTCCAGAAAATAATTTCCCCTTACAATTCATCCCATTTTTGAAAGTTAAAATAATCATTAGAACAAGTAAAAAAAAAAAATTAACTTCCCTTCTCTTGGTAGAGAAAAAGCTCCAGAAGAAGGCTAGTTAATTGAAATGCTCCATCACCCTTCTGTCAGACTTACTTCATTCCAACTTCCTCACTCTGTCTACCTGTCCAGGTGGACTGTTGCTGCAATCCAATAACTAGACAAATAGATGGAAAGATAGATAGATATATAGTTCCTCCTTCTATTGATCTCTACTCAAATATTTTCCACCACATTTCATGTCTATTTGCATTTGTTCTTCTGGTAATGTAATAATAGTTGACATTTATTCAGCATTTTAAGATCTAAAATTTCTTCATATTTTGTTGCTCACAACAACCTTTTGAGGTAGGAGCCACAGTCATTATTACCACTTTAAAAATGAGAAAACTAAGTGACTTGCTTGTAGTTGTACAGCTAATAAGCTTTTTTTGTGGACTGAGGGAGGGAAGAAGTGATGCAGTATTAATTCATCACCCAACACTAGATCAAGCACACTCTTTCCACTATTCTATGAGCTCTTTCGTGAAGAACAACTGTTTACCTTACCATCCTTCTTTCAGGAATCTTTTCTAATACTTTTTTGTGCTTAATAAAAGACATTGAGTCACTGCTCGGATCACTTTTGTCTAAGCTAATGAAACCCCAGAAATAAGATTTTAAAGTAAGAAAAGAAATTAGAGATTATCTAATCCAGATCATTACTTATCTCTGCAATAATGAATTATCCAGGAATTAATCTGAGTCTGTTTTCTCATGTATAAAATGATAATAATAGCTGTACTACCCTAACCACTGGTCATCTAGCCTCCACTTAAGGACCTTACCTGTAAAGAAACTCATCATCAAAGGCAGCCCAGTTTATTTTTGGATAGTTCTAAGTGTTATAAGTAAGATTCCTTCCTATTGATATCTGCATCCTTATAGCTTCCACTCACTACTTTTACTTCTAACTTCTAGAATCAGACAGAACAAGTAAAAACTTTATTCTATATGATAGCATTTGAAATATTTGAAGTTATCAATCAATTCCCTCCTAATTCCTCTCTGTTCCAGGATAAAATCTTCAGTTTCTCTGACCAATGAATATCTGACATGTTTTGGAATTTCTTTGCCCAGCCTGATTTCCCTCTTCGCCAGATATGCTCGTTTGCCAATGTCCCTTTAAAAATGGGGTACACCTAACAAAACTAATGCAGACAAGATTAGGAGGGAAACATCAAATTGGGAAATCATCTTTACATTTAAGGGTTCTGATAAAGGTCTCATCTCTAAGATATATAGAGAATTGTCTCACATTTATAAGAATTCAAGCCATTCTCCAATTGATAAATGGTCAAAGGATATGAACAATTTTCAGATGATGAAATTAAAACTATTTATAATCATATGAAAAGGTGCTCCAAATCACTATGGATCAGAGAAATGCAAATTAAGACAACTCCGAGGTACCACTACACACCTGTCAGATTGGCTAAAATGACAGGAAAAGATAACAATGAATGTTGGAGGGGATGTGGGAAGACTGGGACACTGATGCATTGTTGGTGGAACTGTGAAGGGATCCAACCATTCTGGAGAGCAATTTGGAGCTATGCTCAAAAAGTTATCAAACTATGCATATCCTTTGACCCAGCAGTATTTCTATTGGGCTTATATCCCAAAGAAATCATAAAAGAAGGAAAGGGCCCCACATGTGCAAGAATGTTTGTGGCAGCTCTTTTTGTAGTGGCAAGAAACTGGAAATTGAATAGATGCCCATCAATTGGAGAGTGGCTGAATAAATTATAGTATATGAATGTTATGGAATATTATTGCTCTGTAAGAAACAACCAACAGGACGATTTCAGAGAGGCCTGGAGAGACTTGCATGAACTGATGCTGAGTGAGATGAGCAGAACCAGGAGATCGTTGTACACGGCAACAACAGTACTATATGAGGATCAGTTCTAATGGACATGACTCTCTTCAACAATGAAATGCTTCAAACCAATTCCAATTGTGCAGTGAAGAAGGCCATATACACTCAGAGTGAGGGATGTGAAATGTGGACCACAACATAACATTTTCATGTTCTCTATTGAGGTTTGCTTGCATTGTATTTCCTTTATCGGATTATTCTCTCTTATAGATACGATTTCTCCTGAACAAAAAAATGATGTGTGGCAATAACTATACATATATTCGATTTAAGTATTCTAACATAATTATCATGTAGTGGATATCCTGCTATCTAGGGGAGGGGTGGGGAGTAGGGGGGAAAAATTTGTAACAGAAAGCTTTGTAAGGGTTAATGTTTAGGAATTACCCATACATATGTTTTGCAAATAAAAAGTATTAATAAATAACTAAATAAATAAAAATGGGGTACACAAACTAAAACACGGTACTTCAATTCATATTATTCTGTTGTTCATCCTTCATTTTTGAAGAGGACCAATGGCAATATGAAGTGGAATCTTAATTTGTGAATTGTGTTTAAGTGAGGCAGAGTTACACAAAGTTGTCAGCCTCACTCTCTCTGAACCATTGAATTCTAGTGGCAAAAAGAAACTCAAGATTTTGGTGATGGTCTGAAATGCAATAGATGAACTTGGCAATTTCATTGTCTGTCCAAATACTATGTACTTCGTAGAACCTGCTTTGCCAGTCTTCATGGGCATTGGAACAAATTGTCCTCAATTGCTCATTCCATTAACTCAAATCTTCACATGCTTGGGATAGACATTCTTTTAACTCACAAAGGGGTTTGAATCCCATCATTTATCCCAACCTGATTTAGCCCATCTGAAGAGACAGTTTTACTGGGATGTGGCCATTGTGCATGTTACAACTTCTTGGAACTATAGGTGAGAGTTAGGTGACAGGTAAACACCAAAGGTGTATGCTTAGCCCTAAAAAGGACTCAGCAAGCCCTCTTACCATAGGTGCTAGTTTCCCTTGAATTTCTCATACACACACACACACACACACACACACACACACAATCAAGTTAGATTATATAGAGCATGATAATCACTTTCCTCACTCCAGACAGTATACTACAATGAAAATAGCCTAAATAGTTCACATTTATGTTGCTCTTTAAGGCTTGCTATTGTATTTAAACATAAGGTAAACAAAACATAGAGAAGCAAATGACTTGCCCAGAATCACATAAACAGACTTGAAATCAGCATCCCCTGACTCCAAATGCAGCACTATATTCTCTATGTCACCTAGCTGCCTTTGCTGTCCTCCTATGGAAAACTGGTATCTTCCTCCTGGAATCCATCCCTTAGATACTCAAGGTGCTGCTACTGCTGTGGCTGTGGCTATTGTTTTATTGTCTGAACCTGGTCTGTATTCCTTTAATTCAGTTTATGAGAATAATACAAATAAATGGGAAGAGTTTTTGTTGCTCTCAATCTCATCTTTTAAATTGGAAATAGCAAGTTCTTATCCCTTAGTAACTCCCACTGGGAAGCTTCTCTGAGATGTGGAGTCAATACTTAGGTTCTGAGGATCAGCTGCTCTCCTATCAGGAAATAGGGGATTACTTGGGAGTTTCTGTTTCATAACTGTGTACTATGTGGGCCCTGACACAAAGTAAGGGATACAATTCTCAAAGGGGGAATGTTAGCTCGTGAGAAATGATTGCAAATCAGGAAATTTTGGGTCAGTGTATATATTATGAACATTTTTGTTTTCTCTTTACCTAAGAAGCGTTTTGATCACATATCCTTTTGCTTCCCTCCCTAACTGCCTAAATATCTGTCTCCCTCCCAGACTTGTGGTTCTGTAAAACTTGCTGAATATTGTTATAGAACTATCTAGCTTTTATCTATATACTGTTTTATTTAGTCACTTATGGTGTTAATCACAAACACATTTTAATGCATTTTTGAAGTTTTAAATGTAGTTTTATTTGGAGGCTAACAAAAGTCAAATAAAACTGGCATTTCCATATGCAAAGTAGAAGTTTATAAGAAACTAGAGATCTCTATGCTTAGCCTTTCTTTTTTAAGTGTTTAAGTTTATCCTATAACTTAACTTTCAAAACACATGCTCTCTCTCCCTCTCCCCCATCTCTTCCTGTCCCTCTGTCTCTCTGTGTGTCTCTTGGTCTCTTTTTTGTCTCTTTCTGTCTCTTTTTCTCTATATCTCTTTCTGTGTCTCTGTCTTTTTCCCTCTCTTCCCTCTCCCTCTGTCTCTCTGTCTGTGTGTCTCTCGCTGTCTCTCTCTTCCTCTCTCTCTCTTTCTCTCTGTCTCTGTCTCTTGTTTTGTTTCTCTCTTTCTCTGTCTCTGTCTTTCTCTCTGTATGTCTCTTATTCATCCTCCTTCTCTTCCTTTTATTCCTCCTCCTCTTCCTCATCCTTCTTCTTCTTCTTCTTCTTCTCCTTCTCCTCCTCCTCCTCCTTCCTTCTTCTTCCTTCTTCTGTCTGTCTGTGTCTCTCGCTGTCTCTCTCTTCTCTCTGTCTTTCTGTGTCTCTCTTCATCTTCTTCCTCTTCTTCTTGTTCTCCCTATTATTATTCTCTCCCTTTCCTTATCTCTATCTCTCTCTATGTCTCTTTTTTCTCTATCTGTCTCTGTCTCTGTCTCTTTTCTCACCCTCTGTCTCTCTCTGCCTTAATCTCTGTGTATGACTGTCTCTTTTGCTGTCTCTGTCTCTCTCTGTGTGTGTGTCTCTCTCTCTCTCTCTTTCCTTCTTCTTTCCTCCCTTTCTCCCCATTCTCATTTGAAAAACAAAAATAAAACCCACATAACTAATATAGTCAAGCAAAACAGATTTTCAAACTTATGATATCTAAAAGTAAGTCTTATACTGAATTTGAAGTCAGTCATTTCTCTATCAAAGTTGGTCATTTCATTGATCAGAATCCTTGGATCTTTCTTTTTTATTTTTAGTTTATAATGCTGTTGTTGCTGTATACATTGTTCTCCTTGTTCTCACTAAAGCATATTCTGATAACATTTATAGTAATAATGAACCAAGCTTCAGAAAACTGAAACTACTACTTCTGAAGTTCTTGTGGAAAGATGACTACTTTAAAATGATAAGCTGCCAAAGTAAATCCCTTTTTTAAAAATATATATCACTATAAGTTCTTAGATTTAGACCTAAAGGAAAGCATAAAGGTCATTTAGTTCAACATTTTTATCTTACAGGTGAGAAAATTGAAGCTCAAATAGAAGTGACCTGCAGAAATTATCAGAAGACTGTTTATTTATCCCTTCTGTATACTGTAACCTGTTTGTCATCATAAATTCAGTACATAGAAAGCCTTTTCCTTCTCAGAGCAGAACAACCCCCATCCAGAAGATACCATTCAAAGAGTCAGTGAATCAAAGTATTCACTGCTGCAGCCTTCTATTAAAAGTAATTTTTATGTAATGTAAATTTACCCTTAGATGTGAGGAAGGGAGAAACAAAGGAAGGGGGCAATAGAGGAAGGGAGCGAGGGACATGCCAGGAAGACAGATCGGTGAGCAGGGCCTGTAAGTGAGTGGACAAAGCAGGTAAAAGGTTTCTTCTGTAGGCACTGGAGGTCTGAAACTAAACCTTAAACAAGTGGAGGTGGTAGCCATCTTTTCCATCATCCTTTCTTCTGATTTCACCTGAAGAGGTTTTTTTTTTAAGGCTTGTTTGTTTGTTTTGGTGGGGAAGGAGGAAGTTAAAGAGCTAAAAGGAAGGAGTGGAGAGAGCACTGCACTTTTTTATAAAGCCTACATAGGGTTGTTTTTGTTTTTTGGAATTCAGACTTCTTTCAAGTTCTTCTTTCACAATTCTTTACAAAAAGTTGACTTTGAACAAAATAATTTACATAAAACAAAAATTGTTCCATAGAGTAAATAAATTGGCCTAAACAGAATTGCTACAAGATCCTGAAGGCAAGTCAAACATTTTTAATACTTCTGTGTCCTCTTAGCATCTCTATGGCTCTAAAGCTGCAAGCCTTTCAAAAGAAGGCTTTGTCAAACATATGTCTACATAGTTTTCCATAAATTCAGGTATTATCCTGTCATTCTAATCTTTAGATTAATATAAAAATATTGCAGCTCATAAACATGGGTATAGAATCATGTTTCTGGCAATTGGTTGCATCTATGCTTCTATGTAATAATATTCTGATTCTTTCAGAAGCCTTTCCAGAGTTTTCAGGTATCACATAATGGAAAGAACATTAAGCTGCATTCTAGTTCTAAGTTTAATACTTAACTACTTGTACAACCTGTGCTAAAATATTTTTGCTCTCTTTACTCTATCTCTTAGTGGCTTCCTCAAATTCTCATTTCTATGCAGATGACTTCAAAATCTATATATCTAGCTCCAATTTCTTTCATGAGTTTCAGTCCTGAATTATCATTTCTACATGGGTATTCCAGAGTTGTTTCAAAATCATTATATCCAAAACAGAACTGATTCTCCTAAAAGTTATTTGTTCTTCAAAACATTTCTTTTATATATTCTTTCTCTACTCACATATTCAGTGCCATAATTCAGGCTTTTATCAATCTCACTGAGATTATTGAAAATGGCTTCCTAGCTAGTCTCCCTGTTTCAAAACTCACTCTACTCCTATCCATTTTTCCTTCAGCTGCCAAAGCAATTTTCTCAAAGCAGAAGTATGACTGTTACTTCTCTACTCAATACATTCCAGTGACTCCTTCGAGATTCCAGGATAAAATATAAACATCTTTGACTGGCTTTATAAACTTTTCATAATCTAATACCAGTGAAATCCAACAAACATTTATTAAGTGTCTACAATGTTTCAAACATTGTGTTATGTACAGGAGATACAATTAATAAAAAGAAAAAGTATTCCCTGCCTTTAAGGTGCTTACAATCCTATATGAGAGATGACACAAAAAAATCAAAAAAGGGGCAGACATGAGGTATTATAGGGGCAGATGCATCATGTTCTATGAAGTTAAAATCAGTCAAAACAAGCAAATGCACAGTGAAATAAGCTCAAAAGCCCAATTTCTTCACTGTGTCAAGGAAGGTACTGGGAGGAGTATGGTATCCTACCCTCCAGTCCTCTAAGCAGAGAGGAAGATGGGGTCAATCAAGGTTTCAGTTAGAAGTAGGGTGATGAGACTAGAGGTGATGAATTAACCTAAGAGGGGCATCTAGTTTGCTAGAGCTAAAAACAAGCTGAGCAGCAGACACTGAGTAAAGTTAGTCTATCTTTTTATCTTCATTTATACATTACTCCCCTTCCCATACTCTGCAATATGGCCAAATTATTCTATGTTCCTCATTTGCAGCATCCTATCTTCTAACACTGTGCCCTAGCACTGGTCATCTCCCAGACATGGAATGCACTCCCTTCTTTCCATTAAAATGCAGCTCAGGACCCACCCACCCTCTACAATAAATGCTAATTCCTCCAGCAGCTGATGTCCTCCCTAACTACATTATCATGAATTTCCTTATATTTATTTTATACTTATTCTGAATATATTATTTGTCTCATCCAATAAAATGCAAGTTGCTTGGGGGTGGGGATTGTTCATTTGTTATATTTCTAAAACCTGGCATATAACTGATGAATATTAGGTACTTAATAAGTGCTTGTTGATTGATTTATTATCTTCAATTTTAAAGAATTGAGTCCAGTTACCTTAGTTGATTTTATAGATTATAGAATCCTTGATTTCCACATGGATAGAACAGAGAAATTATTTATTCTAATGCCTCAATTTATAGACAAGGAAATGAAGGCAAATGAACATTGAGCCATGTCTAAGGTCAAACAAGTGAGTAACTGCATCAAGATTTGAATTCCCAATAGAATCTGTGACTCCAAGTTTATTATCCTTCCCACCACCATAGACTGTGTTTAGAAGGCCATTCCAGATAAGAAACCTTGAGGTATTTTTCCCCATATCTGGAAAATAGAGTTTAAATCTGCTTACTAAGAAGCAGTATATCAAATTCCCTTAAAGAATAATAGAATCATGCACACATATACACACACATATCTATTTTTGCCTAATGGGGGATATCCCTAGAGTGGGGAAAAGCATGGAAGAAAAAAAAAAGAAATTTACATAATAATTTTGTTGTATATGTAAAAGGAATAGCAAGTTATGCATAATAGATTTTTCAGTTTCATGGGCAATCATCTTTTTTATAATGCTATAGAAAGGTTTGTTTTATTCAATAAATTAAAAATAATGTATTTTTTTAAGTCACATGAGAATTTTTGATTGACATATCATAATATTGACTTGTATCGATTTTGGAGTCCTCAGGGATTACAAAATCATAAGGTTGTAAGAAGGTGAGTGGTTCTATCAGTCGTTGATTATAGAGTGTATTCAAGTATGGAAAGCTCTTGGCAACAGAAAGATCAAGAAAGGGAGGATTCACTGCAGTTTTGGTGTAGGTAGCATGATAGTAGTGAACAACTGAAAAAAAAAAGTAGAATAAGTTACCTTTTATTCTTTATTTTTCTTCATTATTCTCTCATCTCTCTGAAGAAAAATTATGGTCAGATTGTGATTGATAAGAGACATGTGCATGATCAAAAAATGGAGAGATGATTAAAAAAAAAAACTTACCTGGTCTAAATGAGTTTAAATAAACTGAGGTAGCTAAATTGCATTTTAGGGATTAGGAATATTTTTAATGTGCTTTCTGAGAAAACAATGACAGCTACAGAAGGATTTGGCAAGTCAAATCAATGGATTACTTATATACTAGATTTGACTCTTCCTACTCACTAGCTCTGTGACTTGGGCATTATACCCACCATTATGGACTTCTGTTTCCTTAACTATAAAATGAGGTAATTGGACTATATCATTTACATAAAACAATCCTACTCTGAAACTATGATCTGATTTTTGAAGTATTATGACAAAAAGAAGAGGTGCTTCAGGAGAGGACCTGAGCACATGCTACTCTGATTTTAAAAAAGGAGCAAACTAAAACTTCAAAGTATGTATATGCTATTAGATTTCATGTTGATTCCTGATAAAATTTTGAACTGGTCACTAAAGTGAAGTTTCATAGGCACTTACAAAGGAAGGAAGAGATTACTAGGAAAGACCATAAGAAAAACCTCATGCAAGAGCACCCCCTTTTTCCTTTTTGGGCTAGTTATTAGGAGAATACCTTCAACAAATTAGCAGATTTGGATTTCGGCAAAACATTTAACAAAATCTCTCATGCTTTCCTGGTAGACAAAAATAGAGTATGTCAATAGAATGAGAATAGAACTGCATAGGTTAGAATCTAGTTGACTGACCAGATCTCAAGAAATAATTAATTGCTTAATATAAACCCAGGGGCAAGTATCTAGTAGAGGGCCCAAGAACACCGAGTTCTTATTTGGATCAGCATATCCATTAATAAATTTAATGACATACTTGTCAGGCTTTTCAAATTTTTAAGTGACCCTAAACTATAAGATCTAATATATTAGATAATAGGATCAAAATCTACCCTCAAAAAAGTCATTAACAAGTTGATATCAAAGGCTGAAGCTCACAAATAAAATGTTTTATTGATGACTATGCATATCTGCCTCCACTTCAAGAAGTTAATTGCACACTTATAAGACAGAAAAAAAAAAAAAGTGACTGTTGGCTAGATCAATGGTTCATGAAAAAAAAAAAAAAGTCTGGATTGGAAGCCCAAAATATGTCACTACAAGGACATGGCAGTCAAAAAAGTTAATATGATTTTTGAGTTCCATTAATAGAAGTATAGTGACTAGAAGAAAGAAGTTGACGGTATTGCTATAAAAAAAAAAAAAGCAGAGGCTTTTTGGAAAGAGTACTGGAATATGGAGTCAAAAAATCTAGGTTCAAATCCTGTCTTTGAGATACATGTATACACACAAACACATCGGTATATATGTATACACACATGTATACACACATGTATACATACATGCATATGTATTGTGCATGTGTGGTTTGTGTATACAAATGAATGTGTTGTGTGTGTGTGTGTGTGTACACAGAGTCCTATGAGGAAAGTTATTTGGTCTTTCCATGCCCTGGTTCACTTTTCTATAAAATAGAGATATCTGTACTACTTACAGAAATGTTGTGATGATTAAATGAGATAATGGATGTAAAGTGCTATATAAATGTCAACTGTTATCATTATTACCATGCCATGCTCAGGCCACATTTAAAATATTACATAGCATATTAGAAGGGACATTTATAAACTGCAGGATGACCAGGCCAGAAAGGAGATTTGACATTGCTCCATAGGAGGAGCACTAGTCGAAGGAATTGGTGATATTTCTCCCAGAAGACACTTCCTGGGTGAGGGAGGGATAACGAAATGTTGAGAGGAAGCATGGAAGTAAACTTTGAATATTTAGGGGTTTATAATATAAAAAAGGCTTTAGAATTATTTGGAGGGTGAGGAAAGTATTTGAAGGGCAGAAATAGAGCCAGAGGATTCAAGCTACAAGGAAGCATATTTCATCTGAATATAAGTAATAACTTCCTAGAAATTAAGATTGTCAAAAAAAAGTAGCATGAGTTTCATTGAGGGTTAAAAATGTTCCCGGTACTAGATGTCAGCAAGTAGAGGCTGAATAACCAATTGTCAGGGATATTGACATCAAAATTTAAGATTGGGGTAAGTTTTGATCTAGGTGACTTCTAAGATCTCTTTCAGCTCTAGAATTATATTTCTATCCCTCACAAGACTATAAATTCCATGAAGACAAGGACCATGTTTTATCTAAACTTTATCTCAATCAAAATGCCTAGAATGGTACTGTATCTATGTTTAATAAACATACTTCTTGTTCTTGTCTCACATTTTTAAATAACTATAATGATAGCTAATATTGGTCTTACATAACCAGGTCAGAACTTCCATAGGAAAAATTCTTTATTTCCCCACCCCATTATAAAATCTATTCCATCTAGGCCATCTTCTTCATTGCTTCTCCCTTCCATCTCCCCTAACATGCCATTCTCATTGTGATCTCCACATTTTTGCTCATGTTATTCTTCTTGATAATATTTTCTTTTGCCTCATTTCTAAAATATGTAGAGAATTAGCTCAAATTATAAGAATTCAAGACATTCTCCAATTGATAAATGGTCAAAGGATATGAACAATTTTCAGATGAAGAAATTAAAACCATTTCTAGTCATATGAAAAGGTGCTCCAAATCACTATTGATCAGAGAAATGCAAATTAAGACAACTCTGAGGTACCACTACACACCTCTCAGATTGGCTAAGATGACAGGAAAAGATAATGACGAATGTTGGAGGGATTGTGGGAAAACTGGGACACTAATTCATTGTTGGTTGGGAACTGTGAATGGATCCAGCCATTCTGGAGAGCAATTTGGAACTATGCTCAGAAAGCTATCAAACTGTGTATACCCTTTGACTCAGAAGTTTTTCCATTGGTCTTATATCCCAGAGAGACCTTAAAGGAAGAAAAGGGACCCACATGTGCAAGAATGTTTGTGGCAGCCCTTTTTGTAGTGGCTAGAAACTGGAAACTGAATGGATACCCATCAATTGGAGAATGGCTGAATAAATTATGGTATATAAATGTTATGGAATATTATTGTTCTGTAAGAAACAACCAACGAGATGATTTCAGAGAGGCCTGGAGAGACCTACATGAACTGATGCTAAGTGAAATGAGCAGAACCAAGAGATCATTGTACACGGCAACAACAAGATCAATTCTGATGGATGTGGCTCTTTTCAACAATGAGATGATTCAGACCAGTTTCAATGATCTTGTGATGAAGAGAGCCATCTATACCCAGAGAGAGGACTGTGGGAACTGAATGTAGATCACAACATAGCATTTTCACTCTTTTTGCTGTTCTTTGCTTGCATTTTGTTTTCTTTCTCATTTTTTTTCCTTTTTGATCTTATTTTTTTTGTGCAGCATTTCTATAAACTCCTACAATCTTTCCAATCTTTCCATCTGTTTTGCTTGATTATATACTAATTTCCTTCTCTACATTCTTGCGTGTATTAATATACATATGTATATATTCATATGTAGATAAAAAATTTAAATATAGATATTAAAGATATCCCAAAGATCATATATTCCTTGAGGGCTAGGACCATGACTTCTTTATCTCTTTTATTATTGATTCTGGGAATGTTGTGGGCACTTTGTAAATATTTGCTAATTTTAATTAGATTAAATACAGTTTTTTTTTCAGTCCTGCTTATCAGGAAAGTAATTTATAGACTAAAATTATGCATGACTACAAAGAATATGATCCAGTCACACTAAACTAATTGTTATTCTTTTCACACAACACCCCATTTTTCATGTCTTCATGTTGGCTGTCCCTTATTCTAGATTGCTCTCCTTTCTCACACTTGTACCTTGAAATCTATAGTTTCTGATAGGATTCAAATCTTAAAACATCACCTTTGGTACAACTCTATTCCAAAGTATTCAAGCGGCTAGCACTTTAAAGACAGATACAAACACACATGTGATGTGTGGAAACACACATGTGTAAATATGTACATGTACATGTATCTCTGTGTGAAAGCATACATATATGCATATGTGTGTATATGCATGTAGTCTTTTTTATTACTATATTATAATGTAAGTTCTTTGAGAACAGGAACCATTTTGACCTTTCTTTGTATCACCAGAACTTAGCACAGTGCCTCTCAAAGTAAGCACCTAATGAGCTTATTGATCACTTGAATACTTGATTCATACATTTATTCCTAAAGTGAGAATTAAACAGATTAGGCTTTGGAGACAAACCACATTTCTATGTGATTCCTTAGTGTAACTTTGTTAATCAGGAAAAAGAAATATTTATTCATCTATTCATTAATTCTCTGTTTGCCTACAAGGATTCTTTCCACTTTGTATCTCTCATCTTCCCTTAAAATTGTCAAATATGCAAAGGTCAATCCATCATTCTTTCTCTCAATTATAAAAAGTTCTAAAAATACTGCCTCTTCACTCATATCTAAACATAAAAATATATTATGGTAACTTGCATTTATATAGCACTTTAAAGTCTACATAGCACTTGACATACGTTGTCTCTTTTAATTCTCAAAGTAGCTATGTAAGGCACATAAGTATAGACCATTTTAATAAATTGGACATTCATTCAAAAAAAAAACATTGAGCTACTATTCAAAATCTCACAATGAAAATCACACAGTTTAAAAAAATGGAGTTAAAGGAACAATAGTCAAAAGGTATGTCAAGTAAAACATGATGATTAGCAGTGATGGGTTTGGTTCTTTTCAACAATGAGGTGATTCAATGCAATTCTAATAGCGTTGTGATGAAAAATGTCATCCACAAACAGAGAAATATGGAGACTGAGCATGGATCAAAGCATAGTATTGTGATCTTTATTGTTGCTATTGTTTGTTTGTTTCTTTTTTCCTTTTAATCCGATTTTTTTGGACATGACAAATATGGACATCTGTTTAAAAGAATTAAACATATTTAACCTATATCAAATTTCTTGCTGTTGGGGGTGACAGAGAGGAAGAAAGGGAGAAAAATCTGGAACATAAGATTTTACAAAGGTGAATGTTAAAAACTATCTTTGCATGTATTTGGAAAAATAAAATGCCATTAAAAGTTTAAAAAACTCAGAATTGACCAAATGATAAACTCTTCTGAAGTGAACTCCTCAAAAAGCAGAATTGGGCAAATGGAAAAGGAGTTACAAAAATTTGCTGAAAAAAATAACTCCCTAAAAAGTAGATTTGGCCTAATGCAACAAGAGTTATAAAAGCTCATTGTAGAAAATAATTCCTTAAAATTAAAATTGGGCAAATGGACTGCAACATCAAGAAACAATAAAGCAAGATCAAAAGAATGAAAAAATAAAAGAAAATATTAAATTTTAATAGCAAGTTTCTCTAATAAAGGCCTCATTTTTCAAATATATACTGAGTATAAAACTGAGTTAAAAGAATAAAAAATAAGTTATTTCCCAATTAATAAATGGTCAAAGGATATAAACAGATAGTTTTCAGAAGAAGAAATCAAAGTTATCTTTGGTCATATAAAAATTCTCTAAATCATTATTGATTAGAGAAATACAAACAACTCCAAGGTACCACTTTACATCTATCAGAAATGAATCATATTGGAGAAGATTAGGGGTGCACTGATCAAATGCTAGTGAAGTAGTGAATTTGTCTAACCATTCTGAGAAGTAATTTAAAACTATACCCAAGCATATTCTTTGATTGGTATCCCAAAGAATAGGGAAAAGATCTTTATGTACTAAAATATTTATAACAGTTCTTTTTCTGGTAACAAAAAACTGGATATTGAAGGGATGCTCATCAATTAGGAAATGGCTAAACAAATTGTGGCATATGATAGTGATGGAATACTATTGTGCTATAAGAAATGGCAAGAGAGTGGTTTCAGAAAAAATGGGAAGACCTATAAAAACTGATGCAAAGGGAAGTCACAAGAACCAGAAGATCACTGTACACAATGGCAGAAATATTGTAATCATGATCAGTTGTGAAAGATATAGCTGCATGGATCAATACAATGATCCAATATAATTCCCAAAGACTCATGATAGAAAAGTGCCATTCAATTTCAGATAAAATTGATGAACTTTGAGAGCAAATTGAAGTATAATGTTCTCACTTTATTTTTCTTGGCTTTTTCACATATATAATTAATATATCACTTACCTTTTCTGTGGGCATAAGAAGCGTGGGAAGGAGGGAGAGAATTTGTAATTCAGTTTAAAAAAGAAAAAATGCTAAAAGCAAACTTCATTATTTGAAGTGAAGAAAAAAAAACAACAAGAGAAGAAGAAAAGAAAGAAAGAAAGTTAGGAAGGAAGGAAGGAAGGAAGAAAGAAAGAAAGGAAGAAAAAAAGAAAGAAAGAAAGAAAGAAAAAGAAAGAAAGAAGTAAAAGAAGAATCAGCAGCTAATATAATTATGAATATAATCCATTGTCCTGAGCCCCAGGGCTCATCATTTGTGTCAGTAGTTAGGGTTGAAAGCATGGACACCAGCCTAGAAAAGATATCTCTCTTAGGGAGGAGGTGGATCCAGAGATGCTATAGAATATATGGTCTGTGTTCATGTTATATGTGAGTAATGCCTTCCCTTTTATTACTGTCATATAATATGATTAAAGGCTTCATATTTTTTTAAAAGATAGGGACCTAATTTTTTAATAGTACTTTTTATATGCATTAAATGGCTAGCAAATATATAAATATTACAAGAAACAGTCATTTCCATGGCTTCAGGCTTTATGAATGACTGAACCTCAGGGTCTCAACTATGGCAGAAGAAGGTGTGGATTGAAGTAAGGGTGGTGCAGATCAGACCTTCTCCCCTTATATCTCCTACAGCATCAGGAGATATACAATTCATATGATACTTGACCACAATAAAGTTTGCTTGTAGAATCTGCAAAACTTGTGTGCAATTGTGGTGCGGTATAGTTTTCCATATTCTGCTTGTTTCTCACAAAAAAACATGTCACAGGGGCAGCTAGGTGGCGCAGTGGTTAGAGCACCAGCCCTGAAGTCAGGAGGACCTGAGTTCAAATCTGGTCTCAGACACTTCCTAGCTGTGTGACCCTGGGCAAGTCACTTAACCCCAATTGCCTCAGCAAAAAGCAAAAAAAAGTCACAGAAGCAAATTTAAAATTCATGTTATGCTCAAAATGTTCTTTAAAAATCAAACCTGTTGGGGGTGAAACAAGGTTGTCCACTATCACCATTACTGTTCAATATTGTATTAGAAATGCTAGCCTTGGCAATAAGACAAGAAAAAGAGATTAAAGGAATTAGAGTAGGTCATGAGGAAACGAAATTATCACTCTTTCCAGATGATATGATGGTCTACTTAGAGAACCCTAGAGAATCAACTAAAAAACTATTAGAATTAATCCACAACTTTAGCAAAGTTGCAGGATACAAAATAAATCCACATAAATCATCAGCATTTTTATACATCACCAACAAAATGCAACAGCAAGAGATACAAAGAGAAATTCCATTCAAAATAACTATCGATAGTATAAAATATTTGGGAATATATCTGCCAAGGGAAAGTCAGGATCTATATGAGCAAAACTACAAAACACTCTCCACACAAATAAAGTCAGATCTAAACAATTGGAAAAACATCAAGTGCTCTTGGATAGGTCGAGCGAATATAATAAAGATGGCAATACTACCTAAACTAATCTATCTATTTAGTGCTATACCAATCAAACTCCCAAGAGATTATTTAACTGAACTAGAAAAAATAACGACAAAATTCATCTGGAAAAACAAAAGGTCAAGAATTTCAAGGGAATTAATGAAAAAAAATGCAAATGAGGGTGGCCTAGCTGCACCAGATCTAAAACTATATTATAAAGCAGTGGTCACCAAAACCATTTGGTACTGGATAAGAAATAGAGTAGTGGATCAGTGGAATAGGTTAGGTTCACAGAACAAAATACTCAATGACAATTGTAATCTAGTGTTCGATAAACCCAAAGACCCCAGTTTTTGGGATAAAAACTCACTATTTGACAAAAACTGTTGGGATAATTGGAAACTAGTATGGAAGAAATTAGGCACTGACCCACACCTAACACCATATACCAAGATAAGGTCAAAATGGATTCATGATCTAGGCATAAAGAATGATATTATAAACAAATTAGAACAATGTAGGATGGTTTACCTCTCAGACCTGTGGAGGGAGAAGGAATTTGTGACCAAAGAAGAACTAGAGGTCATCATTAATCACAAAATAGATAAGTTTGACTATATCAAGTTGAAAAGTTTTTGTACAAACAAAATGAATGCAGACAAGATTAGAAGGGTAGCAGTAAACTGGGAAAATATTTTTACATCCAAAGGTTCTGATAAAGGCCTCATTTCTAAAATATATAGAGAATTGACTCAAATATATAAGAATTCAAGCCATTCTCCAATTGACAAATGGTCAAAAGATATGAACAGACAATTTTCAGACGAAGAAATTGAAACTATTTCCGGTCACATGAAAAGGTGCTCCAAGTCACTATTGATCAGAGAAATGCAAATTAAGACAACTCTGAGATACCACTACACACCTGTCAGATTGGCTAAAATGACAGGAAATGATAATGATAGCTGTTGGAGGGGATGTGGGAAAACTGGGACACTGATACATTGTTGGTGGAACTGTGAACGGATCCAACCATTCTGGAGAGCAATTTGGAGCTATGCTCAAAAACTTATCAAAATGTGCAAACCCTTTGACCCAGGAGTGTTTCTACTGGGCCTATATCCCAAAGAGATTTTTAAGGAGGGAAAGGGACCCACATGTGCAAAAATGTTTGTGGCAGCCCTTTTTGTAGTGGCAAGAAACTGGAAATTGAAAAGATGCCCATCAATTGGAGAATGGCTGAATAAATTATGGTATATGAATGTTATGGAATACTATTGTTCTGTAAGAAATGACCAACAGGAGGATTTCAGAGAGGATTGGAGAGACTTGCATGAACTGATGCTGAGTGAAATCAGCAGAACCAGGAGAACATTATACACAGCAACAAGACTATACGATGATCAATTTTGATGGACATGGTTCTCTTCAACAATGATGTGATTCAAACCAGTTGTGCTGCGATGAAGATAGTCATATACATCCAGAGAGAGGCCTGTGGGAACTGAGAGTGAACCACAACACAGCATTTTAACGCTTTCTGTGAATATTTCCATGCATTCTGTTTTCCTTCTTAGGTTGTTTTTTTTCTTCTTCTCTTTCTAGATCTGATGTTTCTTGTGCAGTAAGATAACTGTATAGATATGTATACATGTATTGTATTTGTCATATAATTTATCCTATCTAGCATGTATTAGATTACCTGTCATCTAGGGGTGGGGGACGGGGGGAGGGAAAGGAAAAGCTTTGGAAAAAAAAAGTTTTTTTTTGCAAAGGTCAATGTTGAAAAGTCACTCACATATGTTTTGCAAATAAAAAGCTTTATTAAAAAAAAATCAAACCTGTTGGAACAAATCCATGTTTTCAAAATGTGCACTGTAATATAACTGACTATTTGAGTAAAGACAACTCCTCTACTTCACCAATTATGGGACACCTAAAAGCTACTTGAAGTTCAAGGCACACTCTTGATCAGCATCCATTCAAAACCACAGATCACAATAACTATTTCATTTGACAGATCATCCAAAGCACATATTGGTTCAAAGCAAAAGGCATTTACTTGAAATAAAAGCAAAGAGTTGTATCAAGCAGATGTGTTCTCATTATTCAATCTCCCCCCAAAAAATCTGCCTCCTTCTCACCTTTGTCCTCAGGTGTTGGTAGGGGAAGGGAACATTGTTCTCTGCTGCTGTTGCCAAATCAACATATAGAATACAACACATACTACATGTCACCTTTTAATCCTAATCCAATCCTTCAATTTTGACTGCTTTTTTCTATCTAGTCCCTCTTCATTCCTTTACTAGTGGCATGAAAAATTATTTATTAATCTCTTTATATGCCAAGCACTGTATTAAGCACTTAGGGGGCAAGTATAAAAGAGAGACAATGCTTGTTCTTTATGAGTTTACATACTAGTAGTGAAAAATAATGCATAAAGGGGAGTGTTAATTAAGGAAGGGTGCTCTGGTCTGAAAAGTCACAGGGATGAAAAATGGAATCATAGGGCAATAGATTGCCATCCTCTTTCTACAAATGATAGTGATGATTTGATTACTATTTGCAGAACAAGAAGTGGAAAATTTGTGTTGGCAGGGTTGGCACATGGTGGCAAGTAGCATGACAGGAAGATGACCAGAGTGAAGTATGGTCATGGTCTCAATCAATTACAGAGGGTTCTCACCAATCATGAGAGCATAGTCCTTGATCTCCACCCAATTAAATACTTATCCCCTTAACCCAATTAAGTGCATGTGGTGGGAATACATTATATAATCTCTTCATGTCTTGAGTCAATATTATTATGCTACTGATATATTAGAAAGTCTTTAAAGGTAGGGATCATGTTTTATATAGCTTTGTTTCCACTGTTAATAGCCTATATCCTGAAGATATCCAAGAAAAAGAAAAAAAGACCTATACACACAGATTTACATCAAATTTTTTTTGAAGTAATAAAGAACCAGAAGCTAAGAAGGGGTCCAAAATTGGAGAATGACTGAACATATAGTATATGAATATAATAAATACTAGTGTTCTGTAAGAAATAGTAAACAAGATGGTTTTGGAGAAACATGGGAGGACAGGTATAAAAGGATGCAGAGTGAAGTAAGCAGAAGTAGGAGAACAATTTATATACTATAACAACAACATTGTAAAAATGAACAATTTTGAAAATTTAGGAATAATGATCAGTCATGATTTCAGAAGAGCAATCATGAATCATGACAATGAACTTAGGGTATAGAAGAAAATGCACATTTTTGCACAAGGATAATAAGGGAACTTGTTTGGTTTTTGTTTGTTTGTTTGTTTTTGTTTTGTTTTTGATTACTTATTTGTTATTCAAAGATCCCCAGGAGGAGTGGGAAGGTGGGAAGGAAAGAATACAAATGCTTATGAATTTAAGGAAAAAGTAAATTAAATTTTCATATACTCTAATACCCAGCTAGGGACTCAAAAATTGTTTTTTTGACAATGTTTCCATTTATATTTCCTATGTCCTTATGCATAAGAGTGTGTTGGTTAGAGAGGATAAGTATCCTGAGAGAGGTATGGAAAGGTTATAACTCTAGAATTCCCTATTCATAGCAACTGCCTAACATAGCACCTGTGATTAATATTGGGGAGGGAAAGATAATCACTATGAAGGTTTTTAACTAAGTGAATTTTTATCTATATGAAGTACTTTCACTTTCAATAACTAAGTGTAATACCCTGTTATCCACTGGAATATTCTTGGGGATAGTATAGATGTCCCAGTTTCTTGTATGAAAAGTACTTAATTATTTATGCCATAGCTTTTAGACACAAGAACATAATAGAGATATGATCTTATCCACAAGCTAATAGCACACAATATCCAATTCAATAATCTAGTCTAATCCAATAAACATTATTAAGTACTATGTGCCAGGTACTGTGCTGAGCAACAGGAGGTAATTTTTTTTTTTTAAGATCATCTTTGTTCTCAAGCAGCTTACAATCTAAAGGAAGAAAATAACATATAAAGTAAACAGGGAAAGAAAGAGAAAGCAGGCACAGCAACAAATGAAAAGCAGAGTTAGTTATGAGTTCAGTTTCTGCCCTCCATATAGGAAAGCATTAAGATGAATTTGGTACTCTACCCTCCAGCCCTCCACTCAGAGGGAAGAGAAGACTGAGGGAGTGTTAATTAGCAGCGTGTTGGTAAATTTGGAAGTAATGAGCTTATCCAGGAAGGATCATCTTGTGTAGAACTGAAATCAGCACAGAGCAGCAGATGCAAAGCAGATCCACAAATCCTACCCTAAAACTAGTTCTTGATAACTTAGTGGGAAATTGTCCCTTTAAATAGATGAACCTACTAGTGCCAGTAGAAAGAGAAAGCAATGCATTTCAACCATTGATTCCTGGTCCCTGCTTTCTTCCATGTTTATGTGTCCATGGACCATAACTTCACTTCTAAAGCAAGATGTACTCATTGTAAGCTACATTTTTTTCATGCCCTATTTATAGAAATGTGAAGCTCAGGTATAAAAAAAATAACAATAATAATAATTATGAGACCAGCTCCACATGACAGTGGCAATAACAGCTTTCAAAACCCTTTGAGTGTAAGTCTTATGTGTTTTATGAGCCAACACATGGAGCTAGTCTTAAAAATAAAAAAAATAAAAAGGTTCCTTGCAGTTTACATTTTGTAAGAAAAAAAATTGCATCTTTAATTAAGATTTATGGGGCTCAGTAGGTCTCAGCAAGAGGGGAGAAATGGTTTAAGATTGTAAAAACTAACACTTAAAAATGGGCAAATATGATTAAGGGCCTTTAATTCTTCTTGCTTCTTTTACAGGGTTTCTGATGGCCCCAGGCAGAAATAGGCACTTATTGTCTTTAAAACAGCATTATTCTTGGCATAAAATGTTTATGGATCAAGATGAAACTCATTTTGAGAAATAATAACACCAGCCACACTTGAAAGGCCTTTGCTTTTGGAAAGAGAAAGAGAGACAGAGAGACATTAAGAGACAGACAGAGACAAAGAGAGAGAAGATATATATATATATATATACATACATATATATATTATATATATATGTATATATATATAGCTTTATTGATATTACTTTAAGAGAAACAGCTTCATCTATGTCATATATTATCTATGCATGATGATACATAATCTATATAGTATACATGATGTATATGAATAGATTTACCCATTCCATTTGTTTTCATTTAAGTTTTTCCATTTAGCAGATGTTTTAAAAGTCTTATAGCTAGTAATCTAAAACAATATATATTTTATTGATCTAAAAATTAAATCTAGGCATGAAAAGCTATACTATCTTGAACTTTTGAAAAGTGAAGATACAATGGAAAATGACTAAGTCAATATAAGCAAACATTTAAACCTTCACTAGACTCAGACCCAGTCCTTACCCTCACTTCTCATATATACAACAATCATTTCTACCTTTTAGCCTTCATTCATATTATATTCCCAACCAGAATTTACCTCATCCTATCGACAAGCCATCCACCTGTATAAATCTAACTCATCCTCCAATGGCCAACTTAACTCCTTATTCCATCATAATTTCCTCCTTTAACATTCAACTCTCTGAATTTTAATTTCCCTATCTACAAAATAAGGTTCTAGGTCCTTAGAAAGGACTCTTAAGTCCCTTCCTTTTATCCTATGAACTTAGTATCTGCACAAAAAGAATATTTAAGGATATTGACAAACCAGTGATTCTATATATTTGTTGTAGTGTTTGATCATACATGATCTTTCTTATTTATTTAATAATTTGAAAAAGTGATTTGGTTTAGACTGACAACAAAATTATAATTATTTTCTTTTCCTTAGTGTAAATAATAAGACTGGTCAAAAAGTAGAAAATGCCCCCCTTTCCAGTCTTTTAGCATTTCTTTTACCATGCTATAAGTCCCTTAAGTGACAGAGCCTTGACCAACTGATCATTGCATCTTCCTGAGTGCCATGAATAATACATTGCACATAGAATGAACTTAATATTTATTAAATAAAATGAATAAATGAAACAATCAACAAGTATATATGGATCATAAAGCATGACCTCATTTTGAAGCATTCTTCTCTCTGCATTCTAAGATTTAATGAACAGTAAGAGGTTCATAATAACTTTTGTGGTTGTCAAGGTCATCAGACATTATTAAGTATCTCTTCTACCAGGGACCAAGAAATGTTTTTTTTTTACACCTGTTTATCTTTTAAAAATAATACTTTGATCAAATAACTATTCCTATTGAAACACCTCCTATGATTCCCTATTGTTCACCAAAGCATTCAAGATCATCCAATTTAGCCCCTCCTTGCCCTTGTAGCCTTCTTTAGAATTATTCTCTTATATTATATATATATATATGTACATATATATATATATATATATATATATATAGGGGAGAGAGAAAGGGTGTGCAAGAGAGAACGAGAGAGAGAGAGAGAGAGAGAGAGATAGAGAGAGAGAGAGAGAAATATATTCCCTTATATAAAATCCATTTTTTTTCCTTCAAAACTTCTCATATATGCCTTTTCTCATGATTTTCCCTCCTGGAATTTCCTCAAACCCCTGCAATAATTTCTGCCCATAATGATCAGTTGTGTCATCATGAAAATAGTCTTGGATTTAGAATTTTAAAGTGTGGGTTCAATCCCATTTATTAGGTCTGCCACTTTGGGCCAAGTTGTTTACCTTCTTTGAACCTCTGCTTTATTCACCTCATGTATTAAATGGACTTCATTTTGTGAGCCTCAAATAAGATAATGAATGTGGTAGCACTTTTTAAATTATAAAGAACTGTGTAAATGACAGCTATTACTTTTATTTGTGTATTTTTCAAGACTTAACTCAAATTTGGTACCTTTTTATAGCTTTTCCTGGACAATTTATCAGGAGGTGAGCTCTCTGTTCTCATAAGTATGAATACATTTTGTTTGCACTACTTTGGAGATAATTATTGCATTCTTACTACCTTTTATTACAGCTATTTATATATACGTATGTCTTGTGAACTTTACTAAATCATAAAGGACAAAGGCCATGCCTGGCACATTTTTGAATCTCTTCCTTTTCTATTTCTGCCCCCAAAGTGCTCAAGAAATATTTTAGGAATGAATGAAAGATTCTTACCTTGTATTATATTTTTATTGTAAGCCTTTTCTTCTCAAATAGGCTATAAATTCTTTCAGATTTTTGGTCTCTAATTGCCATAAATTCTTCAACTTTAATTATTCAAATTAAATAGAATCTTTTCAGAATAGTCAAGACTAACATTTTCCAAGCCCTCTGATTTTGATCATGGCAATGATACTTAGAATGGGCTTGGTAAACTCCTCTAGAATCCCTTTTTGTGTATCCTTAATGAGGTGTGAGATTCTCTTAGAAAGGTTAACTCCTTGTTCAGACATTGATGAAGTTTTCTTGCTAAGGGATGAACCCATTGCCTTGGGTACTTTTGGCTCATTGACACCACATTAAGGATCATTGATTGATTCATGGCCAGTTTCAGAGCATCTGGATTAGGTCATTGAAGTAGACCTTTAAAGAGGAAAGCTAGACAGAGAGAACAAGAGTTGGGATAGACAGAAAAAAGCCAGGTACATTCAATGCGGAATAGTTCTCAGAAAGGATGTCTATCAAAACATATGACCTCACACCACCAGGGGGAACCATGCTCATTGAGGTCCTAACAGAGGAAGGAACCCCATAGATACAAAGATAGCAATGGAAAGGCACAAAAGTGGAACATGTAAGAGTTCCTGAGACAAGCCAGGAGCTAACAGAGTTAGATACATGGCAGTGAAATAGTGATGGAAGAGTGCCTGAACAAGAGAAGGAGTTCTCTAAGCAAGCTACAACTTCAGTAGAGGAAGAATTGGCATTCTGCAATTGGCATTATGGAGCACTTTAAGTATTTTATGTTAACTTTAAGTGTTTTATGTATAATAATTCATGTGATCCTCAAAACAACTCTGTTGAGATAGGCGCTATTATTATTCCCCTTTCACATATAAGGAAATTAAGACAGAGAAGTTAAATGATTCATTTAAATTAGTCTTCCAGACTCCATGTCCAGAACTTTATCCATTGGACCACCTAACTACCTACTTCCTAAACAAGACTCATGGGAGAAAGATACAGAGACAGAGACAGAGACAGAGACAGAGCAACAGAAAAAGAGAGACAGATAGAAGGAGGCAGACAGAATTGTCTTAACTCTTTATGGGCTATGTTGTGAGTTTTTTGAATTTTTTGTCAAGTAAAATCAAATTTGTCCAATATTAGAATTATTGACAAGATGAACATTTTCATGGAAACTGGGGGGGGGGGTCCTTTACCTTTTCTGTAGCAAAAAAAAATTCTGAAATTTCTAAAGGAAATCCTGAGAGTATTTATGACAGAAACTCTCATGATGAAACCTAGAATATGTAAATCCACACCTTTGCTCTTGGGACAGGTTTCCTGATGTTAACAGACATGAAACTCATTAGAAGTAATTTTTAATTCATGTCACAATTTCCCAATATTTTCACTTATGTCAAATTATTAGGACCTAGAACTACAGTATCTCACTTTCTTTCTGAGTTTTTCAGATCATAGACCTTCACACATTCTGCTTTCTTTACTAAGGTCATACATAGTACTATTCAAACCATTCACATTCATATTTCCAACATTCTACCATTATTTCAGAGGACTTTAAGAAGGGTGACCCAGAAAATATCCTCACTGTCCCCTTATGATTCCATTCCACCACCTTCCCACAAGAATCTACATGATGGATTTCATTTATTTGCTGCCATTCTATCTTGAAATACCTAATAGACAGTATTCCAGAATTCCAGAAGTCTGATAAGGGACATTTTAGTTCTTTGTCTGAGTGACTTAGCATAAGTGAATAGATTTTGTAAGTATATAAATGTTTAACATATCAGAGGGAAAAGGTTAACAGAGGATGTGACCAAGGTCCTCAGTATAATAAAATGCTGTCTGAAAATTGATTGGCCCTTCCCTGGTAATTCACTCATTATAAGGAATATGGGGTGGAGAGAAAAATTAAGGGCAGTAAATTTAGGATACCAAGGGGGGAAATATGAATTGAATAATCAACCTGTGGAATAGCCTTCCCTAGCAGTTAATCGAGATGGATGCCTGGTTTGAAGGTTTAAACAGGCCTAGATAATTATTTTATGACCACTAATAGCATTTTTCTCTAAGACCATGATAAGGGAAATCAGATTTCCTGGGCTCCAAGACATATATTAATAACTGGGGAAGCTAAAGAAGATTTCCTGTCCCCAAGAAGCTTATGGCCCAGCAACTGCTGGCATGCATATACTGAATCAAAAAGGACCCTTTTTCTTCAGCTTTCAGAAATGGAGGGGATAGGAATGGCAGTGCTGAGTGCCCCCAACTCCAAAGGGAAATATACAAAGAACCAGTTATCTGGGTCTCCATCCTATGATAGGGTTAGAGCCTTTCTTTCCATCCTGGAGCAACATTGAAACTTAAAATCACAGATATGATCAATTTATCAATAAACCAGAATATACATCATATATTGAAGAGCCATTTAGGGCATATAGGAAGAAGGAGATACAAAGAAGTGTATGACATGGCTCCTGCCATAAAAGAGGTCATAATCTTGGGAGGCAGAATGGTACAACAAATTAAGCTTTGGTTCTAGAAGTAAGAAGAATTAAATTCAAGTCTTACCTCCAATACTTACCATCTGTGCGACTCTGGGCAAGTTACTCAGCCTCTTAGCCTCAATTTCTTCCTGTACAAAATTGGGGTGATAATAGCACCTAGAGTTATTGTGCAGATTAAATGAGATAATACATGCATGTGTGTGTATAAATAGGACTATTTTGTCAAACCTTAAGACCCACATAATTGTTATTTTTGTTGTTTTTATGGAAAATAGACAAATAAGAAAGAACTAATGATGCAAAATACTATTTGAGAAAAATAAAGAATTCTGGCTTGTATTTGGGATACCTGTATTACAATCTCACAGAATCAATTAGCTGTTTGAAAGTCACTGTACCTCACTAGACCTCAGTTTCCTCATATGTAAAATGAGATAATTGGATCTGATGATTTCCAAGGCCCCTGAGAGTTCTGACATTTTGTGCAGATGTAAAGTGGGAAATAAGCAGTAGAACAGCTAATACATACTTCAGGAAGAAGAAATCACAGTGGCTGGGAAGTCATACAAAACAAACAGATATGAACAGAATTAAACATAATTCATAAATTATTGAATAACTCCCACACATACCACCTTCACCTTTTTCTGACCTTCTTTCTCATTATCACTCTGCTTCTCTAAGGGTAAAAACCTATATTCACTAATCTATGGTATTCTAAAAAGTCATTTTGAGCATTGAGTAGAAAAGGGAGTACCAAAGGGCCTCAGGCCAGTGGTGGTGAAGAATGCAATAGTCAACAAGCATTTATTACATATTTATAGAACATGTATTGCATCAGCAGTAAAAACAGGCATTTTAGGGATATTGAACTCTCTAATGCATTACTCCTGATCTAATGCATCCAGCTCATAATCTATTGAGGAGATAATTCTAAAATATGTAGAATAACCTATTAGAAAATGAGAGCTGAAAATACAGTATCAGGTGTGAAATTATACAGGACAGATTAAAGTCAAATGTTATCACAATGGAAGGAAGAGATGCCTCCTTCCTTGAGAGCCTGAAGAAACCTTAGAAAACACCTTAATCCAAACCTCTTACTTTAGAGATAAAGAGACTGAGAACCAGAGAAGTGATGTAGTTCACTAAAGATTACACAATGATTAAGTACAAAGACCAGATTTTGAACTAGGTCATATAATATCATTCTGGCTTCAGTTTTCAATACCTAATCTTCCCACTTTCCTATAGAGTTGAGTCTTCAAAGACAGGGAATGTAGGACTCAACTAATCAGAAAATAGAGAGGACGTTTTAGGTATGGAGAACAAAGAACATAAGCAAATGCCTGGAAGTGAATGTATTTGGAGTGGGAGGAAGAATCAGTCTAGTTGAACCAGAGGTACAACTACACATAGGGCTAGTTATAGGTACATATTATTGAAGAAGAAATAAGAAGGCAATTGGTTAAAAAATTATAAGATGCTTTTAAGAGAGAAACTTTGTTACAAGGCAAATGATTATTATAGATATTCAAACATTAATTTTTTTTATAACTTTTCTTCATAGTTTCCTAACAGATTTAAACACTGGTCATAGAAAGGATGAACACTTTCTTAATACTTTTAAAATAAAGTATAAAGGACTTTGTTGAAATTTCCATTTGGTAAAACCCAGATTTGTTTTCCTTCCCCAAATCTTGCTAGAATTTTTAATGTACCTATATTATATTTAAAAAAAAAACCTTTCAGTCTATCTATGTGGAAATCTGGTTATGCTATATTACAAGCAACCAGTTTGCTTGCTGTCCAGTCATTTTCAGTCATGTCCAATTCTTCATGACCCCAGTAATCTTGGCATATATTGGAGTGATTTGCGATTTCCTTCTTCACCTCACTTGACAGATGAGGAAATTATGACCAATGAGATTAATTAAATTGTCTGGGGTCACACAGCTAGTAAGTGCCTGAGGCCAGATTTGAACTCAGTAAGTTAAGTCTTTTTTACCAGGGCCCAGCACTCTACTCATTGCACCACCTAACTGCCCTTTCTACTTGGCTAGGCCCGGTTTTAAGGCAATATGGGATTCAGATTAAGAAAGGTCTTTAAGGCCAATGTGAAGTCTCCTTCTTCATTGTAAACACAGAGATAAATACAAACTAATAAATTTTAAAAATAAGCATGTAGATAGATAATTCATAAAAATCAAATCAAAACAAGGATGCTATTCTGCATTTGAACGTCAAGAATAGAAACTCTGCATCAGGTGCATTTTTGCATGTTTAAAAATAATGCCATAGTACACACTGCATCTGAAGACTTTGAGTTTCAGAGAACTACCTAAACTAAGAGTACCCTGCTACTTTTAATTCACAATGATGACACAAATACCAACTAAAAATATACTTTGCATTTACTTTGCAATGCCATTTACACCAGCAGTTACCCTTGTTAGGTATCTTTTGCTTTTAATAAGCTCCTTGAGTGCAGTACTAAGTTATCATTTTTCATCTTTGTCTCCCATTGACTAGCACAATATCTTGCACAGAGTAGGTATAAATAGATGCTGTATCAAATTGCTAAGTCCTGCTCTGTAAGCTCCTAGGAGATTCTGTACATCACATCAGGATTACAGATTGAGGGATTTGGGAATCATAAGGAAATTTGGTAGGGGGGGTGGGAAAAGGGAATTGGGCTAACAATGCCCTGGAAAGCAATAAAGTTGAGTATTGATGAGAAATTAATCTAGAAAGGAAGGAAGCCTGGTTCCACTAATAAATTTCCTTCTCATTAATCTGATGTTCTTATCCTGAAGTTCATGAACATTTTTTAATGTTAGCAACTATATTTCAATATAATTGGTCTTTGTAATCCTATGTATTTATTTCCCACTGACTCTTCTCCCCTGGACTTCCACTATCATGCTTTATAATCACTATCTTGAAAGATCATTTCAACCCTGAAACTGACACTTACTCAATACCCCTTGCCTCTGAGGTCCCTCTTTCTGTTTGAAGAGAATGGAATTGGAGACCTCCTTCTAGAATCTCCATTTTTAAAAGCTGCCCTGACCAATCATCTTTTTTATTTTCTATCAGGCTGCATTTCTCTATCTCCTTCATCATGCCCCGTCTGGAAATTTTCCCTCACTCTCCACCTCCTTTCAGCTTCTTCCATTAGGTTATGAACTTCTTAAGGATAATGGCCTACCAAATGTTTCTTGACTGACTTATGCCTTTAAAAACATTATTCTGAGAAGTGGTTCAACAGCTATGACAGACTGCCAAAGTTATCTATGATTTCAAAAAAGGTGAAAAATCTCTGCCCTAAGTTTTTGATGTTTTCAAGTTGATTACCTCTTCTCCCTTGATCTAAACAAACAAAAACAATTTACACATTATACATTAAGCTTTACTAAGCACTTTTTCTCAGCAACAATCCAATGACTTAGTTTGTAATGTATTATTCCTCCCTTTTTGCAGATGATGGAAAAAAGAGGTAATTAGGCTCTGACATCATCATTGTCATTTATATAAGCTTTAAGTTTTGTAAATCATTTATCTTATAGTATTTCATTTCATTCCCTGGTCAGTACTATGAAGTAATCTTTCTAGGTGTTATAATCATTTCCCTACTGAGGAAATCTTGGATCAGAAAAGTTAAGTCACTTGCTAGTAGATGTGAGAATTAGCTCAACTTTGTGGAAGTCTGCCTCTATTAAATTATGCTGCCTCTCTAAAGCTGCTTCCCTAAGGAGAATCTACCAAGCTATTGCCACATACCATAGGATGGATTTCAGCCATAGGCAGAGTACTCACCTATGTGATTTAGGGATAACAAGGACCCTTCAGCATAAAAGTATCTTCTCTCTCAGTCCTAGAATTAGAGATTCAACCTACTGAATAAATGAATTGTTTCTTTTGAAAGAGAAATCCCCATGAGGCCATTAACACCTTGTTTTAAATCAGTTAATCTATATATAAGCAGTTACAAACAGTTAAGAGAAAAGGGAAGACAGTTATACAAGAGATGAACTTAAAAAGGAAGATTCAAAAGGAAGCAACTTGTGGACCCTGAGAACTATTGGAGAGAGTTAGTAAAAAGAAAAGAAAGAGTATGTGAGAAAACTAAGGAGAGGAGAGAAAAACATTTCCCACCTGAACAATGGGATACATCAGAAGCAAACTTTCCCAACTTCTGTTTTGACATGAGCAAGGTGTGAAAGCAAAAGGAAGCAAAGAGGCCAGCCAGTTTGGACTTTAGCATCTGTTAGGAGTTGAAGGAAATGCATTTGGGCACAGGAGGCAGGATTATATTATGGCCTTCCAATAGCAAGTAGAGAGGGTTTCTCTACCTTTTTACATGAACATAGTAAGGAAGGAAAGAAACAAATGGGCAAAGCAGAGACACCATACCCTGGTCCTCAGAGAGCCAACTAGGGACTTACCCTGAATCTCCCATGATCACAACTCTGAGAAAGCTCATTAGCATTTTAAAATTGGTGAGGTTTGCAACTTCATGGTTAAAAAATTGTAATTTTAACTGACAGCTTGTGGGAACTGCTGCATTTTCCTCTTGTTACTTATATGTAAAGTAGAGAGATGTGCCTAGCAACCCCAAGGGATATGGATAGTTAGCACAGATAAGCTTACTTAGGGAGAAGAGTCGGCCATAGGGTTCAGACTGGTGCCACATGGGCTGGTCATAGTCTCCCTTGGGGTTGCCAGGAGGGAATGCTTTTATTAAGGTGAAACTTCAATGAGCCTAGGAGGCAGTTGCAACTAGCTACAGGAGCTGTCAAATAGCTTTGGGTTTCAAGCATCCCTGAGGTTTTTGAAGTCCCAATAATAGTTTGCTGCTTGTGACAGTAAGGCAAAGAGACATTGAGTTTCAAAGAGGTTGCCCAGGAAGTGGCCAGAATAGGGGGGAGGAGATGATCTAAGTGAGTTCCACAGAAACCCCCAGGTCTGTAATTATGAATGATTTAAGTACTTCCAAAGGCCTTCTTGTAAAAGCAGGGATCATCAGTCATCCAAAAGGTAGGCCCAATTCATGAACAAAGGCCTTTCCCAAAACATTCCATGAAATTTCATTAAAAATGAAGGGTGCAAAGATATAACACAATCCAGATAATGTCTGAAATGAGCTTCCACCCTTTGTTGAAGGGAAGCCAGGTATTATTATCCCTGTTTTACATACTTAAAACAATTAAGGTTCAAGAATTTTAGTGACATCAAGGACATGCAATTTAGTTGACTAGATTCAAATTACTTGACTTGTAGTATGCTCGTTCTGCTACATCATACTCTTGGTTTTGCTTAGGAAACTGGATCAGCAGACCTTTGAAGAAGAAATGTATTCTTCTCTTCTATACTTTAGTATGCTTTTCTTACTGTGGGGCTGAAGAGGGGAGATCTCTCTGCTATAGCCTATTATTATCTATATCTTAAATATCCAGAAGGAAGATAGGGTTGGAAGAGACCTTTGAAATCATTTATCCAACTTCTTCACTGTGAGGAAATAGAGGTCAGAAAATGACCTTTAAGAAATGGTCTCCAAACACCCTTCCAAATCTAGATTTATTATCTTTTGTCATCACACAAACTGCCAATGGCTTACAAAAGTCCTAAACTCACTTGTTGGGAAACTGGGTTGAGACAGGTACTTTTTATTCAGTTTAACCAACAGATATTGTCTTGTCCCTTGTCTAATCTGTGCTAGATGCTATAAGGGTTACAAAGAAAGGAGAAGATACAACCTCTGCTCTCTAATGGGTGGGGGGGTGGAAAGGAAACAGACATTTTTAACATACCTACCAAGGACCATGGTCACATAGATATTGCCCCTAACTTGGTGTGGTATGGTGGGAAGAGCAATATATCTGCAGTTAGATTTGATTTCACATCCCAGTATGCTACTGACTATATAATTTGGGGCAAATTATTTAATCTTTCTGGGTTGTAGTTTTCTTATTTATAAAATGAAATGATTGAATAAGATGGTTTTTAAAGGTCCATTTCAGCTTCTAAAGCATGATTCCTATGATCTCTAAATGCCAGAGTTGGAATTTTAACATAATCATCATCGTCAACATCATCATCATCATCAATGCCTAGAAAGGAGTTTTAATAATTAATAATGGAAAGGGGCAAATTCCTTAGTGGAACTTGTTGCTTGCCAGGAGAAAGGAAGCACCCCATGAGATTGGTGCATGCCCATGGCAGGCTAAATCCTAAAAGAGTAAGCTATAAACTGCAAAGGGAAGTTGGGTCAGAAAGCATAGTGGAGTTATGAGAAACAACACTTGGTTTGGGAGAAGAGGAAAGGGAAAGGGAAAAAGATCTGTTGTTTTGGGAAGATGAAGGTTTAATCTACTCTTCTCTCACTGCATGTGGCTGTTTCTTAGAAGTGAGAGAACAAACTCACTCACTGGAGCTCACACTCCCCCCACCCCCAACTTCTGCCACTCCCTTGCTAGTTAAATGAAATTATTTTAACATTAATTGCTTTTATTGTTTAAAGGATTATATTTGCAGGGTGCTAATAGCTGAATGTTTGTTTTTATTTTTCAAGTCTGTGGTTGTTTTAAGGCAAAGTCATTTGTAACATGTCAAAGGTTCAACCACTTAGCAATGCAAGGAACTTCTTTTTTTTAATTATAGCTTTTTATTTTCAAAATATATGCATGGTTAATTTTTGACATTTACTCTTACAAAATCCTGTGTTCTAATTTTTTTCCCTTCCTTCCCCCTCTAAGTGGGCAAGTGATCCAATATATGTTAAACATGTAATGCAAGGAACTTCCAATAGAAGTTTGTTAGATTTCTGGTTAACTGCAAATTCTCTGAAAGTGGTTATTTCAAAACCTATTCAGCAAATTATTTAATATTTATTTAGTGCATCATGTTCTCATTGTTTAATGAATATGATCTATAGCTTTCTTGCTCTTCAGTCACATGGTATAGATAGTTTAGAATTAAAATCTGATTGATGAAAGTTGCTATTGAGATGAAATCTCGATTATGACTGTTATTGTTTTGAGTTTGGAATCTGAAAATGATTATCTGATGAATTATTAAATTAGTAACCCACCATTTGAGAGCTTAATTGGCTAAAGTGGGATTGCTGCTATATGATCGGTTGTCAAACTGTGCCCTCAGATTGAGACTCTGAAGATCAGTTTTGATGCTATTATAATTATGCCCCTGCTTTTTCTCTTATAGCAAATTTCTATAATTAAAGTAAGTGGTCAATAGAAGCCATAAGCATAGATCAAGTATGTAATATTTTGCTGTTTTCAATCTGCAAATATGTAATCATTATATCTTATAATTAAGTAAATAAGTATTTGGCCTGGTCCTCTATCTGTTGCTAGATGTATGTGTCTGTATGAAATAATGTCCTTTAAGAACCTTACATAAATGTGAAAACAAATGACACAACTATCTGACCTGTTATTTTATTGATTATTGAAAATAAAGCTGAATTATCTTTCATATCATTTAGAGAAGAGGATTCTAGTTTACCCAAGTTTTCTTAGAGGTATGTAACATGGAATGTTTTGTTAAATCATTGGGAAAATGTATAGAAATCTAAATGGTTTTTGAATACTTTGGGGCTAGCTTCTAATCCCACACCTTAGCCCAGTGGAACTTCTTAAAACCTACAACAGGCTACAAAGACTCTTGTGAAATCTATTTTCACTGGTCTCAGGTTAGGAATGTAAGTTACTCCTGCAAGTGCCACTGAATCCCCTTCTCCTGAAACCTGTTCAGAGTTATAGGGATACTTGCCTAAAAGAAAATACAAATACACACACACACACACACACACATATACACATACTGGCAGAGGCTTTAGACTTGTCTCATACAGAAGCCTGGGTTAATCTCTATCACTATCCTGCTTTTGATAGGTAAATGAGAACTGTTAATGAAGGATTTTGTGAATACTGTTATTCTGATGGGTTTCCTTCTTTCTGAAAACTGCTTTTGGAGTATAATGTACCTCTAAAAAGGAAATGATGCCTAACTATTTACAGAATCTTCAAAGAAAAATGTAAGCACAGCTCCTAAGAATGAAGGTTCTGCTCTTTGAATTTGCTCTCTCTCTCTCTTCTTAGATTTGTTTTCCCCTTGAATTTGAGCAATTCACTGTCAAATGACTAGCACTAGATAGTTGTATTTTCAGGGGTCTGACTCAGTCCAGTGGATCTTCAATCAGCTTAAGCCCCTTCAAATGGGACCCTGTAGGATGACTCACCTTAACATCCATTCTCAACAGGAAGTAGTTTGAGAAGATGAGATCATAACCCCCTACCCTAAAAGACTCTGGACCCCATTTGTCTGAGAAGGAACTGGAATTAGTAGGTGAATAGACCCCAGACTACCCAGTGTCTGGGTGGGTTCCCTGTAAGAAGTCTATCAGTTCTATAAAGGGGGTGAATGCTATCCCCTGCTGCAATAGTATTTGGAGCCTAAGATGGGATCATCAGGTTAAGCTTTGGGTAAATATTACTAGGAAAGGATAGCATATGAGCAATTCAGTTTGATGCTTGTCAAATTATAGAATTGGAGAGGCTTGACTAACCTTGACAAGTAGGTACACTTGTATCCTAATAGAGAAAGAGGATTTTTATGGAACTGCCTGTCCAATTTGGAACAATGTTTGGTTTGCTACAAGGACTAGATATTTAGAAAATGCAGATCAAAGAGTAAGTTGGTTATAGATGTAATAGGTTTAGTAGATCTCTTAGGAAGATTTGGAATCAAGATAACTTAAGGCAAGTGATAGACATCAATGTCTGGGTAGAATTGGTAAAGTGCTCTGTAAAGGAGGCTAAAAAAAGAGAGGCTAAAACAGGTTGCCCCATGTCCAAATAGTACCATACTATCATAGTTTTTCCATACCTATTCCCTTTGAGTGTGGAAAAACATGAAAATGAATTCCTTTTATTCCCAAAATAACATTTCTGTGGAGAATTATAATGCTTTATACTAGTCCCTTACCTCTGGAGATTAATAACTTGCCTCTCAAGGCAGGGTGAAAGATTCCAAAATCTAGGGATTATAGTGGCATGTAGCAGAGTCTGGAATGTAACTGAGGGTAACTCTGGCCATTTCTGGGATGAACATACCCCAAGCAAACCTTGGGTGGAGGTAGCACTCTCAAACCTGCTTTGCCTGAGAACTGAGTGGGCACCTGTGAACTGATCCAATTGTCCATTCCTTTTACCTTGGCATTCAATGAAGTAAGAAAGACTGAATCAAGAAGACTTGAAGTCAAGGATAGTAACTGATGAATTCAAGATTAGAAATCTAGTTCTGAATTTGGGTCATTCCTACTTTGGTGAGTAAATATTATTGGATAAATTACACCAGAGAAATTGTAAAGGGAATAACAAAATAGATACCACTAGCATAATGACAATGACATGGGAAAATAGAATGACTCTAGAAAGGTTAATAGCAGGAAGGGGAGGAACATGTGTTACAATTGGAAATTTCACTCATAGTACAGCCCTAACAGAAGAATTAGCAGAGAATTCAGGGATTAATTATCCATCCTGTGTAAGGAGATCTATGCATGGACTTTTAAGAAGTAAAATGTAAAAAAAAAAATTACTAGGCAAATGCAAGAAGTTAGAAAAGGATGTGGAAACCAAATTATTAAAAAGAAAAAAAAATGGGATTGTGAGGAATTGATGGGCAATTGTTTTTACAGAGCTATGAAAATTAAATTGGATAAATGAAACAAATCAAAAAAACTGAAACTTACAAAGAAATCAAGGAATAACCAAGGGTGAAATTTATTTTCTCCCAAAAGATTGTAAGCTCCTTGGAGCAGGGACTGGTTATGTAATGAAAGGTGAAGGTTCCTAACTTCTATAACATCCAATTAATGGAAAATCAGGGGTAGGAGCCCATAAATCAGGAAGATAGGGGAAATCCTGAAAGTGAGATAGATATAGAAGTGGAAAAATTATATCCAGATTGGTGTGAGAAGTCCTCAAATGGTCAAAAAGGAGGAGGAATTATGTGGCATGGACTTGAGGCCTTCTCAGAGACTGACCCCTACCATAGTTTGGGCTACAATTCCAGGAAAGCTCTCCTTGCCTATAGCCTTGCTTAATCTCACACAAACTGCTTTATAATCTATAGTCCCCCTGTTTTTGTACCCTGAGGGTGGAGTGGATTCCCATGTGGGCTGTGAGCCCTGGTGAGTCAGGGACAGCTGGAGCCCAAGATAGGGTAAAAATTGTTTTAAAGTATAAAAACTGTTTTCCGTTGCCTGTCCTTTGCCTCACTCCATTAGACTATGCTAATGGAGGTGATGCCCTTTTTCTGCAAAAATTGAATAAACTGCTTTCTGTTCTGGTCCTGAGAAACATCTATTTGAATTATTTTGAGTTAGTGATCACTGGCCCACATACCCTCCTTAGCAGAATAAGCTATAAGCTCCTTGAGGGCAAGGAACTGTTTTTGCTTTTTGGGTTTTTTTTTATCTTCAGTACTTAACACCATGTTATAAAGTAAGATTTAATAAATTATTTGCCATTCATTCATTATCATATGTAATAATATTTGGCACTCTTAAAGGGTTAGATAAACTT
>JAJPUD010002305.1:28406-49399 GCA_023553655.1 Myrmecobius fasciatus | reverse complement strand
GGCCTGGTGCCAGGTGTTCACTTAACTGAGTGGAGAGCATTATCCTAATAAGGATCTACCACAAACATGACAGTAACTGCATTGCCAATTGGGTAAAGTGCATCATTTAAAAGGACCAATTAGGTGTTGCCATGGTCTCCAGGATGATTATAAGCAATTATCTCTACAATGGCCTACTAAAGCTTTCCTGGGTTTCAGGGACTAATTTTGCAGTCCAGAGAAATGATAACTCCATACTCATATCCCAACATTTATTTACAAATGTTCTCTAAGTGGATAGCTTTGGGTTGTGCATTACCACCTTGCTACTAAAAAAAAAAATTAAATTAGGGGGAAGAGAGCAAGGAATTGTATCATAAAACACAGCCAGCTAGATCCTAAGCAATTGGAGAAGGGTGCTGAAATATTACTGTCTCCAATGTTCTCAGTACTATAAGTCTTTATGTCTCCATTCTAATGATAACTCTCATGAATGGAAAGCAAGCAATGGTGATTTTTTTTTAACAGCAACACAATATGAGTAGTTGCTCTTGCATATAAAAGAGGAAAAGCCTTGTTTCTAATATAATCTCATTGAATTCCTTTCAATTGTCCTTGAAGAATTGGAGAGTGTTCATAGCTAAGTTTTCCTTGATTCTTCTCTCTCATTCCCTTTGGTTCAATTAGTTGTGAAATTTTGTCAAATCTATCTCCACAAGATCCCTCATCTCTTTCCTCTACTCTCTTCTCACCTGGCCACCACCCTCACTTAGTCTCTCATTATTATAACCTGGACAAATCAATAGCTTCCTCATTTCTACTCTCTACCTTTTCTAATCCAATCCCCACAAAACTGCCAAATGTATGTTCCAAAAGCACAGATCTGCCCACATCACTCCCCTGTTCAATGAGCTTCAGTGGTTACCTTCTGCCTTTATGTTAAAATGTAAGCTCCTATATTTGGCCTTGAAAACCTTTAGTAATTGGTTCCTAACCTGTCTTTCCAGGCTTATTACATGTGACTATCCACAACACACTGTATGTTTCAGTCAAATTGTCCTGCTTGCCATTTCCTGGTATAATTTTCCACTTTGTCATATTTGTACAAATTAGGTACTTCCTCCTCAGCTATGCCTGTAATACATTCCTTTCTTACCTCTGCTTTTTAGATTTATTTTCCTTAAAACTTGAGTCAATGGATTAGAGCCATTGAAATTTTTGAAATTCTCAGATTGAAACATTACCTTCCCCTGAAATTACCTTGTATATATTTTGCATTTATTTATCTATGTACTTTTTGTAACCCTTCCCTCCAGTAGAAAATAAACTCCCTAAAGACACAAATTATTTACTGTTTATCATTGTATTCTCAATACCTTTCACTTTGTAAATACTTGCTCAATAAATGCATACTATATGAGTGATAGCTTTGAAACACTGATATTTCATTTGCTTTGAACCAACTAGATCTTCTGGCTCACTATTAGTAATTAGATTAAGAGTGAACTCATGAACTTCAGTTCAAAGAAGATACATAGTTACATAAAGTAACCAGAATCCTGTGGTTATTTCTGGAGGTGCTAAACAATTAGTTATTAAACCTCTGAAAAAGAAGAGTCAGTTCAAGGGCATTAGGTTGGCATTTTCCAGTCACTTCATATTTCTAATGACACCTGAAGGGTGTCATGTAAGTGGTAACTTTGTGTTTCTAGAGCTTTTAAAGCTCCTAATAAATGTGTTTTGGGGATTCTGATAGATAATCCACTAGTTACTTTTAATATCTGGAACCTAAATAAAATTTAATTGACCAAGACATAAAATTCACACTGACTTTTCACTTTGCAAGCATGTAACTTGAAACATTCTTTAACTACTATTCTTTTAACTACCAGAAGGTCTAACTGACTTCCCCTGATTTAAACAGGAGCAAACCCCTATAGAGGCCCTCTGTCCTTCCTTCCAGCTGCCAGTAAACATGTGGGAGTTCCTACCTCCTCAGAACAGGAAGTTTAGATTGAAAGAGAAAAATAATCTTTAACCTAGTATCAGATCTCACCTATTTACTAATAGTACCATTACTAATTCTCTTAACTTCTTGGATCATAGTCCCTGACAGAACAGACCTAGGGATACTTCCTACTTCGTGTCTTTGCTAATTTTATTTTACTCAAAGCCATTCATAGCCAATTTCCCAATTTTCTAACGCAGTCTTAATCCATGCACTTAGCCTTTTACTTGACAAGAACTATTTCATCTTTCAATTATCACCCCTATTTGACCCTTGAACTGGTGCTCTTGTCTATAAGAGGATTGATATCTAATTGTTTAGCACCTCCAGAAATATATGCCAGATTCTACTTACTTTGTGGGCGACTCCTCTCCAAATCAAAGTTCATGTCCTCCTCAGATATGTAGATACTGCGACTAGTGAGTCAGAAGAGATAGGTAGTACCATGTGAATGCAAATTATAAAATATAATTAGTAATTAGATGCTAACAAACAGTCTTCTCTATAATTCTGGGGTTATCTTGTACAAACACATATATACATACACACACACTCACTATAGGAAGAGTGGACATTCATAAGCATATGTATGGTGCATGCAAACTACATATGCATGGAGAGTAAACTCACACCTTCAAAGCTGTAGAGTTGCCAACATCTTCTATTCTCTGCTGGGCTTATTCCCCTTTGGGTGAGCTATTTCCTTAACCAAGCATATTTACCCAATTCCAACTGGTTAATATATCCAGTTAAATAACTTCAGTTATTTAATGGTTTTCAGAACCACTTTATATCCCAATTACCATCTACTAGTAGATGTTTGGGTAAGCAATTCTATTCTGTGCAAAGGCAGCGTTCATCTTTCTAAGCCACCTTTACCATTTGCTAGCTGATGTAATGATTATAAAGCCTCTCTCCTGCAAGGGAGAGATGCTCCAGTTTCAATGAGTTCTTTCAGCCTCTCACTGTACCTTATCAATAATTCATTAGTGGTAGTGGTGATGGTGATGTGTTGTTATGAAATATTCCCTCCCCAATTCAAATTCTCCTCCTTTCCATGCAGCATCACCAGAGCATTAGAAAGAACCTTAAAGGTCACCTAGTCCTACCCCTTTTCAAAAACAAAAATCCCAAACATATTGCTACCATCCCTGCTTAAGTCATTTCAACAAAAGAACTTAAATGATAGTATATCATATTTTTTTCTTTCTACTTTTATGTGTATTAAACTTTCCACCATGATTATATTATGTAAGCAACTACTTATTTCAGTTATAGATAAAGTTGATCCTACTAGCTTTATCATCTTAGATTTCCCCACATAGAAAATAAAAATCCCCCCAAATCTTCTACTTTAGCTTCTCCCTTTTAAGCACATTGCCCAATAGAGTTTACATGAAGAAGCCATCTCACGACTTAATAATGAGATAAAATTTCCTTTCAGTTCATTTTAGCTTGAGAAGGCTAGGGATATGAAAGTTATGCTTTAAAAGAGATCAGACTAGGTAAGAAATATAATTCAATGCAATGCAATGCAATTCAGCAAAGATTTATTGCATTGCCATGTAACCAGAACCAGACATAAGAGTAAGTAAATAACATATTAATAAAAATGTAATTAGAACAAATTTGAATTTTCTCTTAAAAATATAACCAGGACCTACATTTGAAATTCATCTTACTAATCAAAAAGAATTTTGATTAGATGCATAACTGACTTAGGATGTACATCTGTCAGACTGGGAGGGGGAACTATTTTCACAAGTACCATATCATTTTAGAGGTAGCTAGGTATCTCAATTACATAGACTCTGGATCTGGAGTCAGTTCAAATCTATCCTCAGATACTTACTAACATTGTGATACTGAGAAAGTCATTTATCCTCTCTGCTTTTGTATCTTCATTTGTAAAACAGAATTGTTATGAGGATTAAATAAAATAGTATTTATAAAGTACTTTGTAAATCTTAAGGTATTATTATTTTAATCTAAAAATCTCCACTGTAAAGTAGGTGGGTCAGGTTACAAAGAAAAATGTTGTTATTCACAGAAAAGTTAAATGATGACTAAGTTCACACAGATGATAACTAGGACTAGAAGCCAGATCTCCTGATTCTTAGTTCAGGTTTTTTCAACAGACCATGTCATGTGAGAATGAATGTTTCACAATGTTGAAAGTGAGATTAAGTTAACTGAGTTGCTTTTGAAAAGTGAATAGCTGATGCTACTATTAGCTGTTTTCCAATAAATTTGCCTGGGTTCTAACTGAAAGATCCCATCTGTATGGTATGGGCCTATCCTTAGGGCTCTTGGCTTTTTTACTAGACACCTAACCTAATGATGCAAATTTCACTAGGTGACTAAGAGACCCTCCCCTTGAGGGAGGAGAAGGGATTAATGGAGTTAAAGAGAAATAACAATGCTGACCTAATTCACAAGAATGTAATTAACTAATTAGTGATTGTAAAGAGCTTAGAAAACAAAGAACTATAATAGTGCTAAGTAATATTAATACTAAAACTAATTCTCTGTTACTAGCCATATCAAGTTTCCCAGAGGATTAATAGGAACATGCCTCATTTTGCTTGCCAACTTTTAAGATGGCGCACTTAGATAACTCAACCTCATTACTTTTTATACATCACCTCCCACACCTCCTGAATTCGTTTCTCTTCTCCATGTACTATTTTTATTAGCTGGCAAGATCAAGTATCAAAGAGTGTAAGATTGATTACTCTGGTTTCACTCTAGTTAATTAAAAAGGAAACAGAAAGGTCAATTTCCCTTATACTTTTTGTTGAATTCTTTTTTTTTTTTCTTTTTTTGGTAGGTATTCTGCTAGAGTTCACATAACATACTCGTCCCTATGGACACTAAAGAAGTAGCTATATCTATATTTTGCAGTCAAATAATGTTTTCAATTTTTAAAAACACTTACATTTCTTTTGTCTTTAGGTCCTCACAATAGGCTTAAGGGAATTGTTATAACAATGAGGAACTGACATGGAGAGATTGGGTAGTTTGCCTGGCTAGTGATAATCAAGGACAAAAAATTTCTAGACTACAAATGTTCTGGCTTCAAAATTTCTTCTTTCCCCACGAGACCATCATGAGAATAACATTATAACTGAGACAAAAGTTTTTTGTGTATATCTGACAGCTTCTGTATGTATGTATACTCTTAGAGGTAGAACACTTCTACTACTACAAATCCACTGTGCTAGAGACCCATTTTGCTTCTATGGCCATAATATACTAGTTCTGATCTTAAAGTCATAGATAATAGCATTTAGAATTAGAAAGATTCAAATATCTTGAGAGCAAAATCCACTTTTTTTTTTTGTCTTTGATTCCTACTAGCAATAGCTAGTAGGAATTAATCCATCATGGAAAAAGTGAGTGATTTTTTTGTTTTATTTTGTTGAGGATGGCAGAGACACAGGCATGTTATAGGCACCAGGGAAACTTCCCATTGATGGGGAGAGATTGAAGGTAAATGATACAACAGGGATGAAAGATGGAGCAATCTGCTGGGGAAGATGGAATAGAATGGAATGATTTGTTCATGTGGAGAAGTTAACTTTGGCAAGGAGAAAGGCCACTTCATTATACAAAATAATACAGAAGACATCTAGGTAGTGAGCTGGAAAGGAGGAAGTTCTCAGCAAATGGACTCACTTTTTTTTTCTTTTTCTTTTTTTTTTTTTAGTAAAAGGAAGCAAGATAAGGGCAGCTAGATGGCACAATGGATAGAGCACCAGCCCTGAAGTCAGAAGGACCTGAGTTCAAATCTGGTCTCAGACACTTAACATTCCCTAGCTGTGTGACCCTGGGCAAGTCACTTAACCTCAATTGCCTCAGCAAAAAAGCAAAAAACAAAAACAAAACAAAAAAAAAATGAAGCAAGATTCCCATCTGAGAGGTTGGAACAGGAGGAGTCTTTGAGGAGGGATGAAAAGTTTTAAAAAGCTGCTGTGATAAATGTGATAGTGAGTTAATTATGAAGGAATAAAAGGATTATCCTCCAGCAGAGAGAGCACAATTGAGATTATGTAGCATAAATTTTCAGTAGACAAATTCAACACAATTTTATGATTTTTCTCCAACTTCATTTATCAGCATATACTATCAAAAGTGGAAGATAGTGGAAGTGATCCAAGGTTGAGACTTGTTAAGGCATGATTCATGATTGGCAATATGAAAAGAGGGCAAGAAACATGAGGACAATGTAGAGTTGAACTGGTTCACCAAGGTGTAGTAATAGGGAAGGAAAAAGAAGGTAATGGAGATAATATAACTTGAGAAATAACTGGGAATTCAAGGTCATGGTATAGAGAATGTGGGATGACTAAGCAGAGTGAGAGGTGGAACAACAATGGATTTTGATCGAACAAGATATTTTCAAAGTTTACAATTATGAAAATAGTGTATTTGAAGATATATTTGATTGAGGTGAGAAAAATCAATAAATTATGTAAAAAATGAGTAAGTCAAGAAATTGTGAGGTTAAAGCATTTGATGGTGTATTAATATATGAATATAGGCATTGAAGAGGAGAGAAAGTCTGTGAGCCATGCACTGAACTTATTGTGGGAAGAAGGGAAGTATGCTGGATGTTGAACTTGAATTTTTATTGGGTGGATTGAGAAAACCTTAGAGGAGGAGAGATTATTGAACTGGGATACTGGCAGGTAACTAAAGATAAAAATAGAGAACAAAGAGCATTCTATCTCCCCCACTTCAACCAGTTGGAAGAATGAGTGAAAAGAGTCAAGACCAGGAAATTAATCTAGGGGGCCTGTGTCTTCAGAAGGGAACAAGTAAGTTCTCAATGAGAATCAAAAGGTAGAAGGAACAGAAAAGGAAAAGATTTAAAATGAAAGTGTATTCCTATGGAACAGACATTGCAGAGAGCATAATGGAAGGCATAGGCAAGTTTAGAATGAAATATGAAAGGGAGTTGAGGAGAAAGAGTTGAGTTAAGGGGACTTAAAATAAAGAATCAAACAGAGAAAATTAGAGAATAGGGTTTGCATGATGACAGTCAGCCAGAGGTTTAGAATTATTAGGATAAGGAAGATATGAGCAGTGAAGAGTTTGTTAATCATTGAGGAACAAGTTCAAGTAGGTTTTCATTTTACATAGGAGGCTCAATATGGAGTTCCTTTGGGCCCTAGAAAGTTCAGTACAATGGACAAATACTATGAGCTGAAGAAATGGTATTATTCCTCTTCCCCTGAGGGAACATACTGGCTGGAGATTTAATGGAACAGACTTTCCCCTTGTCTCTGGAAGGGAGGAATCAGATGCTTGAAAGAATGATATTTCTCAATTAGACAAAAATTAAATGTTAAAAAAGATTACCTTCCAACTATGCTTTAGATGTCTTTATATATCTTAATAACATGTTGTTTCACCATTAGAATGGACATTTCCTGAAGTCAAGAACTATGTTTCTCCCCCCCAATTTGTTTTTTTGTATTCCCAATATTAGGACATTGCCTGGCACATAGCAAATTTATATACATATACACACACATATATGTACATATATATATACATACATATATATATATGCAATGATAGTTTCCAACAATTACCCTTACAAAACTTATTTCAAATTTTTCTCCCTCCCTTCCCCTGATCCTTTTCCTCTAGATAGCAAGTAATCCAATGTAGATTAAACATGTGGCACATAGCAAGTTAACAAATGCTTGTTGATTGACTAACTGGAAAAAAAAAAAAAAAAAAAGGTATTTTTCCTCTTACCCTGGAGGCTATAGAGGAAGCAGTAGAGCCAGCACTATTAAATAGCCTTTTCTTTCTTTATCTCTTAGTCAGGAGATTGGTTAGAGAGGAGGCGTTGGAGAGGGTAGGATAATAGCTGTCAAGTACCTTTCTTTCAGTAGTTACAGTCTACATTAGGTGGCCTTTTTGCTATTCTTTATAGAATACTCAGCAGCTCCTGTTTCCATACCTTTGCTCTGAATGCTCCTCTTGCCTGGAATTCACTACCTCCTCTCCTTTGCCTTTTAGAACTTGTTTGCTTCAAAACTCTACTCAAACTCCACTTTCTAAAAGAAGCCTTTTTTTTCTTTTTTCTGAATCCCTGTCCCAGATACTAATAGAATCTCTTTTTCTTCTAACACCCCACCTTAAAAATATTTCATTTGTATTTTGTAAATAGTTATGTACATGTGGTCTTCTCTGCTAGAATATAAAACTTCCTGAATTCAGTTACTGTTTCAATTTGGAGTTTATATCCCCAACATCTTGAATAGTGTCTTGCACATAAGGTCACCAAACAACTATTTATTCATGGATTCATTAATATCTGAAGGATTTTATGTGGAGATTCAATTTCTTTTGAAATTGAAATGAGCAATGAGTGAAAGTTGAAAAAAAGCAAAATTAAAGAGAATTGAAAAGAATAAAGAAAATCGAAGAGAAAACTTTCTGATAATTAGAATTGTCTAAAAGTGCAATTGCCAGTCTCAGAAATGAGTGGATTCCCCTTCACTGGAGGTCTTCAAGCAAAAGCTTGATGAGCTCTTGTCAGGTTTGGGGTAAAGGGAATTCTTATTTAAGTCAAGGTTGAATTATATGGCTTCTAGGTTCCCTTTCAACTTTGAGATTCTGGTATTCTGTATCCTTAAGGTACTCCAGAGGCAGCTTACCTCAGGCATCATCCCATGCTTCTGATCTTTTCCATCCCAATTAAATTTTCTCTGACCTACATCTCATTTCTGAATCCCAGATATTCTGCTTTTTTTTTTTTTGGTAATGTTTTCATGTAGTGTAATGTGTTCATAGACCAAGCTTATATTTTAAGAGGAAATTTCAAGACAGTGTATTTTAATTTAAACAACTGAATTATAAAAATTCTTTATTGCAGCATTTTACAGTTAGTGGATGGGAGAGACATTGAGGGGTAAACAATATTTCAACATCTCTTAAATTAAGGAAACAGCTATCAGCTTCATTGGGCTGGTTTTGCCCTCCTAGACTGCATCAGTAGCAAAGGAATAAAGTGCTTATTAAATTAAACCTTTTCCACTCTTTCTCCAATGGCCCTATTGTAAACATCAGAGGGAGGTGAGGGAACATAGAATTTAAGAGTAGTGAGCATATGGTTACAAACTGCCTACATATTGAGTATCATTTGCCATAACCTCCAAGTGTATTCAAGAAGTAGCTTTTACACTTCAGACAAGTCTTGGCTTTAACTCTGCCATTTTAAAACAGTAGAAATAATAATAATGCAGATCAGACTTAAATGTATATTGTGCCTGAAAAGTCTTTTTATACTGTTGGTATATTTCCAGAACCCCCCTGGATGTAGGCAATTAAACAATATCAGGAATGGACCTTAGAGGCTATCTTATGCAACCCCTACTTTACAATAATTCCCTTTGCAACATATTAGACAGATAGTGAGTCTTTGCTTAAAGAATTTATTTGCAGGAGTTCACACTATTTTTTGAGAAAGTCTATTCTACTACTTTGGGGTAGATCTAATTGTTAGGAAGCCTTTCCTTAAATTGAGCCTAACTCTGCCTCTCTGTAATTTTCACCCATTGTTCCTAGTCTTGGACTCTGAAGCCAAGGAGAACAATTAGAATCCTGTTTCTACTAGAAAACCCTTCAAATATTATGTCGGTTAAAACATATCCATAGGAGAAGTCTTCTAGTCATCAGACTAAATGTTCTAAATTTCTTCAATTAATTTTTTTTTATAACATAGTCTCAAGATCTCTGACCACCTTGGTTGTCTTCTTCAGAACATTCTCCAGGTTATCTGTGACCTTGTAAAGATGGGACCTTGTTCATTTTGAATAAAGATGTTAGTTTTGTATTGCTTTTTGTTGGTGACAAAATTGGCATTAATTCTAAGCATTAATCATTAAGGGAGACAACACTTGCCTGTTTTATAATCAACAAAGCACTTTTCTTCCAAAGAACTAATTTGATGAGTAGTATAAATATGAACTTGTTAATACCCAGGAGAAAACCAAGGATGAGAGAAGCTTAAGACATTTACCTCTGAACCTTTGGTTACTAGAGGAACTTGAGTTTGAAGCTAGGTCTTCTCATTCTATGTCCAACAATCTTCTCAATGCTGTCCAATATGATAGGACATCTATTTTATAATTTTAAATATTTACCTTGTTTGAAGAGTAACTTTGCTTTAAATACTAGCCTATCCAGGATTCCTTTCAATGAAGCTATATCTCATATTAGCCTTTTAGATTCCCCCACCATACTAAATCTAATATTATTCTTGAGGATTCTTAGAAATTTAAACTTGTAGTTAAAGTCTTAGAGATAAAATCTAGGGCACTGAGATCAGAAAAACTGAACTCCTATTTTATTCTAAATGAGCATATCATTGGCCATATGGGAAACAATTAATTGGAGAAAAGAAGATCGGGACAACCTGGAGCAAAGTGGATTGGAACTAAATGGAACTGAACAGAATGGGAAGAACTGAATGGAATAGAATTGAAATGAAAGCCTGGCAGTGCTATAGCTTGTCAGAGTAGTGGTAGAAACTTGAAGGCTTGGTTAAATGACACTTAATTTCCTCTATAGACTCATAAGGATCACAAAGTTCAGTGAGCAGGGGGAAATGCTCATTAAAGAATATATCCAAGGAGTCCCTGATTCTTTGAAAAAGTCACTCTCACTTGCTTCTCAGTGAAGAGCCTTGTTATTATGGTGAATCATGGGTGAGATGGGGTTGTGGGTGGACCTCAAAGTTTCACAAGCAGCCAGGGCTATGATACAGGGTGCAGGGCAAGGCAGAGATCCAAGACCAGCAAGTCAATGAAAGGTGCTGATGGAGGAATGAATTGGCTTAACTTATGGGAGGGTGTGGTGCCAAGTGAGCCCAGGCCACAGGGCCAAGCAAATACCAAGAATTTTTACACAGCCAAAAAACTGGGCCTGACATGGAAGCAAATCATAAAAATTCATCCAAGAGCTTTTGGGAAGCGTTCACTTTTGTGCCAGCCTCTGTCCCAAGATAATGGCCCAGACAGAGATTGAGTACTGTGAGAACTTCATATATAGGACAAGCTACTGTCCATTTTCCTTCAAGTCCATTGTCACACTGAACAATAGACCAGTTAGGAGTCCAGTTATGTAAGACTCTATCAGCAATGAAAGACTAAGCAGGTAAATGACTCAATATTGTATTCTTCCACAGTGTTTTTCCCTGACAGCAGAAATGGGAGAACCTCAGAGTCACATTTTCAATCAGGATTTTAATTAGTCTAGCCAGGGTCCAGTTTTCATCTCATAATAGCCAGCACCCCTTCAATCATGACCAGTGAAAAGACAGGGCCTCAGCATCCCTCATAGCTACCTAGAGATAGTTAGAGATTTGCAAGGGCTTCAATCTCTCAGTAGCAGAACAGAATATACCACACTTTAGCAGTTTAGCCTTGCAGCTGTGATGAGCTGGCTTCCTTGACAGTTGCTGGTTATTAAACGTATAGAAGCAGTGGGACATATTAGAAAGGATACTGGATGTGAAAAAGAGGAACTGTATTCAAATCCTCCTCTAGCACTAAGTATCTGTGTAATCATAAGCAAGTCATTCCATCACCACTACCCCATAGCCTCCCAGAGTTATACTTGAATTTTGCTAATTGCTATAGATTAGGATTGATTTATTGTTTTGTTCATAGTTTAGATTTGAGAAAGTGATCAGTAAAATGTGAATTCAGATCAAACATGTCCTTCCATACTTCTCTGCCCTGTCCCCCTCCTCTGAGAGCTCTCTCATTATTTTTTTTATTAACACACCCCATTATTGTTCTATAAACATAGGTAGAACTCAGCAGTGATGCAATGGAAGGTTATAGGAAAGAAACCATCACTAAACTGATTGTGGAATAATAATAATGATAATAATATAACAATAATAATAACAATAATGATAATAATTGGCACTCATCTCACTTGAAAGTTTTCAAAGTACTTCACATCTTGATGTCCTTTGATCCTCAGAATATTCCTAATTAGGTGCTTCTTTTGATCTTACTAGAAAAATTTGGTCTAAGGTAGGATCAGGAGAATGAGGGCGAATAGTTCAATTGGGAACAACAATATAAAATAAAGTGAAGATGCACTAGAAAACTCACTGGACTAGGAGAAAAGAACACCTGAGATTTACTCTAGACCCTAATCTTAACTAGATATGAGATCTTACACAAGTCACCTAATTTATCTTGCACTTCAGTTTTGCATTTATAAAAAGAGATTAGACTAGGTCACTTACAAGTCCTAACTATCTACGAAATATTAATAGCAGACCAAAAGCCTTCTCTTTGAATTCAAAGAAAATCAATGAGTATGCATTTCTAACAAAGTATTATTAGTAGTGTGTTTTGATCTTTTCAGTTCTTATTATTATTATGTGCATGTATTTTCATACTCTGTATATGTCAGGAACAGCTAGGTATTATTATGATTTCCTGACAGTCAGGGCAGGGATACTGTGGGACCTCATACTAAGAATTAATTCACTTTCAGAAGCCACGTTGTGAAATAAAAAGAGAGTTATATATGCATAGATTTCATGAATTGTGTCTACCCAGAGCTAAAGATGCAGAAGCTGGTGATAGAATTTAGAAAGACAATAAGCTCTCTATTAGGCGTCCTTTGGTTTATACTTCTGTTGTCAAGATCTAGGTAAGCTGAGTTCAAAAATATAGTGATCTGTATTTTTTTTTTGTCTATTTGTGGCTTGGAAAGAAACTGGAGTGACCTGAACATCTAGGAATTCTGTCAAGTGAGATGACTTGGCCTAGTCTCTGAAGGACATTTCAATCTCCCCCAGGACACAACTTGTCCTCTGGCAGGATCTGGCTGGGCACGTGTCCTTTAGCTATGAATGCTGATTATTTCTATTTGTACCCAGTCCTGTATTTATGGATAATCTATTGAGGAAGGAAATATGGCTCAGGTGAGTGGGAGTGACAGGGCTGTATTTAATGGTTATGGCAAATAACCCTCTAACGGCCAAAAGAGCATCATATCTCACGGTTATGATGTCTTCAAAAGGTGATATTTCTGGCTGTGTCATCATAGCTGTGAAAAGCATTTTCTCAGCAGCTGAGAAAAATGGAAAGAACGTTGTGTGATGGAGGGGCACTACAGACATACTAGTATTAATCACCCCACCCTCAGTTCCTCAGGTATCACCCTGTGTATGACTAGAGAGATGCTGTTTTTCTTGAGTATATGCTGCAAAGTACATAGAGGGAGAAGCTCAGCATTCTGAAACTATGTATGAAGAACTTATAGCTGCTATGAAGCTGCCCCATGGAAAAACTAGAATGCAGGCAGTTTTTTCTCTAACTCCTTCTCATCTCTTTTATTAACACCTGTCTCATACCTTCTGGCACCACCCTTCTACCATATCTAAGCATCAATGACCTCATGCTGAACCTGTCTCCCAGATTGTCTTGATCTATGCTATCCTGTCTTAATGCATCATCTAAGCTCTTTCTATTGCCTGATAGAATAATATTAGCTTTCTTTAGCTGAACTCTCAGTCTAATCTCTCCTGGACAGTTCTGGCCTATTGGCTATTGACTCATTTCCAAATATGATATCATTCCTTAGCCAATCTACTTTCTTATCCAATAATGTGAGAAGTAGTGTAGGAGAATGGGAAAATCAGTGCCATCATAGGGAACCAAGCTTTGAGGAATCAGCCAAGTGGCTCAGCAAAAAGAATTCTGGGCCTAGAGTCAAAAAGAGATGATTTCAAATCTGAACTCAGATACTGACTAGCTCTGAGACCCTAGGTAAGCCATTTTAATCACTGTTTGCCTCAGTTTTCCCATCTATAAAATGGGAATAATAATAGCTCCTACTTGCAGGATTGCTGGGAAGATCAAATGAGGTCATTTAAAAATATTTAGCAGAATTCCTAGTACATAGTAAGTTCTATATAAATGTTAGCTATCATCATTATTATTTTACCCTTGTTTCAAATATTAATGAAAGCATTTATAAACATTCTATAATTTCTATATTATAGAATCACAGAAGGTGGGCCTCAGAGCTGAACTTATTCAAGTTGGTATGACCAGGCTCTATCATTTTCTTTCTTCTCACCATTCTGCTTTTCCTAATTTGGTCTGGTATAGCATTTCTTCTTTTGGTTACCATTTCATCCCACTGACATATAATTATAGTAAAACAGTCAAATCCAGTTCCAGAACAACTTTTTTTTAAACAAATTCCTTCTTCATTCTTAAAAAAAATATTTTTTGACAAGTATAAAGCTTTACATCAACCTTTGTCCAATAAAATCTTATTCATCTTGATCCATTGTTCTTCTCAGTTGATATTTTGTGGCACCTTGATTTTTCCGCACACTTGGTTGCTAACATGGCATAAATGCAATTTTAAAAATTCTATCTAAACCTTCATCCAAGTTACTGATTTTTTTAAAAATTTTTGATCACCAGGTCAATTTTTGAGGTACTCCATTATAGACTTTCTTCCAAACTAACCTTGATCCATTCAATTAGCTTTATATCCATCTAAGAGGATTATGATTTAGCCTATAGTTTATTAAAAAGCATAGCATGAGAAATTTTGTCAAATGCTTTGCTGAAATATTATGATACTATGTCTTCTTCATTCCCACTATCTAGTCTAGTAACCCTGCCAAAAAGGGAATTTATTTCTCCTTAAAATATTCAGTAGCATCTATTTAAAACCATCAGCTAGCATCATATGTAATGGTGATAAACTGGAACCATTCCCAATAACATCAGAGGTGAAACAAGGTTGCCCACTATCACCATTACTATTCAATATTGTATTAGAAATGCTAGCTTTGGCAATGAGAGAAGAAAAAGAGATTAAGGGAATTAGAGTAGGTCATGAGGAAACCAAATTATCACTCTTTACAGATGATATGATGGTCTATTTAAAAAACCCTAGAGAATCAATTAAAACAACTATTAGAAACAATCCACAACTTAAGCAAAGTTGCAGGATACAAAATAAATTCACATAAATCATCAGCATTTTTATATATCACTAGCAAAATCCAACAGCAAGAGATTTAAAATAATTGTCGATAGTGTAAAATATTTGGTAATCTATCTGCCAAGGGAAAGTCAGGAACTATGTGAGCAAAACTACAAAACACTTTCCACACAAATAAAGTCAGATCTGAACACTTGGAAAAATATCAAGTGCTCTTGAATAGGCCAAGTGACTATAATAAAAATGACAATACTACCCAAACTAATTTACTTATTTAGTGTCATACCAATCAAACTCCCAATAAATTATTTTACAGATTTAGAAAAAAATAGTAGCAAAGTTCATTTGGAAGAACAAAGATCAAGAATTTCAAGGGAAGTAATGGAAAAAAAAAGGAAGGTAGCCTTGCTGTACCAGATCTAAAACTATATTATAAAGCAGCGGTCATCAAAACCATTTGGTACTGGCTAAGAAATAGAGCAGTCAATCAGTGGCATAGGATAGGATCACAGGACAAACTAGGCAATAACTATAGCAATTTAGTGTTTGATAAACCCAAAGACCCCAGCTTTTGGGATAAGTACTCACTATTCAACAAAAACTTCTGGGAAAATTGGAAACTAGCGTGGAAGAAATTAGGGCTTGACCCACACCTAACACCACATACCAAGATAAGATCTAAATGGGTTCATGATTTAAATATAAAGAGTAATATTGTAAGCAAATTAGAGGAACATAGGATAGCTTACCTCTCAGACCTGTGGAGAAGGAAGGAATTTGTGTCCAAAGAAGAACTGGAACTCTTAATTGAACATCAGATAGATAATTTTTACTATATTAAGTTTAAAAGTTTTTGTACAAACAAAACTAATGCAGACAAGATTAGGAGGGAAGCAATAAATTGGGAAATCATCTTTACATATAAGGGTTCTGATAAAGGCCTCATTTCTAAAATATATAGAGAATTGTCTCATATCTATAAGCATTCAAGCCATTCTCCAATCGTTAAATGGTCAAAGTATTTGAACAGACAATTTTCAGATGATGAAATTAAAACCATTTCTAGTCATATAAAAAGGTGCTCCAAATCACTATTGGTCAGAGAAATGCAAATTAAGACAGCTCTGAGATACTACTACACACCTGTCAGATTGGCTAAAATGACAGGAAAAGATAATGATGAATGTTGGAGGGGATGTGGGAAAACTGGGACACAGATACATTGTTGGTGGAACTGTGAACAGACCCAGCCATTCTGGAGAGCAATTTGGAGCTATGCTCAAAAAGTTATTAAACTTTGACCCAGCAGTGTTTCTATTGGGCTTATATTCCAAAGACATCTTAAAGGAAGGAAAGGGACCCACATATGCAAGAATGTTTGTGGCAGCCCTTTTTGTGGTGGCTAGAAACTGGAAGCTGAATGGATGCACATCAATTGGAGAATGGCTGAATAAATTATGGTATATGAATGTTATAGAATATTTTTGTTCTATAAGAAATGACCAGCAGGATGATTTCAGAGAGGCCTGGAGAAACTTGCATGAACTGATGCTGAGCAAAATGAGCAGAACCAGGAGATCATTATACACGGCAACAACAAGATTATATGATGATTAATTCTAATGGACATGGCTCTCTTCAACAATGAAATGCTTCAAACCAGTTCCAATTGGTCAGTGAAGAAAGCCATATACACCCAGAGAGAGGGATATGAAATGTGGAACACAACATAACATTTTCATGCTCTCTATTGATGTTGGATTGCATTTTCTTTCCTTTCTCAGATTTTTTTTTCTTATAGACAAGATTTTTCTTGCACAGCAAGATAAATGTGGAAATATGCGTACACATATTCAATTTGTCAAGTATTTTAACATAATTAACACGTAGTGGACTTCCTGCCATCTAGGGGAGGAGTGGGGATTAGTGGGGAAAAATTTGTGTCGGAGAGCTTTGTAAGGGTCATTGTTGAAGAATCACTCATATATATGTTTTGCAAATAAAAAATTTTAATAAAAAATAGTCAGTAGCATCTATTTAAAACCATCAGCTAGCATCATATGTAATGGTGATAAACTGGAACCATTCCCAATAACATCAGAGGTGAAACAAGGTTGTCCACTATCACCATTACTATTCAATATTGTATCAGAAATGCTAGCTTTGTCAATAAGAGAAGAAAAAGAAATTAAAAGAATTAGAGTAGGTAATGAAAAAACCAAATTATCATTCTTCGCAGATGATATGATGGTCTACTTAAAAAACCCTAGAGAATCAGTTAAAAAACTATTAGAAATAATCCATAACTTTAGCAAAGTTGCAGGATACAAAATAAATCCACATAAATCATCAGCATTTTTTATATCACTAGCAAAATACAACAGCAAGAGATACAAAGAGAAATTCCATTTAAAATAACTGTCAATAGTATAAAATATTTGGGAATCCATCTGCCAAGGGAAAGTCAGGAACTATATGAGCAAAACTACAAAACACTTTCCACACAAATAAAGTCAGATCTAAACACTTGGAAAAATATCAAGTGCTCTTGGATAGGTCCAGCGAATATAATAAAGATGACAATACTAGCTAAACTAATTTATTTATCTAGTGCTGTACCAATCAAACTCCCAAGAAATTATTTTCCTGACCTAGAAAAAATAACAACAAAATTCATCTGGAAGAACAAAAAATCAAGAATTTCAAGAGAATTAATGAAAAAAAAATCAAATGAAGGTGACCTAGCTGTACCAGATCTAAAACTATATCATAAAGCAGTGGTCATCAAAACCATTTGGTACTAGCTAAAAGCAGGGTAGTTGATCAGTGGAATAGGTTAAGATCACAGAACAAAATAGTCAATGACTATAGTAATCTAGTGTTTGAAAAACCCAAAGACTCCAGTTTTGGGGATAAGAACTCACTTTTTGACAAAAACTGCTGGAAAAATTGGAAAAGAATATGGAAGAAATTAGGATTTGACCCATAGCTAATACCATATACCAAGATAAGGTTGAAATGGATTCCTGATCTACACATAAAGAATGATATTATAAACAAATTAGAAGTACATAGTATAGTTTACCCCTCAGATCTGTGGAGGAGGAAGGAATTTGTGACCAAAGAAGAACTAGAGATCGTTATTAATCACAAAAATAGATAATTTTGATTATATCAAGTCAAAAAGATTTTGTACAAACAAAACTAATACATACAAGATTAGAAGGGAAGCAATAAACTGGCAAAACATTTTTTACATTCAAAGGTTCTGATAAAGTTCTTATTTCTAAAATATATTGAGAATTAACTCAAATCTATAAGAATTCAAACCTTCTCTAATTGACAATCAAAGGATATGAGCAGACAATTTTTTTTGTTTTTTGTTTTTTGCTTTTTGCTGAGGCAATTGGGGTTAAGTGACTTGCCCAGGGTCACACAGCTAGGAAGTATCTGAGACTAGATTTGAACTCAGGTCTTCATGACTTCAGGGCTGGTGCTCTAACCACTGCGCCACCTTGCTGCCCCTATGAGCAGACAATTTTCAGATGAAGAAATTGAAACTATTTCTAGTCATATGAAAAGGTGATCTAAATCACTATTGATCAGAGAAATGCAAATTAAGATAGCTCTGAGATACCACTACACACCTGTCAGATTGGCCAAGATGATAGGAAAAGAAAATGATGAATGTTGGAGGGGATGTGGGAAGACTGGGACACTGATACATTGTTGGTGGTACTCTGAACGGATCCAAGCATCCTGGAGAGCAATCTGGAACTATGCTCAAAAAGTTATCAAACTCTGCCTACCCTATGACTCAGCAGTGTTTCTACTGGGCCTATATCCCAAAGAGATCTTAGAGGCGGGAAAGGGACCCACATGTGCAAGATTGTTTGTGGCAGCCTTTTTTTTTTTTAGTGGCATGAAACTGGAAACTGAATGGATGCCCATCAATTGGAGAATGGCTGAATAAATTATGGTATATGAATGTTATGGAATATTATTGTTCTGTAAGAAACGACCAAAAAGGTGATTTCAGAAAGGCCTGGAGAGAACTATATGAACTGATATTAAATGAAATGAGCAGAACCAGGAGATCATTATACACAGCAACAACAAGACTATATGATGATCAATTCTGATGGACATGGCTGTCTTCAACAATGAGTTGATTCAAATCAGTTCCTATTGTTCAGCGATGAAGAAAGCCATATACATTCAGAGGGAACTGAGTATGGACACAACATAGCATTTTAATGCTTTCTGTTGATGTTTGCTTGCATTTTGTTTTCTTTCTTAGTTTTTTTTTCCCTTTCTCTTTATAGATCCAATTTTTCTTGTGCTGCAAGATAACAGTATAGATATGTATACATATATTGGATCCATCTATTTTAACATATTTAACATGTATTAGACTACCTGCCATCTAGGGGAGGGGGTGGGGAAAAGGAGGGAAAAATTTGGAACAGAAAGTTTTGCAAAGGTCAATGTAAAAAAATTACTCATAGATTCTATAAATAAAAAGCTTTAATTAAAAAAAAATGGAAAAAAAAAGGAATTGAAATTAGTCTGGCCTGATTTCTTCTCCATGGAACCTCGGCAGATTTCAAGAGTCATTGCTTCCCTCACTAAGCAATCAGAAATGATTCCTTTATTAAGCATGTTCTAGAATGTTGTCAGGAATAGAAGTCAAATGTGCTGATTGATCATTTGCAGATGTCATCCTCTTAACTTGAAAAAAAAAATAGAGACATTTTCTCTTCTCTAGTCCTATGGATCATTTCATGTTTTTTAGTTACTTTCAAAAATTACTGAGTGATTTAACAATTTCAGCTTCCTGACCTTTTAAAACTCTAAGAGATATTTCATTCACATATGGTAATTTGAACTTAAAAGTATTTTACTATTTCCTTATTTATTTCAGATTTCCATTCTATTGTAACCATTTTAATCTATCTTTCCCAAATGTACAATGATACTCCTTGGATGGATACCAAGCAAGCAAATGATAATTTTAATCTATCCTTCAAATGGGCAATAATCCTCCTGGGGGAGGCAGGGTAGGGAACAAGCAAGCAAATGAGAATTGAGTGGTTCAGCCTCTTACCTTTATCATCCTACCATCTACCCAGAAAAAGTCATTTCTTCCTTGATCTTCTTCTCCTTTCCTTTCTTTAGCATGAAAATCCTTCTTTCTTTGCATGCATCCCAGGCCTTAGATTATTCTGGGTTTAGTGATTGTGATGAAATTCTTACAAAACCATGCTGCTCTTTTGTATTCATACTCAGTTACTTGCCCTTGCTTCCATCTTCTAAAGTTATCTATCTCAAATCTGAGTCAGTCAAGGAATTTTCTGTGCATCCACATTGTTCTCTTTAGGCAGCGCCCCCTTTTCTCAGAATTCTTTTTTGGTTCTTTCTTTCAAATTTCATTTTGAAATCTTCCCATTCTTCTTAAGCTCACTTCCCCTGTAGAATTCCCCTGTAATGTTAGCCCTTTGAATCTTATTTGAGCTTATTCTGAATCATTTTAAATGTGCTCTCCCCAAGTTCAGACAGCATTTCAAGCTACACTTAGATTCTCTCCTTCTCTATAATACTTTATGATGAAATAATCATTTCCCCACGAGATTCCTATGGTATATTCAGGGCTGGAACTGAATTCAGAAGTCATTTTATCTAGTCCTTTGTTTTACTGATGAGGACACTGAGTCCCAGAAAGATTAAGTGACTTAACTATAGTAATATACATTGTGAGTTAAGATTCAAACTTCAAATGCCTTCTTCCTTTCCACTGTACTGCATTGTCTTTCCTTTTTTCTCATTCAAAATCAGGTCCAGCATAGAAACTCTCTGTATTCCTTCTTCCATCTTTTGTAGAAGTAAATTATCATTGACAAGTGAGAAGTAGATCAGCTGCTCTGCTTTTGGCAGGGAGGGGAAGAGAGAGAGAGAGAGAGAGAGAGAGAGAGAGAGAGAGAGAGAGAGA
>JAJPUD010002305.1:9115-28396 GCA_023553655.1 Myrmecobius fasciatus | reverse complement strand
AGAGAGAGAGAGAGAGAGAGAGAGAGAGAGAGAGAGAGAGAGAGAGAGAGAGAGAGAGAGAGAGAGAGAGAGAGAGAACCAGTAGACGTTTGCTTAGTAGAAATGTCCCATGATGATAATGTCATGAATCCGTAACAGATTTGTGGTTTGTTTCCCAAACTCCTCATCTAATTCCTCCACCTTTATAGGTGCTGTATGGTACACTCTTAGAAAAATATTGTTTCTCTTTTCATTGATCCTCACCCAAATGTTCTCCATCATGTCCCTACTTCTAGTTCTAGATTTCCTCACATGAGTATAAATTCTTAATTATTCTTGTACTTAATTATTATATTCCTTTAAAAATAAGATTTCCTCTTCCAGAGCCAAATTCCAGGCCCAAGTCCCATCCTACCTAGTCTAAATGATGTTTATGATATCAATTTTATCTCTGTACTTACATTTCCATTAGCTATCTATATCTCCTGCATGTCTAATAGACATCTGAGGATACAGATTTTTATTACTGTCTCTTTTAGAGATTGTCTCCTATGAATTACTAGCCATCTCTTCTGCAACTAAGGTATATGTAACACTTTGATGTTTGCAAAATATGTTATAGAAATTATTTCATTTGATCTCCACATTAGACACACAGGAGTATTAGATACAATAGTTATTATTAAGCCCAGAATACAAATGAATAAACTGAGCATAAGAAAAGTCTTTTGCCTGTGAACACATTAGAATGTGTTCTGGGCAAATTTTAGAATTTACGTTTCTTCTTACTCTAAATCTAGTTCTCTTCCCACGACTCTATGTTATACCACTATTCTTTCTGGTACCAGACTCACTAAATCCATATGAACAGTTTCCTGCCTCTTCCCTTTTCATTTTAAAGCTATTTTTATTAGATCTGCACAAATAAATAAAGGGTGTTCCAAAAGTCTTAACGTATTTTTAAGCTTAACACTCAAATATTTGTTGATTTGAACTGAATTGACTTTATACATATATATCATTCATTCTAGAATACTCCTTCAAATTTATGCAGATTAGAGCACACAGGGGACATTTAACACCATTCTCAGTATTCTTTGGGAAACCTTGAAGGGCTATACTTCCAACACTGTAGTACATGAGCCCCCACCAATGTACTTCCCAGTAATAATCAGGCAGTAGATTTAATTAGATTTGAGCAAAGGCACTTACTAAAATGATAAATCAAAAAATAGTTACAGAAGCATTTTCAGACACAGTTCTGATGTAAATTCTTCTATACATATAAACAGTATCCATAAGATAAGTGGGCTCAAATTTATAGTGCAATGGTAGTGAGGAATATACATAAAGAATCTTATGTGGCAAATTCACAATTGCTGCTACAGGTAGTCTTTTCTCTCTTTAATATAGTCCTTATAAAGCTCACCTTAGGGAACTCTACTGGACTCTTAGAATTTGTGCTTTCCTAGAGTCTACAAATGGCACTTCTTTGATCCACAGGGAAAGGGTCACATTTTCTGAAGCTACCTTTCTTCACAATTTCTAGTATTGAATGTCCTTTATCCTTTTACAGTATCCTCACCCAAATCCTTTTGTGTGACTATCTTTCTACACTTTTTTGTCCTCAGTATGTCTCTCCCCATTGTCTCCTTCTAGTCTAGCCTTTTTGATCCCAGGAGGATGCATTATTTGTATCCTCTTTTATTCATGGTCCAGTCTTTTTAATGACATGATAAATGCAATAGGAGGAAGAAAGAAATGGGCAGATAGGCAAGAGAGAAAGAGACAGCGACACAGAGAGAGAAACCTAATTTCCTCTTACCCTTATTAGTACAAAATAATAACAACAGATCTCTATCAGAGATCTGGCTCCATTCTTGAACTGCAATCCTTACAGTTCTTACACTCAGAGTTTTCACCTGTAGACCAATCTACCTTCTAGCATACATACACACATTTATACCTATGTATGTGGGTATATGTGTGTCTGTGTGTATGCATATATGTATATGATGTATATGTGAAAAGTACATAATTTTTGTGTGCAGATCCAGGGACATATCTGATTCTTTCAACCAACTATAAGATGTTTTCTGTATGGTACTGTGGCTTTATCCAATGGCCAAAATCCTCTATTCCTCAAAGAGATTATGGATTTATTTACTGAAAATTTTCTAAATATCTACTTTACAGGGCTGATTGATGAATTGATTCAACTGTGATTTCTGGAACTGCATTAATCAAGTTATATGGTGAATGGGTGAATACCTCCTCCATTATATATTATATTATTTATAGTCTTTTTATAAAATGAAAACCTTCATTTAATTCTCATAGAAACTTTATTCAGTAGGTTAGGGCAATTCTTATTATCCTTATATTTTACAGATGAGTAAACAAGCTCAAAGAAATAAAGTAACAGCCAGCAAATGGCAAAGCAGAAAGTAAAATCACAGTTATTTGACTTCTTGTCAGTACTTTGTCCCCTGAATACATGGAGCTAGAGAAGGAAATATGTATGGATTTTTCATCTCCACTATTGGAAAAATAACCCCAGAGACAATGCATCAGTAATTTCCTTTATAGGAAGTGGTTAACAAATAGCCAATAAGTATATACTGACATTACATACATATTATTTTTGTTAGTTTTTGTTATTAGTCTTTCCTCACTGCACACATTGACATTAATTGACACTTTTAGTTGCTCTAAGTTTTGGCCTTTGTAAGTGATATTAATGTTTGCTGGGTTAATAGGCTACTTTACTGTCACCTTATAAAATCCCTACTTTTAAGGCACAGCTCAAGTACTACCTATTTTAGGAAACTTTTCTTCATTTCTCCCAACTGCTACTGCCAACTCTCCCAAGCTATCCTGTGTTCAGCAATTTTGTATTTAATTGTATTCATTTTCTTCATATTTATATTTTTTATTTATATTTATGTATTCATAAATGTATTCTCAATGCCTTTCACAGTGCCTGACATCTGGTAGGTGCCTTATAAATACTTCATGATTGATTGAATGATTCAAAAAAGAAACTACCAGGCAAATGTGGCCACCTGGAAAAGTGACCATTTGCTGGCATTGGCATCAGAAAGTCCTAAACTACATGGTTATTTCCTACTCTCAAAGTGGGTTGACTGATCAAATCATTTAATTGCTATCTGCCTTAGGCTTCCCAAGGACTTATCTTCTAGGTCAAAGACTGGTGGAAATAAGCACTATTAGATAGAATGCTCACACCAGGAGTTTCTAACTATGGATGAAATCACATCTCCTCTGGGTATTTGGGGATTGGACAAAAGCAAAAAGGACACATATGCCATACACACAAACAATATAACATAGAAGGGATGAGTCTAATGACTAATTTCCTTGTTCAGGAAATAGCGGTAAAATTCTTGAGTCTCTCTAGCACCTACCATTCTGAATAAATGATAACTAAGTTCCTGGTGCAACAACTTCCCTCACTTATTTGCTGCTAAAAACAATTGTACAAGAGGAATTCCAAACTCTGTTTCATGATTCCAAATGAGGGCATCACCTTCTTAATTTAATTTTGTTTTGTTTTTGTTTTTTTGCTTTTTGCTGAGGCAATTGGGGTTAAGTGACTTGCTCAGGGTCACACAGCTAGGAAGTGTCTGAGATCAGATTTGAACTCAGGTCCTCCTGACTTCAGGGCTGGTGCTCTAACCACTGCGCCACCTAGCTGCCCCCTAATTTAATTTAATTTTTTTTTAAATTTTCAATTCCAAATTCCCTTTCTCTATTTCCCCTCCACTTGAAACAGCAAGAAAAACAAAACCCATCACAAATATGGAACATGCAAAACAAAAGGATGTCACTTTCCATGTGATGCAGACCTGACTCTAGAATGTCAAAGAACAAAGGCAATTTGCAATTTGTAAAGGAATTTGTTCAACTCTTAGATTTAGCTCTCTAGGACAGAGAGCCAAACAAGTTGGACTGACTCAATGAGAGAAAATCTAACTGATGATACATCATACCACATGAAGACTTTGCCAATGCATGATATATATTTAAATCTTAAATCATAAGGTCCTTAGAAAAGGAAGGTATTTTAAATCTGTATATACATCTGTGCCACCATGTGTACACAGAGACGAAATCCTATATATGGTCTAACTCTCATTTATTTTTGCCTAGGATTTTTTTCTTTAGGTTCTGTCTCTCTCATCTGCTGCTCTTGTGAGCTGAATTCAGTGTAATCTCAGCTACCTGGAATTCTCAGGTCATAATTCATTCTGGATAGCTCAGATTATTTTTTATACCTGTGGGTTTATCCTCTTTAAACCTCAAAAAAATTTTTTTCAAATGTTAATCATTTTGAATGCAAATATTTCAATTAAGTCTCACTTCTTAGGCAAACTATTCTGAATATAATTTAGCCCTTTCTTGATGATTTAGGATCATCAGTATGAACATTGATTATTGTACTGCCTATGAATATGATGATGAACTATGGGAATATTGATCATTTGGCCCCTACACTAAATAGCCTTACTTTCATTTTGTTCATTTGTTTTTGTACCAGTCTTTTGCAGTATTTATGTTTCCTACGTTACTCTCATGCAATCAATCTACACTTCTCATTACTGTTACAACCCTTCCTTTAGTGATCTCTCTCCTCCCACTTAATTTCCCTCTTCTAATCTGTTTTGTGTTCAGACACCAGGTAACCAAATTTTTTAGAAATGTGAGTAAAATAGGAATAAACAGTCTCTGAGAAATGGTCTAAAAGGCCATTTTCTGAGTAACATTGTTCAAGTTTTAGTGCATAGATTTTGTGGCACCTGTTTTGGCGGCTCAGAGATCTTTTTTGGCTTCTATCCTGGTTCTCAGCTGTGTTTTCTATAGGAGAGAGAGAAAGCTAAATTTGTATGGGGAGTTTTTACTCTCCTTTCACTAGCTAAATGTGTATAGTCTTCATTCTGCAAATTCATCTTAGCTGGGTAGAGCTAGCACATTAAACTACATACTGGAAAGCAACCAAAAATGGAACCCATCTTACTTGATAGTATAGACTCACAATCTACTTTTTAACTTCTGGGCCAAACTTCTTAATGTTCTATCTACAGAATACCTGGTAGCAGGTTCTTTATCTTTTTAAAGAACACTCACAGACAGAAAATAAGCCTGAAGTGCAGCAAGAGAGATTTAGATAAGGGAGGAAAAAGGGTTGTAACAACAATGAGAAGTGAAGATTGACTGCCAAATAAATGATCAATGAACCCTTAGTTCATCATCATATTCTTGGGCAATACAATATCATTTTCTCCAATCTCAAATTCATACTTCTCTGATAGGAATTTTAAATGCTTCAAAGTTTAAATTCAGTCTCGTTTTTTTAGGTTTTTTACACATTGTTTACCTTCATGAACTCTGAACAGTGATCTATTTGCTATTCCTTTTGCATGAATATTTCAACTTCTGTCCCTACATCCCTTGAATATGTTTTTCTTTATGTCTGGAACAGACTTACTCATCACTTCTAACTCTCAAAATCCTTAACTTCCTTCAATGTTGACCCCAAGTGCCATCTCTAAAGTAAGTTCTTTCCTAATGTCCTCATCTACTATGAATTTGCACTCCATTTACTTTGTAAATATTTGTAATCTGTGTATTCATGAACACATTCTTTCTCCAAAGAAAATTCCTTGAAGTTGTCTTTTGTCCTTGATACCCCAGCACCTAGCATAATGCCTAGTGCATAAAATATATATACTTAATGAGAACCTACTTAATGAGAGCTGATTATTGAATGATTGACACCTAGCTAAGTAAACTATGTCAATTACTTACCTCTCTATGACTCATTCTCATTTATAATATTAAAAGCTTTGGTAGTATAGTCTCTAAGATTACTTCTAGGCCAAGCATTTTATAGTCTAGAATATTAAGTTTATATGTGAAAACATTTCTCATGTGGCCTTTCTTATAAGATTATACCTTTCCCCCCCAATTCATACCATATTTCTTTTATTCTTTAATATATATATACATATATATTATCTCTATATATTTAATTATGTATCTTTATCATTGAGAGACCTCAATGATAAAAATATATAATTACTTCCATTGGTCAATCTTGTTAAACATTTATTAAACTCCTAATATGTGCTCTCAGGATTTTAGTGGTAGCCCTGTGGCATTATATTGCTGATTCTCTAGAGCACAAGTCCCCACTAGTGTATTTCTCATTGACTGTCAGCATGTAGAATAAGTTAGCCTTTAGCAAATGTATTTACTGAGAGAGTATGTCACAAACAGTTGTTGCAAAAATATTTCTTTTTAAAGTTCAAGACACTATTCAATAAGTAAAGGAATGAATTATTTTTGAATAACATAAATAAGCAAGCAACACATGATAGCTAAACAAATCATTAACAATAATAATGATAAGAATATTTTGGGGGAAAACTTCTCTTTGGGAACATTAATTTCTAAGGTAGATAAAACATTTATAGATTTGACTATTCTGGTTAAATGAAAGTTACCATGTATTCTGTAAAGCAACTAGCAGTTTTCAGGATTCACTCTGGATAAAATAAAATTAAATTATGTTGACTCTAAATAAATATTTTTGGATGATTAAAAATACATTTCATTATTCTACATGGTCTTCAAGATAATATTTCTAAAATTGATAACCTTTCATCCAATATTGTAGATGAAATTAAGAAAGGTAGAGGATCTTAGACTGAAATAGTACTGACTCTAAATACATAGCCAAGAAGTTGCCTTCTAAAAAAATCCCTAATATGGTTTATTAAATCATCATTTATCATTTACAGAAGTACAATGTGAGGTTTGGATTGATAGCCAAATGTGATGGGTAAAAAGCTTGTTGTTCAATATTTATGATTGTTTCAGTTCAAAATGAATGGAAGTTTATAAAACATTTTTAATTCTGTCAGTAGATGTGCCTTTTAATGTATCTGTTTCCATATCCTTGCATTTTTCCTCTTGAAAATAATTAGATGTAGTTGGCAACTCAAACACTCATCCATTAACCTTTTTTTTTCTTTTCCTAGTAAATATTTGTACTCATTTTCTCTGGACGATTCAATCTCATTCTCATTCTCCAAGAAGCCATAGAATCCCAGAGTGGAAAAACATTGGAAAATATTTTATCCAACTCCCTCAACTTGCAAATTATATAATAGAAAATCCGATAGTATGAATTGCCTAAAATCATACAGATAGTTAATTTGGGGGCTGAATATTGGAATAGCTTATCATCTAACAGTCACTACTCTTACCACTCCAATTTAGAATCACTTTATTCAAAGAAGAGGCCATGTTTCCGTCTGGATAGGAATTTCAGCTTGGTACTCCATTCTGGACTAACTTCAGTTATCCTGTGAGTGATTGCAATTGTGCCTGAAGAGTTTTATCTAACTAGTTCTAGATCATGCTTTACATTTGCTCCCATCTTAGAACATCTTGCCACCTTCCTTGCTACTACATAAATAACATTTCTCTTCTAAAGGTAATCAGATCAATATCCCTATTTTTTGAGACAGTAGACTGCCCAATGACTTACCAGTCTTGTGACTCTTCAGTACAAAATCTCTTCCTTCCACTCTCATATTTGTGTCCTTCTATTAGAACAGAAGGTCTTTGAATGCAGTGATTATTTTACTCTTTGACTTTGAATTGTGATTGGTTAGAATAGTGTCTAGCATATCTAACAAATGGATTTCCTCCCTCTCTTCATTCCTCTCTCCTTTTTTTTGCTCCTTTTCCTTTTTCCTAGTCTTTCCTTCCTTCCTTCCTTTTCTTCCTTCCTTTCTTCTTGCCTTTCTTCCTTCCTTTTTTCCATCTTTCCTTCCAAACTTCCTTCCTTCCTTTTCTATTTTCCTTCCTTCCTTGCTTCCTTGCTTCCTTCCTTCCTTTTCTATTTTCCTTGCTTCCTTGCTTGCTTCCTTCCTTCCTTCCCTCTACATCCAGTACTCTATCTATATCACCAAGTTCCTCTCTCCTAAAATGATCATTGTCGTGGCAGGGCCTTTAATTATCTAGATTAAGAGAAATATATTTTGTTGATCCAGTAACTCTATCCTTACAATAACAAGCTAATATTTTGTCAGGGAATTAGTCAGTGTTTATCAGGGTGAATGTCAAAACCTATTGGAAAGCTGACTAGAAATTGTTCAACTGGAACTAGGGGTTAGGATTAGGGATTAATAGTTATGTTGTTCCACATGACAATTATGCCAAATACCAAGATCACTGGATCCCACACTATAAAAACAAATGCCACTTACTTTCCTAGTTGTTCAATGGAGTTCAATTCAATTCAATGAACATGCACACCTACTATGGGCAAAATATGGAACATGTCTTAGTTAATGCAGTAGTTTAAAAAAAAACATCTTCTACAATGTTAGAAATCTTCTGTTTAAACAAACTTTTGATGTAATTACTATAATTAAATTCTATGAAATTGTTTTGTAGTGTTGAATATCAAATAATGCAAGGCTCTTTAACAAACAGCCACCATAGGATACTTAATGTTTCCTTGGAGCACAATTTTAACAACTTTGACTTAGCGCATAAAAAGCTAGTGTCAGAATCAGGAATGCTTAAGTTTAGCATCAGAATGATATTGGCTATGTTACCTTGGGCAAATCATTTAACTTCTCAGGGCTTCTAGACTATTCCAGAGTACTTGCAACTCTGCACTGGTAGACAGAGTTAATTCACTGGGATATTCCTACTCCAGTGAAATCATAAAGACACTTCCTTTTTTTTCCTTTTAGTCCACAATGTGCAAAAAAAAAGTGTGCTTACAGCAGAAGGAATGAATAAATAGTCCCTACCTTCCAGGATCTTACACTCTTCTGAGAGATAAAATATTTGAACAAAGGAGTCAAAATAATTGAATGAGGAGAGAACACTAACAACAAGGATAATCAGCAAAGGTTCCATTTGTAAGCTACATCTACTCTTAGTCTATGAAGAAGTTTAGGATTCTCCAAAGTAAAGTAGGGAAGGAGGGTATTCCACAAATATAGACAGTCAGGATGAAAACACATAAATAAGAAATGAAGAAAGAAAGGCAGGAAGGTTAGTTTGGCTGGACCAATAGCTGGAAAAAGAGATGGAATTCTGAGTTCAGAGAAACCAAGGAATCTAGTTTGTCTGGAACTAGAGTACATCAATGGAGAATAATAGGAAGATGCATCAAGAAAGGTAGATTAGCAATGGATTATGAAAGATTTTAGTGTCAAGCTCCGAAATTCATACTTTATCCTCGAGGCAGTAGGATGCTATTGTAACTTCTTGAGCAGAGAATAATATAGTCAGACCTGTGCAATGAAAAAATTATTTTGATTGCCATGGGAAGCATGGATTAGAAAGGAAGGAATCATGGAGAACAATTACTGACTGTGACAATAATCCATGTTAGAGGTGATGCAGAGGTGAAAGTGGAGAGGAGAAAAATGTGAAGGATATGGAGATTAATTCTGATATTTGGCAAATGATTGCCTATGGATAATAAAGAAAAAGAAAGGGGAGGTCAAGGATGATTCCAGGTTTATGAACTTGAGTGAATAGGAGAGAAATAAACGTAAAGGTTGAAGGAATGAAGATAAACTGAGAAGTTTAGCCCATCTGTTCAAGAAACATTCTCAGCAATGAAATAGACAAATGATTCCTTCTTTGTTGACTGGGAACAAAACAGCATGGGTATTGCAACTAATACCATGCATTTACACCATGCTTTACAATGGCTGAAGCAATTTTCTATCCATGATTATATTTAATCCTCACAACAATCATACATAGGTAGGCAGCAAAGATCATTATTCTCATTTTATAGATAAGAAACCTGAGGTTTAGGCTAGGGAAGGATTTGTCCTACACTATGATTATTTATTGATAGACTTAGAATTTGAACCTAGGTCTTACTGACTTGCCATCTATTTCTTTATTCCTTTTCTATGCTTTTTCTTACCATGAAAAAATATTAGAATGTAATTGTGGCTACAAGAAGTGGATTTGCTGAATTCCTAATATCCTAAATAGACAGATATGTCATCAGATTAAGGCTTCTGAGCATAAAGTGGAACTGGTGTCCAATTATTCAAAAATATAAAGAGAAAAGAAAAAACAGCTATAGCAGACTCTTGAGGGATTTTCTTAATTAAAACAAGTCCTTTCCCTGGGGTAGATTTTAGTGGGAGGGCTCTAATCTCTAGGCTAGAACCATAAGGAAGAGTTCTTAAGTGGAGACAGGTTTCATTGCTGACCTCTATGTCACAACTCAAAGTGGCAAGATTCCTCTACACAGAAAAGCAAGCTCAGCTCAGCTACCTCTGCTCTCCTGGGAATTGGAAATACTCAGCAGCTTTTCTTTCTTCAAAGACTTTCAGTTTTTCTTCAAATGGAATAATAGGCCATTGAGCCAATTTGCCTACAGTCTACAAGTACAGTAAAATATTATGAGATGCTACACCACATCCATTGACAAAAATGCAAATATAAAAAGCAACAACATAGCTTTTATCCACTAATTTTATAATTCTTTTGAGACAAGTTGTAAAGTTTTCCTTTTGCTCCCCTGGCATTATTTCTGCTTCTTTTTATATCTACATAATGTTTCTTATTGTATTCTTTATGTTTACAGATATTTGCTTTGCTCTATTACTTTCCTAAATCCAGGGGAAATGACTTGAAATGTTTTGCTATTTGTTTGAGGTTTTTAGGATTAAAATAGTGTAAAAAGTAGAATAAGAAGCAAGTCAGACAATAAAGGCATTAAAGATGGCCTTTAAATAAATTTACTTCAATGTAGAAGTCAGAGCTCCTGTGTGTTCTACCAGTGGCCTACCTTTGACATTAACACAGGGTAATAATAACAACTCATAGAATCATAGCTCTAAAGCTTCATTTTACAGATAAAGAAACTGAGGTCTAGGATGATTAAGAGACTTTTCAGGGTCAAGTAGGAAGTAAAGCATCAGAAGCAGGTTTTGAATCCAAGTTCTTTCACTTTAGAATCAGTTCTCATTTCATTGTGCTACTGGTTTGTTGACAGGTTTAACTCCTTAAATTTTGGTTACATCTGTTATTTCACATGTTTATTATAACAACTCTAAGATTAAGTAAAGTGAGGACAATAATCTCCATTTTACAGATGAGAAGCCCAGAAACAATAAGTGATTTGTCCAAGCAAACTGGTGGCAATGAAAAGGTTAGAACCCAAGCCTACTGATTTTGTCAGATAAGTTATAGGAGCAGAGCTGTATCCATTAAAATTGTGTAATAAAAAAATTATGGCAGAGGAGAGAATTATGTCCAGTTGGTTTGACTCCTTAGTTCCCCCATTTATAAAAGGAAGGGAGCAGATTACAATAATCTCTAAGATCCCCTTTAATGCTAACATCTGAGATTCTATATAAAGTTTGTCTTTGATGTCCAGTTTTTTATTGTCTAATCAACAGGTAAGCAAAGTAATAGAGTGGGAAGAATTCTAGATTTGGAGTCAAGAACAGTTTTGCCACGAACTTTAGGCTAGCATCTGCCTGAGTTTTCTGCCTGAGTTCCCTGCCCTTGAAATGAGAGGAATTTGACTAGATGAACTCCTAGTTTCTTGGTAATTCCCAGTTTTCTAAATTTTCTCATTGCAATAGCTTAGCTGGATTTGCCTTTTGGGGAAACCCCACCCACCAATATCCTAGAGCTTTCTCTTCTTTTTTTCCTCCTATCAAATAGCAGTCTTGTGTTCATTCCCTTTGGGTCCTGCTTTTAAAATAATTTGATGAGCAAACCTTATTAAATAAATCCATAATAGGGACAGCTAGGTGACACTATGTTGGATAGAGTGCCAATCCTAGAGTCAGAAACACTCATCTTCCTGACAATAAATGTGGCCCTCAGACACTTCAAGCTGTGTAAATCTGAACAAGTTACTTGACCCTGTTTGCCTTAGTTTCTTCATCTATGAAATGAGTTGTAGAAGGAAATAGCAAATCAATACAGTATTTGGAAAACCCAAAATGGGATCACAAAGAGCTGAATACAACTGAAATAACTAAACAACAACAAATCCATGATTGTGTAATCAGGACTAGACCTGTGATTTTCTTAGTAGAAAGAGTTCTTTCTACTAATGAAGCTCAGTAGCTGCTGTTTAATAGATAAATAGCCCTCAACATGTATAGTGCACTGGAGAGGATAAATAACTGCTCTGAGTCATATAGTCAGTATATATCAGAGGTAGTACTTCAACCCAGGTCTTCGTGGCTTTGAATTCTATTCTCCATCCACTACCCTATGCTGCCTCATGATTTTTGATAGTAAGTCTTAATCATATTAACAATTCAGAATGATATAGTGTCTTAAGACTTGCAAAGTACTTTCCCCACATCAAACATAGAAAGTAGATAGAAGAATTAGCACCCCTATTTTATAAATGAAAAAAAAAACTAAGGCCCTAAGTAGTTAAATGACTGTGATTGCATAATTGTCAAACCCAGATCCCCTCATGTGAGGGTAAGATTTTTTTCCACTTGGCCATGCTATTTCACATATTGATAATCTACGTACCCACTATCATTTCCTAGATAATATGTATATTTTAAAGGAAAGAATTTTCAGCAGATAATGCCATCACTCATAAGTTGGTTTCTAATAGTGGGAATTTCAATTATTAGAGCAGGTCTATGGAGAAGATACATGGTAAAGAAAAAAGATCTGACTCTTGCTATGGCAACTGAGTAGGCAGACACAGAATTCACCTAAACTGAGGAGATACACATCATACACCTACTATTCTATTGAAGGTCCAATACTTGGAACTTGACTGTAGCCTTGCCATCTACAATTCCTTTAACTAAACATAGCTTTAAAGAGCTTGGAAAAAGGTCAGGCTGGGTCTCAGAGTAGGAAAGCAAGCCTGGTTTTCTCTCAGGCTAAATTTACTCAACAGGAAGTGGTGACAGCTAAATAGCAGTGTCTTGGACACATGAAGAAAGCCATGAGTTTTCTGCCCAAAGAATTACAGGGCACTCAGGTCCTCAAGAGACCATCTATCCACTCCACCCCCTAACTTGCCAAGTTAAAGCTGATCTGTGCCCAAAGAAACTTTTAGTTTCAGCATAATTTCAAGTTTTGAAGATGGAAATCAAGTCTTCTCCAGCTTCACTGCAGTGTTGAAGCCTCCTGACCTCATAGGCAATATGCTTGTATTTTCCTTTCTGATTGGCTAAAGATGCTGCAGCTTAAAGAATGATAAGACCCAGAATTTGCTCTAAATAGTTCCTGTTTTACCGCAAGTCTAGGTTTGGACATTTTAACAGACTTTAAAATGAATGAAATTAGCTCTCTGCAATGCCAATGAGCCTACACTTATGTGCAGAAGATTAAACTGTTAAAATTCACTTTAGATCAATAGTGTAGGATTATTAAAACAATAAATAAAGCCTCAATATTTACTTGAATTATTTTCTATGTAAAGTAACACAGCAGCATTATAATTAAATAACATTTATTAATCACCTTCACATGAGTAATCTTAAATTGAGGTCTCTACAACAGATTCCTGAGCTGAAACAGAATGTGAATTTGAAGTCAAAGCTAGAAAAAAGATCCATCCTTCACATCATGGGAGCTATAGTCTAAATCGATAGTTGGTTAGAGGGAAAAGGCAAACTTTTCCCCAAAACCATTTGGGATGTTTTGGCAAAGCAAATTACTCCATGGAATATTTTGCAACATTTACACAGGAATTCTAGTGGTTTCTAAAGCCAGGTACCTAAGACAAACAAGACAAATTGCTAGAAGTTTCTCTTACCTCTCCTATCTGCCATTTTCAACATGTAGGCCATGATTAAAAATGTATGTAACACATGTCATAACCAATGGCAAGTTCATATTTATACTCCATTTGTTAATTGTAATCATTTGTTTGTTTGAAAGAAAATCCCTATAGTTGTATTTATGAACATCTGTCAATAAGAAAAGATAATGTGATTTCATTGTGCAAGAATGTTATTTTGGGAATTTTTTTTACAGATCTTTGAATAAATGATTTGTTAAATTCCTGAGAAGTAGAATCTGATGGGCACCAGAAGAACCTGATTTAACCAAAGTATTTAACCTAAAAGCCTGCATTGGCACTTGAAATCCTCATCATTAGAGTAATTTAGAGAAGTTAAGTATTGTCTCTAGAGGACCAATATGAAAATGGAAAGGGAGAAGGGGACTGATATTCTCCATTTACACACCATTACCCATGAGCCCAGAAGTATAGATTAATTTACAAGACAATTAGTTAGCCTCTGGAAACCAGAGGAGAGGGTAAAGGGCATGGAATATAAGATGAGCAAATTTGGATATAGAGGTGATTCCAAAAAGGTTTACAGAGTATCATGTTTTGGTGGAAATCTTTTGGGAGAGATTTCAAAAAAAAAGATGAGGAGAGCTTAAAATACTTTCCCCCCTTCCCCTTCCCAATATGACCTAGGTTCCTTCATCATTTGTACATAGAGAGATGTGAGCCAGGTACAATTTCCTAAGCTAAAAAATGATTGTCATTTAGTTCAATATTATTTCAACAAACATTGATTAAGCCTTTCACAATAGGACTATACATAAGATTCTAACTAATTAACAAGTTAGTTTTTCTTCCCCCTGAAGGGCATTTTTACATCTCATGAGTTTATGAATGTTATGCCAAGAGGACACAAGCTCTGGCAGGTCCTACCAAGCAAAAAGGTTCAAGTGTGGTGGACTCCAGGATGGACCAGCCAAGGTTGGTTCAGATAGGCTCACTCACTATCAGAAATGATGATGCTTTTGTTGTTGTTTGTTGTTGTTCTTTTAAAGCCATAGCAGCTCATTAAAGTATAGATTATGAAGTTGAAAGGTCAAAGTTCAATGAAAGGAGCATGCATCTGATTCCTTAAAGTATGAATTACAGGGACAGCTAGATGGTGCAGTGGATAGAGTACATGCCCTGAAATCAGGAGGATCCGAGTTCAAATTCGACCTCAGACACTTAATAGTTACTAGGTGTATGACCCTAGGCTAGTTACTTAATTCCAATTGATTCACTAATAATAAAAATATGAATTATATCCAACCCTTCTAATATTAGGTTTCTGGATTGTGAACTATAAAGAGTAGTATTCCTATTGATCTTATTGAGTTATTCCTATTGATCTTATTGAGGTATGGGAGTTATAGGGAATTAGTCCTGAGCAGCCTCTCTCCTCCCAGCAAAGCTTGTGTCTCTTTGCAAGGAGCTAGAGCACAACTCTGTGGGAAGTTTCCCAATAAGGCATTAGGTGTTTCCCCTATGATTCCTATTACATTCCTGTGAGAAACAAAGCAGTCACTTGTTTCCAGAGCATAGTTAGCAACTGGCCTTCACTGACTTTGATTCCTGGACTGATTTGCATACCTAGAATAGTGCCTCATATACAGTAGACATTTAATAAATGCTTATTAATGAACAACTCTTTATTTAATTTTGAGAATCAGTCCACAGTAACAGATATCATGTGTTTGCTATTTCCTGCCTTCTGTGAATCACACTGGATCAATGAATAATAAACTATTATTTTTAAAATTTGAGGTTTCATTGGCTTTTTTCAGAAATGGTTTACTTTGGGCATAATTATCTTCATTTAGCCTAAATTAGGCATAAACAAGTAGAATGAGGATGAAGGATGCTATAGCTGTTATAAATGCAAGATGAATACAAGAAAACAATGTTGCCAGTAGAGCAAGAAAAAGAAGGAAATAAACAATTATTAAGTGCCTGCTATATGCCATGAATTGGGGTTTTTAAGTTATGAGATGAATTCCATAAGATGATATATGCATATATGTACATATGTATATGTATATCTATGTCTATCTACCTATCTATATAAGTACTCATACATTCTAGTAGAAGAAGAAATTATATGGATTGGGGTGATCAGAGAAAGTTTCATAAAGGAGAGAGAACTTTTTTCATATGGGCCTTAAAGTAAGAATAAAACTCAGGTAGGGAGAGAGGTCAGAGAAACATCTTGAATCTTGATATATTGATCCACCAGTTGAAACATCCCAATTTTGGACAAGGTTAGGTAATTCAGAGGTGTCTTTATCAGTTACTTAGACTCAGTTAGACTCTTGTAAATGTTAGGGGACAAGTACATAGCTTAAAGTAAGATAACTACTAGGTTAGATGAGGAAATCAACATGCAGGGGAAGATCTGGACAGACTAAAGGTCTAAGCATTATCTAAGAAGATTTCACTTAACAGAAGAAAATTTAAACTCTCACACCACAATTTTTAAAAATTAATTCCACATCTACAGGATGTTGGATGAATAAACACTCCTGGGGGTGGGGAAACCTAGAGGTTTTAGAAGACAGCGAAACCAATCAGGGTAAATGTGATTGGTGACCAAAATGGAACCAGCCCCCACCCCCCAAAAATGTGGTCTTAAACTGCAATGAGAGAGATGAGTAATGAGGGAGGTGGTAATCTTATTGTACATTACCATGGCCAGACCATATCATCAGACTGTACTCAATTCTGGGCACTACTTTTTGTTAAAGATGTTAAAAAATTGGAAGGCATCTAGAAGTTTGGTGAATAGTCTCTAGGTTATGCCATAGGAGGAATGATTGAAGGGCCTTGGAATATTTGGCCTGGAGAAACTTAGGGAGGTAAGTCATAGCTGTTTTGAAGTATTTTCGATATTCAACATATTTTTCTTATTTCTATGAGACAAAACTAAGAGCAATGGGTAGCAGTTGTAAAGAGGTCAGTATAGATTTGATATAAAAAAAATCTTCTTTATAATTAGAGTTTTTGTGAAACTTATGTACCCTTTCTCAGGATAATATTTTTGTGTGCATAAAAATACATAGGACATAAAGAAAATTAATTTTGTTGAAATGTAATTATCAAACTATTTCTTTTAAAAAATTGCTTAAATCCCAATTTGAGTCTCTAAACTAAGGCAATTCAAAAAGAAATGAGTTATTCTTGTAGTCCCCAAAGGAACAGCCTCCCCATTACTGGAGGTCTTTAAGTAGATAATTGAGGTCAAGGGTATTATAGAGGGCATCCCTATTCCAGTATGGCTTAGACCAGGTGGTCTCTCAGTTCCCTCTCAACACCGACATTTTTAAGGCAGCTTTCCATCTTTTGCACTTCTTTCTCTATTTTAAATTTTTATTGTGAACTCAGCAATCATCAACAATTGCAATAAACCAGGAAGAAAAAGAAAGAATATTGGCTAAGAGATGGAACTTCTGTTATATGCAATTTGTTTTCAAAAGACATAATATATATGTGTATATATATTACTAACAAGATAATAAAATTACATAAAATGAGAATTTTAAAAGCATTTTATTAGTTCTCTTTTTGGCACCCACCCCTCCAAATAGAAGTTTTTCTTTATAATATGGAATATACATATATGTATATGTATTGACAAACAAAATATATCAGTACATTAGCCATGTCTGTGAGTACATGTCTCATTTTGCCCCTCTAATCCATCACCTCTCTTCAAAGAGATGGGAGGCATGCTTCGTCATCAGCCTTTTGAAGTCATTATTACTCTATGCTTTGATCAGTTTCTGGAAGTTTTCAAAGTTGCTTTCCTTCACATTAATTTTGGTCATCTTGGAAATTGTTCATCTGCTTCTTTTCTTACTCTTTATCAATTCCAATAATTGTTGGATATTTTTCTGCATTCTTCACATTCATATTTCTAATAATGAAATAATATTGCATTCATATCACACAATATGTTGTCATTCTAGCCCTAAATGCTATTTATTTCTTCAAGACATCCTTTTTTAGCTGTGTATTATATAGACCAATGCAGATATGACACCCCAAAAAGAGGTTCCTAGAGTTTTGATGATTAAATTGAACATATTTTAAATATCACTGGGATTTGAGGAACTGTGAATTTACTATGAAAAAAAAAATCCTCCAATGTGCTGGAAAATTTAAATCCATTTTCTAATTTCTTGCATTTTAAATAATGAAAGCCAATATCTTGGGACAATGATTAGGGATCCTCCCAAATGAACAAGTGCCAAGTAAGTTTACTAAATGCATTTCCTGGCAGGCAGAAGGGAGAGATTCCAGAACTTTAGTCCAGCTATTTATACAGAAACTGGAAGTCTCTTCCCAACCATTATCCCCCCCCTCCATTTTCTTGAGTACTTTGATCCTTACCAGCCAGAGCAAAAGATAAGAACTCATATAAAGAAGAATACCTTGCAAAGGGAGGGACAGAAATGACCTTTCATGATTTTTTATAGTATAACCTAAACCTAAATTAGTGATAATAGTGATTCATATTTTATATGGCATGTAATATGAAGAGAAAGTCATCTAGATCTAAAGGGGATCTGAGTTCAAATCCTGTTTCTGGCTGTTACTATTCTTGTGACCTGGAAAATCAGCTGAGACTCTTTCTTGGCTTCATCTTAAAATGATGACTGGACTAGATGCATTACAATTATAAATCTATATTCTGAGGATCTAGGAACTGAAGATTTACAAATTATTTCCTTTTCAATAACTGAATATTTGTTGAATGAATAACCCTATGAGGTAGGCAACACTACTATTATTTAGCCTTTTTATGCTGATAAACACAACAAGTGTGATTTTATTGGTTTGGGGGACTCCCAGATATAGAAATTTCCTCTGCTCATACAGGTCAGCACTTTCTCTGCCATGTAGAGTCTTGGGGGATTTCCTAGAGCACAAAGAAATCAAATGACTTCCCCAGACATATTCAGCCAGTATGTGTCAAAGGCAGGACTTGAACCCAGACTTTACTGGTCCCAAGGGTAACTATTTTGCCAAGCTGCCTTTCATCTCTTTTATTGGTAAAGCAAAGAAAGCTCAGGGAAACAAAATAACTTGGCTAGTACTCCAAATCTAGGAAGTATCAGAAATGGGCCTCAATAATATGAACAGGTGAGGAGTGGGAGTAAGGGTAGAAATAAAAAACTGTCTTTATGGGGAACCTGATCTTTTACAACTGATTTTAAGGCTAATTAGTAACATTTGCATCGCAAATTTTTGTTTTATAAAGTGCTTTTCTGTTTGTTTTCTTATTTATCTCTCTAAAGGACCAGCTTAGCAAAATTTTCTTCCTTCCTTCCTTCCTTCATTGCATTATTAGAAATATGAATGTGAAGAATACAGAAAAAATGTACAATTATTGGAATTGATAAAAAATGAGAAAAGAGGTAGATGAACAATTTCCAAGATGACTAAAATTT
>JAJPUD010002304.1:301429-333918 GCA_023553655.1 Myrmecobius fasciatus | reverse complement strand
ATTTTGATTTTTTTCTATTTTTCTATTTCTACTTTCCCCTTATGTTCTATCACTATAGAACAATTTTCTTGGATTAGTTCTTGCATTATTGTATCAAGATCCTTTTTTTTGGTCACAGCTTCAGGTAGTCCAATTATTCTTATATTTTCTCTTCTTGATCTGTTCTCCAGATCTATAAGATGGTTTCACTTTCTGTTCTATTTTTTCATTCTTTACATTTTGTTTTGTTATTTCTTAGTCTTTCATAGTTTCACTGACTTCTCTTTGCCCAATTCTAATTTTCAAAGACTTATTTTCATCTTTGAAACTATCTCCTTTTCTAGTTAGTTAACTTTTTTTTCATAATCTTTTTTCTTGGGTGTTTTTTTTTAATTTTTCCTCAATGTCCCTCATTTGATTTTTTAATTCCTTTTTTTGAGTTCTTTTAAAAATTCACTGTTTGCAGAGAGTCATTTAATATTATTCTTTGGAACTTAAAAAAAAAAAAACAAGTATTAGTATAAGCACTTCTTTTTTTTTTTTTTGCTGAGGCAATTGGAGTTAAGTGACTTGCCCAGGGTCACACAGCTAGGGAATGTTAAGTGTCTGAGACCAGATTTGAACCCAGGTCCTCCTGACTTCAGGGCTGGTGCTCTATCCACTGCGCCACCTAGCTGCCCCAGTATAAGCACTTCTAATTGTGGGATGGAGAGATGGTGCCTCTTGCTTCACTTCTGCTCTCTTCTCTGACCTGGAACTCCAAACCAAGACCTCCACCCTCCAGCAAGTGTCTTCAGTCAGCTGCATTCCTGCCTCTGCACTCGCTATGGGCTGTTTCCTTCTTGCTCAGGGCCACATCCTTGCAGCACTGCTAGGTCTGGTGTTTCCAATCAGCCAAGGTTCACTTAGTCTTCCCAGACTCAGACCTTTCTCCACACATAGTCTGAGAGATGAAAGTTTTTTGTTCTTGTTGAAGCTCCAGCCAAACCTAGCTAGCCCCAAGGGTTTCTACTTGGTGTTTCTCTGGAGCTGGCCCATTGATGTTTGCTGTTCACAGAAGTTAATCCCCAGCCTGGGGTCTTTCTTATTCCCTTTCCCTATTACATTTCTGTAGTGTAAAATAGATTTCTATACTTAACTGAAGTTTTGTGTTATTCCCTCTTTGAGTCAATTCCAATGAGACTAAAGTTTAAGTATTTCCTATTTCCTCCATTTCCTCTCCATTGTAAAAACTTTTTTGTGTCTCTTTCATGTAAGATAATTTATCCTGTTCTATGTCTCCCTTCTCCATTTCCCAGTGCATCCTTCTTTCTCAACCCTTAATTTTTTTTACATCATCCCATCATATTCAATTCATACTTGCTTATGTATCCTCCTAACTGCCCTAAAAAATGAGAAAATTCTTAGGTATTACAAGTAACTTCTTCCCATGCAGGAGTATAAATAGTTTAACTTTGTTGACTTCTTCATGATTTTTCTTTCCTGTTTACCTTTTTATGCTTCTCTCAAGTCTTGTATTTAAAAGTCAAATTTTCTGTTGAGCTCTGGTCTTTTCATCAGGAATGATTGAAAGTCTTCTGGTCATTTCTTCCCCCATCCCCTGCCCCCACCAAACAGCTGACAGATTATACTCAGTTGTTCTGGGTAAATGGTACATGATTGTAATCCTAACTTCTTTGTATTTTAGAATGTCATATTCCAAGTCTTTTGATCCTCTAAGGTAGATGCTGCTAAATTTCTTTAGCATGTGACTCCATGTGCTTCAATTGTGGCTCCACAATATTAGAACTGTTTCTTTTTGGCTGCTTGCAGTATTTTCTCCTTGATTTGAGAGCTCTGGAATTTAGCTACAATATTTTTAGGAGTTTTTATTTGGGGACCTTTTTCAGGAGATGATCTGTATATTCTTTCAATTGAAGAATGGTTTCAGAATTCAATGTCAGAATGCTTTTCCTTGATAATTTCTCAAAATGTAATGTCAAAGCTCTTTTTTTAAATCATGATTTTGAGGTAGTCCATTAATCTTTAAGTTATATCTTCTAAATCTATTTTCCAGTCAATTGTTTTTCTAATGAGATATTTCAAATTTTCTTCTATTTTTTTCTTTCTTTTGATTTTGTTTCATTTCTTCTTGATGTTTCATGGAGTCACTACCTTCCATCTGTCCAGTTCTTATTTTTAAAGAATTATTTTCTTCACTGAGTTTTTGTTCCTTTTTATCATTTGATCTATTCTGTTTTTAAGGTATTCTTTTCTTTAGTATTTTTTGTGCCTCCTTTACAAAGATATTGACTCTTTTTCATGATTTTCTTGCATCACCATAATTTTTTAAACCAATTTTCCCTCTACTTGTCTTATTTGATTTAAAAAAATCTTTTTAAAGCTCTTCCTGGAAATCTTTTTGATCAATTCATATTCTTCTTTGAGACATTGGATATAAGTTTTGACTTTGTGGTCTTCTTCTGAGTCATCTTATTTTGAGTTGATCTTCCCTTTCACAATAGCAACTTTCTATGGCCAGGATCTTTTTTGTTTGTTTGTTTGTTTTTTGCTCATTTTTTAGCCTATTTCTTGACTTTTAGCTTTATATTAAAGTTGAACTCTGCTACCATGGTGTAGGAGTTACTGTCCCAAGCTTCAGATTTTTTGTGAAGCTTTCAGTTTTTCCAAGTTGGAATGATCTAAGAGGTGTGTTTACTACTCTCCTGGCCTGTGCTCCTGGCCTTGGGACTGCTACCTAGAACTTTGACCAAGATCTGAGTATAGGCAATACAACAGAGTTCCGCATCTGTTGCCAGGAAAAAGATCTTTGCAATATCCTTCTGATCAGTTGGACAGCCTTCTTATCAAGTGTGGGCTGAACATTTTTGGAAGCAGTTGCTACAGCTGCTGATTCAGTCACTCCAAAGGCCTGAAATTAGTTTTCTGTGGTGAGGCAAATAATGGCACAGCCTGTTCTGAACTGCATTCCACTCTTACCATGGTATGATAGACCTTTTCTGCTGACTTTCTAAGTTGTTTTTGAGTTGAGAAATTGTTTGACACTGTTTCTTTGCAAATTCTTCTATTCTAGAATCTTTTGAGGTATTATTTAAAGTTATTTTGAGGAGAATTGGAGGAGCTTAGGTGATTCCTTGCCTTTTCTCTGCCATTTTAGCTCCATTTCCCACCCCCACCTCTAGTTTATTGTTTCTTTATATTTCATGGAATTATTAGTTTTCACTTGCTCTATTCTAATTTTTAAGGAATTATTTTCTTTTTCTTTTCTTTTATTTTTTTTTAAATTTTATTTGCATAACATATGTGTGGGTAATTCTTCAACAATAACCCTTACATAGCTTTCCGTTACAAATTTTTCCCCCCAACTCCCCACCCCTCCCCTAGATGGCAGGATATCCACTACATGTTAATTATGTTAAAATATTGGCAAATCGAATATATGTATACATATTTCCAAACTTATCATTGTTGTGCAAGAAAAATCCTATCTACACAAACGATATATCAGATAAAGGAAACACAATGTAAGCAAACATCAATCAAGGAGTATGAGAATGTTATGTTGTGGTCCACATTTCACATCCCTTTCTCTGGGTGTATATGGCTTTCTTCAGTGAACAATGGGAGGTGGTTTGAAATATTTCATTGTTGAAGAGAGCCATGTCCATCAGAATTGATCGTCATATAGTACTGTTGTTGCCGTGTATAATGATCTCCTGGTTCTGCTCATTTCACTCAGCATCAGTTCATGTAAGTCTCTCCAGGCCTCTCTGAAATCATCTTGTTGGTCGTTTCTTACAGAACAATAATAAGGAATTATTTTCTTTAGTGTGTTTTTGTACTTCCTTTTTCATTTGGCTAATTCTTTTTTTGTTTGTTTGTTTGTTTTTTGTTTGTTTGCTGAGGCAATTGAGGTTAAGTGACTTGCCCAGGGTCACACAGCTAGGAAGTGTTAAGTGTCTGAGGTCAAATTTGAACTCAGGTCCTCCTGACTTCAGGGCTGGTGCTCTATCCACTTCACCACCTAGCTGCCCCTGCTAATTCTTCTTTTTAAGGAATAGTTTTCTTCAGTGTATTTTTGTACATCTTTTTACATTTTTTCATGCTTTCTTTACCAAGTTGCTGACCCTTTTTTCATGTTTCTTTTGCATCATTCTCATTTCTTTTCCTCTATGGAACATTTACCAAGGACAAAGAAGAGGAGGGCAAATCAAAGATCCATATACGTAGTTTGAAACAATGAGTTAGGGAACCAAGTATCTGACTATAGGTAGTTCCTTTGGTTATATGTTTAAAAAAAACAAAATCCAGGATATTAAGATCCAGCTTAGGTAGATGCTACTCCTTATGCAGATACATAGTATCTGCTCCAGGAAATGAGAGTTTACATAGCCTTGTCTTGTTCACCTATGGACTTTTCCTCAGAATGGATTTTTTCAAATGTGTAAAATAAAATATATAGAATTTAAAAGGAAAAAATTACAATAAAATGCAATTATTATTTTGTGTGTGATTCGTGGATGTCAGGTTAAAAACCTCTGCTCTAGAGGAACTTTTATGGAAGATCTAAAAGGGTATGGTACTATTATCAAAGTATGTTGAGAAACAGAGACAAGACAAGGTTATATAAACTCTCATTTCCTGGAGCAGCTACTATGTGTCTGTATAAGGAGTAGCATCTACCTGAGCTGGATCTTATTATCCTAGATTTTGTTTTCTTTAAACATATAACCAAAGGAGCTACCTATAGTCAGATATTTGGTTTCTTAACTCATTGTTTCAAATTACATTTATGGATCTTTGATTTACCCTTCTCTTCTTCATTCTTGGTAAATGTTCCCCAATTTCTTTCTTTCTTTTTTTTTTGCTGAGGCAATTGGGGTTAAGTGACTTGCCCAGGGTCACACAGCTAGGATGTGTTAAGTGTCTGAGGCCAGATTTGAACTCAAGTCCTCCTGACTTCAGGGCTGGTGCTCTATCCACTGCACCACTAGCTGCCCCTGTTCCCCAATTTCTGTAGCTGGGAGATGAGAGGGCTTTGAATAAAATGCTAGAAGGTTCAGAATGTAGCTAGAGCCTTATTAGTTAAAATAAAGAATATTCTGATATGTTCATATTCAATTTCACAATGAATATTTACATTGAGTTGGAACCAATGACCCTATTTTATAAAATTAAAACTTCATATAGCTCAAATTCAAATATATATGACCACTTCAGGGAATTTGTTACTCTCATTAATCAGTACCTAGCTATAAATTATCACCTTTATTTTTATTTTTTTTTCATCCTCTACAACCTGCACTTAGGGAACTGCACCTAAGGAACAAGGTCCTGGGGGCTGAGTCCATAAAATTTTAAGTTAATGAAAATTTTTTTCAGTACCTTTCTTTTCATATCCTTTCCATTCCCCTTTGTGCCCAATGCCCTTGTACTATTCAACTGCTCATTTTCTCTCTTCCATGTACTTTTGGGTCTAATTCAAGCTTGTCAGTCCTAGTTTGAGACCTATTTGAGGCCTATAATATACACATACACACAAACACTCCATCAGTATTTATCCAGCTTATGTCTTATTCCCTCAGTTAATATTTTCCCTATGTGAACTGATTGAGAATCAGAGTCATAGAATTATATATTTCTATATTTTATATAAACTTTGGAGGTCCTTATCCCAATTTCAAACCTACAAGAGCTCTTTCCCCTCAGCCTCTGCTGACCAGCATGGCTTCAGAAAGAGCTGAGGAACAGTCAATATGGTGTTTGCTGCCTGTCAACTCCAGGAAAAATGACAGAAGCAGAACCAAAGGTTTGTGTTGATCTGCTCAAGGTCTTTGATTCTTTGATAATGTCAATCAAAGGGTTTGTGGAAGAACATGGCTAAATTTGGTTGTCTGGAGTTCATGAGTATTGTATGCCAGTTCCAGATAGATAATGGATGATATTCTCCTGCTTTCCCAGACAGCAGAGAAATGAAGCAGAGCTGTATGTTTTTCCTCATGTTTTTTATTTATTTTTTTCCAACAAACATTTATTTATTAAGCATGTTAGATGTTAGAGATCAAAAAAAAATTGTCCTAGCCTTTAAGGAAATTACATTTATCTGGGAATGCAATAAAGATCAATACATGTACGGAAAGAGAGAGCACTGACAACTGAGTTAATCAGAAAAGGCTTTTATAAAAGATGGCTCTCCCATGCTTTTAGCATAGTTTTTTTTGCAATGTTGTCAATTGCCTTTAATGAGGATGAAAAATGCATCAAGGTTAGCTACTGAATGATAAATTATTTAACTTGAAAAGGCTAAAGCCAAGACTAAAGTGGAGAGAGTTGTTATGTGACTTTGTTTGCACAAGATTGCACTCAGTTATTCACTCAATGCAGCCTCTGAAGCTAAGATGCAACAAAGTATGGATCCATTCTGTGTTGTTTGTGCTGACAATTAAAACCAAGAAAACAAAGGTCCTCCACCAATCAGCACCAAACTATATATATATGGAATCATTTAAAAAAAATTTAAATACACATTTCTTTATGAATCATGTTGGGAAAGAAAAAATCAGAACAAAAGGGGAAAATCACAAGAAAAAAAAAACAAGAAAAAGGGGGGAAATAACATAGACTGTATTGATTTACATTCACTCTCTATAGTTCTCTCTCTGGATGAAGATAGCATTTTCTGTCCAAACTTTATTGGAATTGCCTTGGATCACTGAACCACTAAGAAGAACAAAGTCTTTCATAGATGATCATTGCACAATCTTGCTGTTACTATGTATAATGTACTCTGGTTCTATTTGTTTTGCTCAGCATCAGTTCATGTAAATCTTTCTAGGTCTTATAATAATATCCCATTACTTTCATATATAGTAACTTGTTCAGCCATTCCCCAATTGATGGACATCTACTCACTTTCCAATTCTTTGCCACCACAAAAAGAGCCACTACAAACATTTTTGCACATGTGGGTCCTTCTCCCTCCTTTACAATTTCCTTGGGATATAGACCCAGTAATAGCCCTGTTGGATCAAAGGGTATGCTCATTTTTATAGCCCTTGGTCATAGTTTCAAATTGCTCTCCAGAATGACTGCATCTTTTCACAATTCCAGCAACAATGCATTAGTGTCCCAGTTTTCCCATATCCCCTCCAACATTTAACATGTGGAACCATTTGTTATAATAAATGGAGAGATTTTGAAAATTGTGGATAAGTTCAATTATCTTGGCTGTATACTTTCCAAGGATGTACATATAGATAATAAGGATAATGCATGTATTGTCAGAGCTAGCTTATTGTTTGGGAGGTTCAAAAGAAAAGTGTGGAAGGGAACAGGAGTTAGGCTGCTTACTAAACTGAAGGTCTACAAAGGTCTACAGAGCTATTGTACTTACCTCATTGTTGTCTGCCTATGGAACCTAGACAGTATACCAACACCATGCTAAAATCTGAATAGCTTCCATTTGAGTTATATTAGGATAATTTGGTACCAGATACTAGGTAATTTTTTTTTTTTTGCTTTTTGCTGAGGCAATTGGGATTAAGTGACTTGCCCAGGGTCACACAGCTTGGAAGTGTTGAGTCTGAGGCCAGATTTGAACTCAGGTCCTCCAGACTTCAGGGCTGGTGCTCTATCCATTGCACCAACTAGCTGCCCCCACTAGGTAATTTTTCAAGCTGAACTGCCAAGCATTCAAGTTCTCCTGTAGAGAGTACAATTTCAATTGACTGGCCATGATGTTCAAATGCTAAACATATGTTTGGCTAAAAGACTATTTTATGGAGAATTCACACAAAGCAAGTGCTCACACTGAGGTCAGAAAAATTGGTACAAGGACACTCTCAAGTTTTTTATGAAGAACACTGGAATCAATTTGGAATCAAAGACATTGGCACAGGACTATTCAGCATGGTTCTCTTTGAGCATGAAAGATGGCAACCATTGTAAGACACATCTATGTGCAAACATTAGTGCCAGAAAGATAATGCTTGGACAAAACTGAACCAACCCTAATAAACACCCACTTAGTCATTTTCCTTATTAAAGTCTCAAAATGCCAAAGAAGTCTGTGTGTTTGTATGCGTGTTGCTTATTATGTAGGTTATATGTAGTCACATAGGTCCGTCTCAATGTGGCTTGCAGAGAGATATGCATGGATATCTCTAGAGTGTGTACCACCCCCTCTTTTTCAAGGAAAACTGATTCCTGCCACGAAGGGAGTAAAAGAATGGGACAATGAGACTGGTTATTCTGCTTTCTTCAGAAAGAGATTACTTAATGAAATATAGCTTTCTGTACCTCCTAAATGTTGTAGTCTAAATTTCAGATTCAAGCTATGCTTCTAATTGTTATCCTTAAATGGAAAAGAATTGCTCCCAGAAAAGCCCAAGACTTGACTCTCTTTCCACCAAATGCCAGTTACACAAAAACCACACATAGTTATGAAATGAATCCATTTATCAAAGCCAATAAGAAACAGAAATCAGAAAAGTTATACAGATGAGAATATAGCATATACAACACAATATGGATGCACTTTCCCACTGGAATAGTTACCTCAAGCTGGGCTAAAACAAAATTCCAAATCTCACCCATGGACGATTCCCCAAAGTCATTAAAATGGTAAACTAGAAATATTCAAGCTCTAGCTGATGTGAGGATTTGTTGAGCACTTTTCAAGGCTGCTTATCTACTTTTGGTGTCAAACTCGAACTCAGTGCTCACCTGTAACACCAAAAAGCTGTAGCATGTGCTTTAACCACACCCTGGTAAAAACATTTTAGCAGATGTGATGAACCAGGTGGAGGATAATTGACAGACCTCAAACCTAGGGAGTGTGTACCCCAAACATATGAAGATGGGTATAGGCAGAAGAGAAGAGTTTGTTCCAACAGCCATGAAGGTGGCTGAAGCAGGCTCTGTGGAGCACTTAGAGCTTGGTCAGTCTTCAAAAACACCAAGATGATCCCCTGCATCCTGCCCAATCATCAGTCATTCTGATTTTTGCCTTGCCACTGGACTTCGATGTCTCTGAAAGAGAGACTGTGGCAAATGATTTTGTGCAACTCTGCCTTACTTAAATCCAATTCATGGTTAAACAAAGACATCTTTCTATGATATCATTGGTCCTCCCTGAAAATGGACAAAAACCAGTCCACTGCCAGCATCTAGCTATGTGAAGGATAAATTGCAAATAATCTCAGAGGAAAAGTACTAAAATTAGGAAAAATCAGAAAAGCCTTATTTAAGCTGAGACTTGAAGGATAAAGGGACTTTATGAGTAGGAGATAAGAAAGAAGAGAATTCCAGTTATAGGGGACAGCCAGTGAAAATGTACAATTGAGAGATGAAGAGTGTGCAAAGAACAGCAAAAAAGCCTATCTCTGAATCTCAGTTTACATTGGACTATCTGAGATTAACAAAATTTCTTCCTCTCTCCTTCCTTCCTTCCCTCCCTCCCTCCCTCCCTCTTTTCCTTCCTCCCTCCCTCCCTTCCTCTTTTCTTTCTTTCTTTCTTTCTTTCTTTCTTTCTTTCTTCCTTCCTTCCTTCCTTCCTTCCTTTCTCTCTCTCTATCTCTGTCACTCTCTCTTTCACACACACACACATTCTCAATTTTTTATACAATCAGTGTATATACATTAGGATAAAAAACAAAATTTATTTTAAATTGGACACAATCTTTTTGTTAAACATGGGCTGCACTGGGTGATTCCTGTTCTTGGTGAGTATTTGTAAAAGAGCAGCCATGAAGATATTGCAGTTATATGTCAATAATATATTGCAGAGTATTTAAAGGTAGAAAAATTCTTCAACACATTTTAGATAAGGCAAGATACTAAGATAATTGAAAAAATCATGAATCATATCATCTTAATGAAACAATTGAGAGATTAACAAGTACTGATCCATATTCTTACTTTTTAAAAATAAATTTTGATACATTGCCTAACCCCCCCCAACTCATAATTAAAGTCCCTCTGATGTGCAGTATTTATGTAGTTGGGAGATCTTTCATCAGAATTTCATTATGGATTTCTTTGGTTTATTTTTGGTCTAAAATCACCATTCTCCCATACTTGCCAACTTCTTAAATGCCATTTTAATTCTTTTCTAGTACATGAAGAACTGCAGTGCTGGGGTCCAAATCCGATGGTTTCACTATCACTGATGATTAAAATAGATAGTTATAAAAATGTTTACAGATTTGCTCCATTTTCCCTCTAGTTTTTGTTCTCTTGCCAGTTTTATCTATGAATGCTCTAGGATGATGTGGCTCATTTGGGTCTTATGCCAAGCTTTCTGTGGACATATTTTTACTTCAACTGCTTTTTACTGTTTTATGAAGTGATAATGGTTATAATTTTCTGCCATCCTCCTCTACAATGTTTTACAAGTGAGTTTATACACTAAACTGATGTTGCGCTTGACTATTGTTTTTTTCTCTCCAACAGAAAGATTAAATAGTTGAAGAAAAGATTTGTTGTTGAAGGAAGTTACTGGCCTCTTTGGCTTCTTGTCATAGGGACTCCTTTGTATAAGTTCAACTGTTGCAGGAAATGGGAATAATCAGGATCAACCTCTTTGCTTTTTTCCAGTCCCATTTTTGTACCTTTTGAATAGGTCAGGTTGAAGTTGTTACAATGGTTTACAGTTTCTTATCCTTACCTTTATCTTTCTAATTTGATACTGCCTTTTATCATTGCTCTAACTAGTTAGTGATCTAATTGTGCAGAAGGTTAATTCTGATATGATTCCCATATCAGAGTAACTGGTGATTTCATGTCTGTGAAAATATAGTAAGGTTCATTTCACCACTGCATGGTGCCTTCTTACCTCTTTTGGTGGGAAGTGTTTATGATATGTAGATATGCAATTTCTGAATAGTCTACTAACTTTTGACCACTTTCATTTTTTAGGTCTGAAGCATATTTTTCTAATATATTTTTTCACCATCCTCCCCTTGGCCCATTTTTGTTTGGTTATCAAGTATCAAAGATATATATAGATATAGATATATAGATATAGATATCAAAGTATATGTATTTTGTATGACCTTATCAAGTTCTTCAAAGAATTTCTCTACCTTAAATCTTCTGGAATAGATTATTGGCATATAATTGTAATATCTTCATGGATGTTCTTTTGCAAATGCTCACCATGAGCCTTGTAATATGAGATGGATAAGTGTCCCATGAAATGATATTTCTCTTGACTTTGAGCATATGGTGAAGTCAGCTCTTTTGTTAGTAAGAATCTTTGAACTATTTTTTCCATTTAGATACATCTTTTTTCTATCTGATGGTTCCATTTGCTGCAAGAATATAAATATTGATTTGATTAATTTTTAATAGTATTATATCAATTTGTTGGAAATATCACATATTTAGAATATATTCAGTTATTTATAGATAATTTAAAAACTGTGATTCTTAGGATCCTCTGTCCACTTTTTCACCACTTCATCAGTCAATAAGCATTTAGTATATGCTGATCACTATGTTAAACGCTGAGACTATAGAGACAAAAATGGTATTAAACTGAGCATACCCTTTGATCCAGCAATATCACTAGTGGCTCTATATCCCAAAAGAGATCATAAAAGAGGGAAAAGGACCCACATGTGCAGAAATGTTTGTAGTGGCAAGGAACTAGAAATTGAGTAGATGCCCATCAGTTGAGGAATGGATGAGTAAGTTATGATCTATGAATGTAAGGGACATTATTGTTCTAAAAGAAATATATGAACAAGCTGAATTCAGAAAGACCTGTAAAGACTTACATGAACTGATGCAAAGTGAAGTGAGCAAGCCAGGAGAGCATTGGACATAGCAACAAGAATGTATGATGATCAACTGTGAAGAACTTAGCTCTTCTTAGCAATGTGTTGATCCAAAATAAACCCAATAGGTTTGGAATGGACGCTATCTGCATCCAAAGATAGAACTATGAATATTGAATGTAGACAAAATCATAGTATTTTCACCTTTGTGTGTGTGCATGTGTGTGTGTGTGTGTAGTTTGTTTTCTTTTTCTTTCTTATGCTTTTTTCCCTCTTAGTTTGATTTTTCTTGCACAACATGAAGAATATGAAAATATGTTTAATATGATTGTACATGTATAACATATCAGACTGCTTGCTCTTGGGGAGAGAGGAGGAAAAGGAGGGAGGGAGGGAGAAAAAATTTAGAACACAAAATCTTACCAGAAATGAATGTTGAAAATTATCTTTTATATTAAATTTTAAAAGGTTTTGTACAAATAAAGCCAATGCAGCCAGAAAGCTGGGAAAAAATATTACATCCACTGTTTCTGATAAAGGCCTCATTTTTAAAATATATAGAGAATTGACTCAAATTTATAAGAATACAAGCCATTCCCCAATTGACAAATGGTCAAAGGATTTGAACAGACAATATTAAAATGAAGAAATTAAAGCCATTTCTAGTCATATGAAAAAATGCTCTAAATCATTATTGATTAGAGAAATACTGATGAAAACAAATCTGAGATACCATCTCTCAGATTGGCTAAGATGACTGAAAAAGATAATGATAAATGTTGGAAAGGAGGTGGGAAAACTGGGAGACTAATACATTATTGGTAGAGTTATGAATTGATCCAACCATTCTGGAGAGCAACCTGGAACTATGCCCAAAGGCATACCTTTGATACAGCAGTCTCTCTACTGGGTCTGTATCCCAAAGAGATCATAAAAAAGGGAAAAGAACCCACATGTGCAAAAATATTTGTAGCAGTTCTTTTTGTAGTGGCAGGGAAATTGAGTGGATGCCCATCAATTGGAGAATGGCTGAATAAATTATGGCATATGGATGTAATGGAATATTATTGTTCTATAAGAAGTGATGAGCAGGTTGATTTCTGAAAAGCATGGAAAGATTTTCATGAACTGACGCAAAGTGAAGTGAGTAGAACCAAGAGAACATTGTATACAGCAACAAGATTATGTGATGATCAACTGCAATGGACTTGGCTCTTCTCATCAGTGAGGTGATTCAAGGCAATTCCAATAAACTTGTGATGGAAAGAGCCATCTGCATTCAGAGAAAGAACCTTGGAAACTGAATGCAGATCAAAGCATAGTATTTTCACCTTTTTTGTTGTTTGTTTGATTGTTTTTCTCTTTCTTATGTTTTTTAACCCCTTTTTGATTTGATTTTTCTTGTGCAACATAATAATATGGAAATATGTTTAGAAGAATTGCACATGTTTAACCTATATTGGATTGTTTGCTATCTAGAAGAGGAGAGAGAGGGCAAGGTCTGTGTTGAAATCTATCTTTAGATGTATTTGGAAAGATAAAAATTATTATTAAAAAAGGATATTATCTTTACATGTATTTGAAAAAAATAAAATACTATTGAGAAAAAAGAAGTCCTCAAAGAATTTTTATTATTATTATGTTTAAAAATATATAATTGCTATCTTTTGTTTTTACATTGACTCAGATTCCCTCTGTATGCCTCCTCTAGAGTAGATAGGGTTCAGAACCTGGGTTCAAAAAAAAATTTATTGTCTTGACTTCAAATCTTGCCTCAGACACTTACTAGATATGTAATCTGGAGCAAGTCACTTAACCCTCTTTGCCTCAATTTCCTCAACTGTAAAATTAGTGGGAGAAGGAAAGGGCTAGTTATTCCAGTATCTCTGCCAAAAACATCACAAAGTGTCAAATATCACTGAAAAATTACTAAACGACAACAATTCTTTTCCTGACCTCTCTCTGAGGACCATCCCTTCCAGATAAGTAAAGTGCCATATTTGAGAAACTGCAAATAGGCCAATATTAATGGGTCATGGAATACACATGTTTAAGAAGACTGATAAGGTAGAAAAAGGGGCAGGTTATGAAGACCCTTAAATGCCTAAAAAAGAAGTTCATATTTGCTCCTAGAAGTCATAGGGGTTAACTCACTGAGCAGTGAGTGACCTATTCAGGTCTTCATGTTAGAAAAAATCAACTGGTGAAAGTGAATGAATGGATTGGAGGAAAGAGAGAGGGACTGAAAACATAAATACCAGTTAGAAGGTTATTGCAGTAGTCGAGCTGAGAGATGACAAGAGATTGAATTAGGAGGCTGTGTCTATATGACTGCAGAGATGGAGATGTACACAAGATACTGAAGGCAGAAATAACAAGATGTGATACAGATTGCTGATATAATGTAATAGAGGGAGGAGTTGAACACACCAAAATTGCTGATTTGGGTTACTGGGAGAATAATACCTTCCACAGAATAGATAGAATAAAGGGCAGAAAGATTTAGGAAGGCAAAATAATGGAGTTCTGTTTGGTACATGTTGAGTTTGAAATATATACAGAATATTCAATTTGAAATGAGTAATAGGCAATTGATGATATATGATTATATCAGTAGAGAGAATAGAACTGGCTTAATAATAATAATAACTGGAATCAGAGTGTGCTGGTAAATTTTTAAAAGCTGGTGGCAAGCCACAGTTTAAAGTTCAATCTGCATCAGTAACATTTTCTTTATTACTTTCTTAAATCTAGACAATCAACAAAATAATAAATCAAGCTTTGATTTGTAACTCTGAGGTGTTAATACTCTCACTGAAAATTTAACATTCTGGGGCAGCTAGGTGGCGCAGTGGATAAGAGCACCAGCCCTGAAGTCAGGAAGACCTGAGTTCAAATGTGGTCTCAGACACTTAACATTCCCTAGCTGTGTGACCCTGGGCAAGTCACTTAACCCCAATTGCCTCAGCAAAAAAAAAAAGAAAAAGAAAAAGAAAATTTAACATTCAACTCTCCAGCATACCCCTAGCTAGAGAAGTAATTGAATCCATGGTAATTTATAAGATTACCACCTGGGTACAGAATGAAAAAAAATGGCCCTAGGCAAAGCTCTGGATGACACCCACAGTTAATGGACATGGACTGGATGAAAATTCAAAAAAGGAGAATGAACAAGAATGGTCAGATAGTAGTAGAACCAGGAGAAAACAGTATTATGAAAATGAGAGGAGAAAATATGAAGGAGATGTCAAATACTGTAGAGAAGTTTTAAAGGATTAGAGCTGAGAAAAGGCCATTAGATTTTGGAAATAAGAGTTGTGTTGTTTGTTTAATCTCAGAGAGGACACTTTCAGTTGAATGAGGTAAAAAAAATTAAAAAACAAACAAACAAACAAACAACAACAACAAAAACCAGTAACCTGTTTTAGGTCTGGATTTAGAAGCAAGTGAGAAGAAAGGAAGTAGAAGTGACAAGTATAGGTGGATATCTCTAGGAGGTTATCCAGGATGATAACTAATGGGTATACTGGAGAGCTTCTTTTCTTCTTTTAAAGAATGCATGGAAAATAGGCATATTTGTAGGGCTCATGGAGGGAGTCAGTTGATGGAGACTAAAGATGAGGGAAATGGGGGAGGAGAGAAATAGTAGGGGAGAAAGACAGAGAGAGACAGAGAAAGACACACAGAGACAGACAGACAGAGACAGAGAGAATCCAAGGATGTTTCACTGAAAATGTTGGGAGAGAATGAGAGCAAGAGTGCATATAAGAGAGTTTGGCTTTGGCAAGGACCATCTGAAATTAAGACTGGAGAAGAAGAAAGATGGGAGAAGAATGGTGTGAGATAAACAGAAAGTAAATAAAGAGGGGGAGCTTTCCATGTATAGCCTAATTTTTAAATTAAATTTAATTTTTTTAATGAAGTATGAAGTGGTATCATTGGTTGAGAAGCAGGGATAGGATATAAAATTGAAGGATTCAGGAGAGATAAGAAAGTTTAGAACAGCTGTTGTAGGAAGGGGAAATAGAGAACTCATTAATGAGGGATAAAATGTTTGTCTTGCTGCAATGAGGGCCTAGTTGAGACTATATAACATATATTTATAGTGAAATCAATGATAATTTAGTAATATCTTCTACCTCTACTTAGTAGCATGTGAATAGGAGAGGAGATAAACAGTGGTAATAATCCACAATTACATTTTGTCAAGACATTTTTTGGTGATAGAACCAGGGGGCAAGGGATTCAAGAATGGAGGCTCAAGAGTAATAGAGTAAAATTGAGCTAGTTGAGACAGGGGAAGTAGGAGAGCACTGCTAGTGCAGTAGTAATGACCTGAGAAAAAACAGAGGAATGGAGGGAATAGATGTTACAGTGAGGACAAAGAATAGAGTTGGGGATAATATGACAGAGAGAAAGAGGGAATGATAAAAGATTGTGATCAGATAAAAGACTTTTGCAGTTTCCAAAAAAGGAAGTGGAATCTTTGTAAGTGATGAAAAGATCAAGGCTATAACCATCTATTTCTATGTGTAGCTGAGATGAAATGGAAACTGCACAGGAGCAAAAGATTTTTTGCTTTGTTTCACAGATTGCCATGACCAAATATTTCATCTCTATATACTTACCAGCTAGCTTACTGGTGATGAACATGTTCATCCTGGTAAAGGGAAGGAAATAAGCAATTATATAGCATCTATTACGTGCCAGGCACTATGCTAAGCGCTTTACAAATATTCTCCCATTTGATCTTTGAACCAATCCTGACAGATAGATGCTGTTATTATTCCCTTTTTACAGTTGAAGAAACTGAGGTAAATGTGGTTAAGTCCCAGAATTCTATCCATTGCACTGCTGCCCTACTTAAAGAAGTTGATTTTCAGACAAAGACATTTGAAGCCTTTCTTAAATGGCAGAACCTGCCAAAGCTGGAGCTCCACTGGCTTACTGATGGATAACACAGGGTCACCTTCAAAGCACAATAAAGTTTTGGCTAGGGTATTGTGAAGATGGTAGCATAAAGAGCTCTGGGTATAGAGCCAGAAATCCTGGCTTTGATATTCTCTGTGTATTCTTAATTAAATCACTTTACTTCTGTGAAAGTTTCCTCATTTGTAAAATAAGGAAAATAATAACATCACTTTTACAGTGTTATTTGGAAAACATTTTGTGAATCTTAAAAGTATTGGTTATTATCACAACTATTATTATTATGATGTCCTTAGCCATACAGCTGACCCTTGCTGTAGTTGATGGGTTTTTAATTTGAGGTTTGTGAACTCTTTAAAAAATGTTTTGATAACTGCCTTTCAACATAATGAGTTTCCTTTGTGTATGTTTTATTTTTTGCATTGAAAAACATGATTCTAAGAAAGGTCCTCAAGTTTCATAAACCAAAGGATTCCATAACAAAGATTAAGAATCCCTGCTCTCCTTGTTTAATCTATCAGGCAAGATTGATCTGCCCTTGGGGATGTCTCTCTTCACTGTCTTCTAGAATCACCTTATATTATTTCTAATCTTCCTTCTCAGTTTTCCTTTTTTGACCTGAAGGTTTAGATTTTAAGGTCTGGATCTTTAACTTGAACTCTTATTTGTGCTTCAGGGTGGCCAAAATCCACTTGCCCTAGCCTTTATCCACTGAATAACATTTGACCTCAGTTGAGAGAGACAGAGAGACAGACAGAGACAGAGAGACAGGCAGAAACAGTGAGAGAGACAGAAAGAGACAGAGACAGAAAGAAACAGGCAGACAGAGAGAGAATCAGTACAGTTTAGTTTCTTTATTGGACCAAGGAGACAGAGATAAACATTGGGGTTCATTGGGCAATTGCTCCCAATTTTTTTTCTCCGAGTAGCAGAAGAGGTGAATTACCTGTGAAGGTAATTAAAAATAAAACTAGGATTTTGTGTAAATGCTAAATATGCATAAGCGAAGCTGAGTTTCCAACTGAGAGGGAAAGCGGGGCTCTGGAAAGTTGATGAATATTAATAACCTAGGCAGCCGGGGGCCAGGCCGGGTTGGGACGTAATTGCGCGCTCCAGAGAAGCGGGCGCCTGCTAAGGAGAGGGGCTGAGGCCGGCCCAAGCTCTCGCGCGCGTTCCTGAAAGCCCGTGTGCGCGCTGAGGGCGGGGAGGGGGAGAGAAGGGAAAGGAGGGGGAAAGAAGGGAAGGGAGGGGGAGAGGAGCTACTGGTGCAGCTGGGGGGAAGCGCTCGCTCCGCTTGTCACCACCGCTTCGGCAGCCGCGGCCCCCGTGGATGGAGGTATCCGGCTGAGCCCCGGGATCCGCCTCCCTCCGCCAGGAGCCTCACAGGTGCCGTCGCCAGTGGGGCCGCCTGGAGTTGGGACCCCAAGCTGAGTTCAGGGATGGGTGGGAAGAGGGGGGCATTGGGAAGCCGAGTGGAGGGCTGAGACTGGAAGGGGGGGGGGTGTTTCGGGTAGGACCGGCCGGGCCCAGCACCTGCGCTTTTCCCGGCTTTCTGGGTTCGCTTGGGAGGCAATAGTACCCTCCTCTCCTCTTGCCTTGGGACGCGCTTCTCGAGGGTCTCTGTCCCAAGAGATGCGGCAGGGGGCGGCTCCCAGGGCTTCGGATATCCCCAGCGGACCCGTTATGCATGTGCGTGCATGTGTGTGCGTGCATGTGTAATGTGTGTGTATGTGTGTGTGTCGGTGTGTGTATGCGCGCGCGCTCTTGGGGACAGGGGGAGGGGAAGACAAGAATAAGGGGAATGTCACCCTAAGCGGGGGTGATTTGGGGAGAATGGTAGGGAAGCAAATCCGGTACCTTTATCTCTCTCCGCTCAGCACACACTGCAAGGTTCCATCTTTGCTCTCTGGTCCTCCAAAATTCCTTCGCCCACCCATTCTCGTGGCTGGCCGAGCATCCCCCAGAACCATGCATTCCTACCATGTCAGAACCCGCGGCTGCTTCAGCGGCCGCGGGGGTAGCGGTTGCAAGTGGCCAGTATTTAAAAACAAAAACACATTAAGGAAAGGTCCGAGTGTGTTTAGGTGGGGACTGATTGGCAGGGCCTCTATCCGGTGAGCCAGGGACCATGCTTGCTCTGGCCAGAGAGACCTAGCTTTGCAAAATTTTACGCTCTGGCTATACCCTTTCCTTTTCCTCCCATCCTGTCCTCCATCCTCTTGTCTCCACCTTCTCATCTTTAGTTGCTTCTGTCATATTTGGCAAAGGGGGCAATTGAGGCTGTACAGCTTATGCAGAATCGTGCTATATATGTTTGGAGCTCCAGTCATTGTGCTGCTGCTGGAAAGGGATTGTACTCTAGCCAGACTGTAGCAGAATCTGAGATGGGAAGGGAAGCAAGCTGGGAGAGAGAAGGGGAGGTCAATGGAGGAAAAAGGGAGAATCAGAACCAAGGAGGGGTTGTTTTGCTCATTGTCAATGAAATGCTCCCTTCTGGTCAAAATGTGTAGCTGTCAGGTGTGAAGTAAAGCTGCTAAATACTACATGAGCTTTAGTGAGGAGCTCTGGGAAATTTGGGGTTAGAGGGGATAAAAGCAGATTTCATAGAGGGAAGAGAGTGATGGACATAGGCCCAGGGTCAGTGGTACTGAGGATCTTGGGGACGATGTGAAAGAATTTAGTGGAGCTCCACAAGCTTAGCAAGAAAGCTGCTCTTCCATGCCCCATTCTGGGAAAAAGGGCTCATAATTGGTGCTACAGCTCCAATCTGCAATGCATTGTCAAGACTGCAGAGAAAAGCCCACGTTTTTCTTCCTTCTCTCTGAAGAGCTCTGTATTTAACACTTTGTATCTTGGGTTCATGAGGAAGTGAATCAATGAATCTTTTTTTAAGACTCCCTAGTTCTCCTCCCTCCAATAGATTACAAAGTGTTTGACAGGTAATCTCTATTGTTTGTGATTACATTGCAAAGTATATATATTTTTTATTTCTATTTCCCACTAAGAAGAGAGTAAGACAATCTTCTTCTCCTACCCCAAGAGCATATTGAGGATAGGAGGGGGGGAGCAAATGAGTGAAGGAAGGGACAGGAGGGAAAAAAATGTCTAACTCAATTTCACAGAGCATAACCCAAAGCACAATTTTGCTAGTTATTTTATCTTTTAGGAGGTGGGGATTAGGGAAAGAGGAAGATGGCCATCTTTCTTCTAGTTACTCATCATTTATTTTTGTTTGGGGAAAATATAGGGAAGAAGAAGGAAGCTCTGTCACTTATTAACTTTAGTTTGGGTAAGGGGAGAGCTTTGAGGTGAGTTCTGAATCCAGAGGAAGTAAACCTCAGCAGATCCAAAGTGGGAGGTTGATCCTGGTATTTTAGATAACACAAAAGCACTGAAGCTGGGGATGCAGTGGGAGGTGGGGGGGAGGGGTTCAGTTGGAAACAAAGCAAAGATGGCTGAGGAAAGGTTTGCTTGGTGAAAGTGAAGGGTATTCTGCATGACAGGCTAGCATGAGAACCCAAAGGTCTTGTAATGAAGCCGTGACAGAGAGAGAAACATAAACCTTAATCTTTGCTTTCTGCCTTGGCTCAGAGGCCCTCCTGCAAACATTAGTTTGTATGCTTAGAGTTTGTGGCATGGTGGAAAGAAGTATGGGGAGAGCCTGGATTTGGAGCCAGGAGACCCAGATTTGAATGTAAAGCTGGGCCCTTGCCCATTTAACATTTTTTATTAATGACTTGGAGAAAGGCAGAGATGATGAGATTATCAACTGGATATGTTAAGATTCGAAAATGTCTTGCTAAACAAGGATGTTGAGCCAAATCTAAAAATTTGGGGGATTCTAGAAATCTACCTTGCAAGTACAAGATGAGGGAGGTGTAGTTAAACAGAAATAATTAAAGGAAGATACCAGATGGTATGCAAGAAACTCTTCCCCCATCCTCTTCTGCTCACTCCCACTACTTCTCAGCAGTTTCCCTAGTAGTAGCCCCTGTGGAGGGGTTTCTGTGTCTCTTCCTCAGCAGACAGTATGCTTAGGGCTACTTGGCTCTAGGCACATTTTGTGTTGTTTGCCCTAAGCACAAAAAAATTCCTAGTTGTTCCTAGACTAAGATTGAATTTGAAGAGAGATTAGATTTTTTTTTCTTTTTAGCTGCAGAGCTTTTTTTCTATAAAATCTTCCAAGCTCAGGAAATTTATTCCCATTGAACTCTTAACGCATTTGTTATTTGTATCAGGATTCTGCTATTACAATTTTGTGATATCTGTATCGAATTATTATTTAAATCTTGTGTTACTATTTTTATCTTTTTAACTTGTTTTTTCCATGTTTCCCATTAAATTATAAACTTCGTTGGGGCAGGAATTGTGCCTAGCACAGTACTTTTGACATAGTAAGTACTCACTGGCCTTGGTTAATTGATTAAGGTTCAGGAGGTAGTGGGATTATGCCAGTGTTTTAGAATCTTTTAGCATTATCTGTACCCTAGTCAGACCATATCCGGAGTATGGTTTTCAGTTGTGGGAATCATATTTTTAGGAAGATATTGATATTTTAGAGAGTATTTCAGGGAAGGAATTTTAGCTACCACAATTGAAATGATGGTAGAGATGGGAGCCACAACTAGAAATGGGGAGAAATTGGAATGAATTTTAGAATCACAAATGCTTCCTCTAGCAATGGAGAATGCAACCTGTTAACTTCTTATCTTGCATTTTAACCTGGTTACATTTTCATCCATACACTACACAATAGATCCACACAATACACCGGGCCCTATCTCTAGGACTTTTAACTTGATGTGAGTATGAGTGTAGCAGCCACATTGTCCATCTGTGTGGTCCCTTATTCTTATTCCATGCTGAGTCCACCTCTTTCCCCAGTTATCATCTTTTAGATTTCTTTTACATCACTTCTTGCTCATAAGTCATGGATAATATGCTGCAAACCATTTATGTTCACCATTACCCTTTGGGTGACACACAATTTTGATACTTCAGAGACTGTGTGTTTCATGAGTCAGAGCCATATAGTATCACCCAAGAGTCATCCATGCCACTGATCATTTCCTTTGACCAAGAAGTGATTTGAGTCATTAGCATGCTGATAATTAATATTCTATAAAATTATGAATTCTGATTAATTAAATCTTGAAGTAAGAAGCAAAATATAATATAAAGCATTCTGAACTTGGAGTCAAAGGACTAGATTCAAATATTGGCTCTTAATACTCACTATCTATATAAGATTAGGCAAGTTGCTTAACCTCTGTGGGCTTAAATAGATCAACCTCTGCCTGGACAGGATAAACTAAGGTGTCTTCCAGATATCAATATAAGATTTTATGATTATTTAGTTCAATCCTCTTATTTTACAGATGAAGAAACTAAAGTCAGAGAAAATAATTTTCCCAAAGTCACACACTTCAGACCTATATGATTTAGAAATCAGATTTTAGAATTATTCATCTTCTATGGTTTAGAATTCAAGTCTTCTTTAATTCTAGAACTCTTCCCTTTTTTGAACAGCCCTCAATTTGTATATTAAAGCATTAATATAGATACAGCATGCAGATTACTGTTTCCATGCCTTTGTCAATCTTGTCCCTTCTGAAGTAATGCCTACTGGCCTCTCCAGTTTTTTAAGTTCTACCCTTTTCCTTCGAGAATAAGCTCAATTCCCCTTCTATGAAGTTCATTCTGACTTAATTTAGTCTGTATTAATGTCCTCTTTTTCTGAACTATGGTAACTTTGTTTATCTTTCATTCCAATCCAGCAAATATTTATTAAATACCTATTGTGTTTGAGGTATCATAATAGATCCAGGACACACATGAAAAATATTTCTCACTTCAAGAAGATTGCATTCTACTGGAAAGATATCATATATCCACATAAGTTAGTTTGAGATGAGAGAAAGTACTAAAAACTAGGGGGTTTAAGACTTCATATAAGAGGTAGCATCTGAATTGATCCTTTAAAAAAAGTAGAGGTGAGAGCATTTAGAGTAAGGAGGACAATCTGTAGGAAGGCATGAAAATGTAAGATGAATTCTGAATTAATGACTAGCAAAACAAAGAAGAACCTAATATCATAGACGCAGAACTGGAAGTAACTTTAGAGAATTTCTCGACTAACTCCATCATTCTACAAGAGAAGAACTGAGGTCTAGAGAGCTTGAGTAATCTTTCTATATATTTTTGTCTCCTCATTTGGATTGTAATTTCTTTGAGAGCAAAAACTTATTTATAGATTCAGGACTTTAGAATTGAAAAATATTTTAGATTTTTTTTTTGAAGGCAGGTTTAAGTGTTACACAGCTAGTGTGTATTTAAGTCAGTAAGTATATGAGGTCACATTTGAATTCAGTTCCTCCTGACTCCCCAGCACTATCTAGCTGCTCTACCTTAGGTTTCCCAGTCTAGTTTCCTTATTTTACCTATGAAGAAACTAGAACCCAGAAGGGACAAGTGGCTTCCTAAGGATACCTCAGATAGTTGGTGACAGACCTGGGACTAGCTTACAGTACATAAACTACCTCTATAATGATTGCTCAGTGTTTTCCAATGCATTAAGTGCTCAGTAAATGTTTGTTACTGATGACAAGGATATGAACTTAGCCCTGGTAAGAATATCCATGTGGTTCTCCCTGATAACAATAATAAGTAGCACTGACATAGCAATTTATGATTATAAAGTATTTAGTGTATCTTTTCTCATTTGATTCTTACCACAACTATGGGAAATGGTTAGTGCAAGTTAATTAATTGGCTCTATTCAATAGGTAATTCAGAGACATTCCGATTCTCCACATACACAATTCAGAGATTATCAAAAAAACTGACTTAAAATCATAGGAGTTGGTGCTTCAGGAAACTGTAGGTATCGTACTACACGGAGAAACTGAGAAAACTGAGGTCCAAAGAGTTTAAGTGACTTGTAAAGCAGCAAAACTGGGATTCCAACTCAGGTCTTTTTTTTCCCCACATATTTTTTCACTTAATAGTATTTTATCTTTTCCAATTACATGTAAAGATAGTTTTCAACATTGTTTTTGTAAGATTTTGAGTTCTGAATATTTTTTCCCTCTCTTCCCTCTCCTCCTTCCCAAGGCAACAAGCAATTGATATGTTATACATGTATGATTATTTTAAACATACTTCCATATTCATCATGATGTGAAAGAAAAATCAGAATAAAAGAGAAAACCATGAGAAAGGAAAAACGAACAAACAAAAAAAGGCAAAAATAGTATGCTTTTATTCTCATTCAGTCTCCATAATCTTTCTGGATGTGGATGGCATTTTCCATCCCAAGTCCATTGGACTTGTCTTAGGTCATTGTATTGTTGAGAAGAGCTGAGTCTATTATAGTTGATCATCACACAATCTTTCTGTAACTGTGTACAATGTTCTCCTGGTTCTGCTCTCTTCACTCAGCATCAGTTTATCAAACTCAGGTCTTGTGGGGTCAACTCTACAACTCTTTCCAGGATCTCCCAGCTGCCACACTTGCCCTTGACTTTGTCTATTTAGAATTCTGTAGTTTTACAATGGGAGCCTCTGAGAACAAAGCATATGATTGTTGATGAAGCTGTTGAATTTTTCTGCAGGGCTGTGACTACCTACAATTATATATATCCAAATAAACTAATTACTTTGAGAGCACATATGTAGGCCAGTATGGATTTGATTGCTATACTATATCATAGCAGAGGACTTTGAGTATATGGAGAGTTTGATATTGTTATGGTAAAAATCTGTCATGCCTATGTTGCTTAATCCAATTAAATTTATCAAGCATTTATTTAAGTATTGAGTATGTGTAATGCATTGTGCTGGGGGTAGAAGAGAAAGATAAATAAAAAACAGTACAGTATCTACCTTCACTGTGGAGACAGTAATTATAGACACTGGAGAGGTCAAAAAGAATAACATTAGAAATTCAAGTATCCCTTTTATTTAGGCGGATCAGAGGTATCTGAGGTATGAGTCTTAAAAAAGAAAAGGATTTCAGCAGGTAAAGTTATGGGGGGGAAAGATTTGCTGTAGACATAGAAGATGCACAAAGATGAGAGAGGACAGGATCAAGGAATAGTTAGCAGTCCATAATTATTGTGACTTGAAACTAGAAAAAAAATGTAGGAAACAACTTTTCAAGAGCTTTGAATAATCAGCTAAGGAATTTTATATTTTGTTTGCCAAGAGAAAATATTTTTTCTTTCTCTCCCACTTCCCTCAATGAAAAAGAGAGAAAAACAAAATCCTTGTAACAAACATGCAACCGTTCATTACTTGAGTTGTTGTGCAAAGAAAGAATAGACCAGAAAGCTAGTTAGGAGGCTATTACCATAGTTCACGTAAGAAATAATGGGAGTCTGAAATAGGTGCCAATGGTGGGAGTGGAAAGGAAAAAAGTGTGAAAGTAGAATTGACAGGACTTGGCTACTGATTAGGTTAGTTTTAGATGAGGGAGAAGAAATAGTCAAAGTGGTATTCTCATAGCTTTTCACACATAATCATAAAGTAGTGATACATAATATGTTTTCAATGAGTTGGTAAAGAAAATAAGCCTTTAGCAAAGTAAAGTTATAGGTTTCCTACAAAGTGCTTTTCTGTATATGATATTCAGCACGACTATGCAAGGCTTTTATGAGGAAATTGTTGATGGCTTAGACTGCCTCCCTACTGATTAGTTTAATCATCAGTTAAGGACAACCTCAAGAAATTATCTAGTCCATCTTTTTATTGGTATTATTTACAAAACCCAGATATGAAAAATATCCTAAATATGTATGGCATCTAGAATATATAAAATGCTCAAAAATGGTTGTTTTTCCCATAAGGGAAACAAGACTATTTTGCAGATGGATGTTGATAATGCTCTAAATATCTCTTTGCAGTACATAGAGAATGGGGCCAGTTCTGAATCATATTGTTTCTTCTTCTTATTATTATTATTATTTTATTTCCAGATAAGGTCAACATAAAAGTTGCTCTTGATCTAAAACTGCACAAAATGGAGGCCCCCCTGGTAAGCCTAGATGAAGAATTTGAGGACTTGAGACCCTGCTATTCAGAAGATAGGGATGAGAAACCTCGATGTTTCTACGGCTCATCTCCTCACCATCTAGAAGACCCCTCTCTCTCTGAGCTTGAGAATTTCTCCTCTGAAATTATTAGCTTCAAGTCCATGGAGGATCTTGTGAATGAGTTTGATGAAAAGCTCAATGTCTGCTTTCGAAACTATAATGCCAAGACTGAGAACCTGGCTCCTGTGAAGAACCAGTTGCAGATCCAGGAGGAAGAAGAGAATCTGCAGGATGAGGAGTAAGAAATCTTATTGTACTTTCCCATACCTCCTTTGTCTCATTTAACAGTCTTTAGGTTGAGGCACCCTAACAAAATATTCTCATGAATCTTTAGATTCATGATTAGCTACATCCACTCCCAGACTTCCCCAAAAGCTTATGCTGCAGTCACTGGACAATTGTTCATCCCGGTCTGTTCTAACACCACTGCCACTGTTGCTACCTTGTAGCTGTTCTCTTTTTTTCTAAAAGGTTTTTAAAGGTGTCCTTTTTTTTTTAAAGTTGTAGCTTTAGAGGAATGAATTGATTTTTAATGAATAGGAAGTTTTTCCTAGCTGTGAGATGCAATATCAGGAGCATTAAATTCAGAGGCTGTGTGGTATGAGAGATAGAGTGATGGACTTGAAGTTAGAAAAACATGGTTTTCAATATGACTATACATACGATGTAATCCTGCACAAGTTATTTAACTCATCTGTGCTTCAGTTTCATTATTTGTAAATTTATGCAATTAGATACTTTGGTCTCTAATGTTCCTTCCAGCACTAAATCTATGGTCCTATTTTCTAGTCACATTGAGACATTTCTAGTCACTGTGATTATTAGAATTCCAGGACTATTTTTTTTTTTCAGAAATTGTACACCTCTTTCTCCCTCCTTCCCAAATTCATTATGACGAAAGAAGGCCATTTATGATTTTTTTTTCTGGAGAAATAACAGCACTGTCAATATTCTCAAGTTAATTAAGACCTTTGAGGACAAGAAGTCCTGGAATGTTATTAGGAAAACATTAAAACAAAGTTATAGAATAGGAAGGATTCTATGAAATAAAGTATTAGAGGAGTCAAGGAAAGGAAGGAGGAAGAGGCAATGAAAACAAGAAGAAAAAACAGTAAAAATAAGTTTTTTTTAAATCATTCAAGAAAAAGGTAAGTTATGAGTCAGAGAAGATGAGAGCTAATTTTTCTTTTTTTCTATGGCCTTAAGTTGGAAAAGTGTTTCCATCCATAGACTACAAGGTGAGGAGATTGGTCACAGGGAGCAAAAATTGGGGAAATTATTTAAGTGATAACATTTCAAAAATAATTGATCCACATACTATTTGCTAAAATGGTAGAGTCTACCTTGCAGATAGCATCAGTAAAGTAATAGCGGTCTTCTGGGGATAGAATGCTGAACCTGGGGTCAGGAAGCTCTGAGTTCAAATTTTGCCTCAAAAACCCAGGCAAGTCATTTAACCTTTGCTTGATTTAGCTTCTTCATATATAAAAGAGAGATAATAATTGTACTTACCTCCCAGGGCTATTATGAGAATTAAATGAAATAAAAATTGTGAAGTGCTTAGCACAATGCCTGGCATATAGTAAGTGCTATATAAATGATAGCTTTTATCATCATCATATCCAGGCCTACAGTACCTTCCCTGTATCTTCCCATTTTAATGAATATCACTGAGAAGATCTGAGCCTGAAGAAGTTCAGTTCTAAAACTGTATGCTGTATCTTTTTAAAATCAAAATTCTGTTTCACACAAATTTTTCTTAGACCTTAAGCTTGTGATAATTTACTTGATTTCTCTAAGTGAGAAGAATCACTGGGGGCTTTATTATTATTAAGAATTTCTTCACTCCAGTGCACCAGGCAATGAACTAGAAACACAAAAAAGTGATTATAATTCTTCTTTCATTATTCATTTGCTGTGTGACTTTGGGCAAGTCACTTAACCTGAGTTGACTGCTTAGAGTCTTTGTGAAGCCTCTAAAGCACAACCTTGACGAGGCAGGTCCAGAGACTTGCAAAGACAGAAACTTCTGACTTCACCAAGACTGTGCTGAAAAATGATAATAGAATGTGCCAACTTCTCACTTCCAACAACAAATTATTCCTTCCTTTTTCTAGATCTTTATCTGCTTTTTTGAGGTGGTAGAGCTAGGGAGCAGGGTCTTATTCTCCTCCCTGGTCTAGCCCCATGATTTTGGGGTACAGTATATATGGAGGAAATAGTGTACAGAGAAGCTAATAATGTCATTTTACACAGATTTGTTTTCTAACCATCCTCAGAAATATCTTCAGGAAAGCTGAACCAAAACTCTAATGCACCTTTGTGGTATAAAATAAGTACAACTAAATACTGAATGGCATTTTATAGATTTCTGTTGGGCTAGCTTGGTTATAAAATGACTCCCAGTGACAAAGGCAGGCTAGGGGTACTTTCCCCATTCTTCACATCTCTGCCTCTTCCTGAGTGAAGGCTTGCTGTTGTCATGGCAATCTCTGTACAGATTCAGTGTTTGAGGAAATGAATTGAGTATCTCTGAGTAAATCTTCTGGGAAGGAACCAAATGACGAGAATTGTAGGACCGGTCAGTGAAGGGCTTTGGTCATTTGGCCAGTAACTTCCTTGAAGGGAACATAAACAGAGAAGCAAAAGAAAGAGGCAAACTTCAGAAGAACTGATTTTTGAAACTTGCATTGGGAAAGAAATGGGACATGAACTTATCAATAATAACTAATGATAATAATAATAGTGAGCATTTACATATTACTTTAAGGTTTGCCAAATGCTTTATATTTGTTATCTTATTTGATCCTCATGACAACCCTATGAAGTAGTTATTATTATTATATCCATTTCACAGATGAGGAAAATGAGACTTCAAAAAAGTTAAGTAACTTGCCCTAAGTCATACAATTAGGCAGGATTTGAGCTCATCTTCCTGACTCCAAGTCTAGTACTCTATTCACTACACTATCAACTGCCAAGGGAGCCTTTAAAGAGTAGTCTTTGTCTGGGAAGGGCAGGGGAGTGATAGACATTGAAGGACAATCAGGCTGTGGTTTGAGTTCAGAAGACTTCTGGCTGCTCATTGCAAGTACATCGTTGAACTTCTCTGCCATGTAATCAGTAGGAAGAAGAGGACTCTGATAAGGTATCAGTGCAGCTCATTAAAAGTTCTGAAGAGCTAACCTCCTTCTGCCTCATCCCATTTCTAGCAATCACAGAAAGATGAGAAGTTTGAAACAATGGCTAGTGACACACACTTGTTCTTTCCTTGTTTAAATGTAAATCTTGGGTTAAAAATTTCAACCCACCTGAGTTGGCACAGTGCTATAATTTTAAATCTTAGTCATAGTTTATAGTTAAAGTTGAGCTATACAAGCATATATCTGCTACTGATCATAAACCATAGTATCCACCTGTGGTTAAGAGTGTGATTGGGAATGGGCAATTCTGGACAAAGGGACTTTCTCTCTTGCCTCATTTTGTGACATTAGGAGAATTAGTTCTCCATTTACAGGTTCGATTTTTCCTTATGCCAGGTGAAAATAATATTAATCTGCCAGGAATGGAAAAGATCAAAAAATTATTTTAAAGCATTCATTCATTTGCTCATTTGAGGAACATTTATTGACTACTTTCCCTGAGATGTCAGTATGTCCAAGAGAGTGTGTCTAAGAGAGCAACATAGTTATGTATGAATTAATGTATGTAATCAGCTCACAGTGTAAATAGCCTTGGCATGGCATTGCATCCAATCACATATACTAGTGTTGGTGCTCCTTGAATTCTAACATGATTTCAAGATTCTAAACAGAATATTGTCTATTTCTGGGAAATCATTCTTACAAATCAAGTAAACTAGCTGCTCCAGGACTCATCCTGACAGACACTAAGTTAATAGGAGCAGGAGTTCCGCACAGCTTCTTGACACACTTGGGCAAGTTGATGAAATTTCCTGGAGTGGGCAGAGAAACAGGCTATCCATTATCCATTTGTATATTCCCTTCCTGGTTCTCCCTCCCAAACACAACCATTCTTTCCTAGCCACTGGCCCCTTTCCACACACACACACACACACACACACACACACACACACACACACACACATGTTAATCCAAAGGCAAAATGCCTTCAAAATAAGATATCTGAGGTATGTGGTATCTCAGGGTCTAAACAGCAAACCCAAGGAGCCTTAGGTAATAGGATAAAGGTAATGAGTTTCATCTTTGTTTTCTATAAGTGGTACAGTGTGTAGATGTCACATAATGAATTACAAGATAGTATTCCAGGTTTCCCTCCCTCTAAGACAATGCTAAAGTGCCTGATCCCTTCTCTACAAAGCTCAGCCCCACAGTCCACTTTAGGCCATCTTTTCATCAGGGTAACTCCACTTTCAGAAACCCTGCCTAAAAAGCAATAGAAAGCCTCTCAAGGAAGAGAAATACTTGCAGCTTCCTCTCTCACAAAGAATAGCTTTGTACTTTTTCCTCGTGGCCCTTTCAGTTGGCCTTCCTTCTGCCTCTCCACCCTGTCTTCCCCTACCCCACCCCCAAGTCCTGTGTCATTGCTGCTGCTGACTGCTTGATTTGCTTCTACTGTCTTTGTTTCCTCAGTGACCCTCACTCATTGTACTCTTGTAAAGCCAGTTGCACCCATGAGGCTTTTGCCCTTCTTTCATAATGCAGTTTGCTCCTGGGGGTCAGTGTAGTGGCTAATGTCTGGTGTATATCACATGAGGGACCCAGGTTAAAAGCTTAGCACATAGGTTTGCCAATTGTGTACTTGGGTTTTTCTAGTTCACACAGAATTCTAGATTTTGATTTGCCATTTTAAAATTATGTCTTCTGAAACCACAGATATATGCATGCAAGGGACTTATGAAAAAAATGAGGCAGTTGACTAGGAAGCCCTTGAAAGGTTAAATTTTTTTTTTAATTTTTAGCTCAACAGAATCTAAGACCAAATGAGAGCATATAGGGAAAGAGGGGAAGAGAGAGGGAATGGGAAGAGTGTCAGTGAAAGAGGAATACTTGGCTGAGCAAAAATTTAAAATCTAAAAAAGATTGGCTAGATATGCTCAGGAGGGGAAGGCTTAGAAAGCATCACTGAAAGACCAGAAATTGGAGAAGGAAGACATCTGAGTAAAGCCTCAGGAAGGAGAAACACTCCCCAAAGGATTTGAGAGCTCTCTTGGATACTGTCTTAAGGAGGTGAACATTTTCAAGGTGAAGTGAAAGTTGATGCGGTATAATAAGGGTTTCATCTTGCTTCCGGCCCAGAATAGAGACAAAAGATTTCTCCCTTTTTTTGAACTGGATTGAATTTCACTTTTTTTGTTTGTTTATTTTGCACTTTCTACAGGGAAAATCCTGAAGGTCAGTGTATTAGCCACAACAAACATATATCTCTTGTACAATCCCAATAACAATTTGAATGGATTTAAGAGTTAGGTTTTAGAGAAGGGTCTGGAGGACATTGCTAGTTTTAAAAAAATAAATTCTGTGGAATGGTCAAGAATGGAATTCTGATATATGAATGAGGGAGCCAGTGTTAGAACCCTAGAAGGAGTGCTTTTAGCATAGTAGCATTATCTAAGAGAGCAGATCATTTTGGTTTCCCTATACTGGAATATTAATGGGAGACATGGATTAATGCATTTGAACAAGGACTGATAGAGATTAGGAGATTGTCAATCCAATAACACTACTGTGTTTAAAAATTCCTTCCTGAAATCCTTCTGAATAGTTGTCTTGAAGAGCTCTCTTCTAATGACAGAAAAGTAAAGAATAAATAGACATCCTAAGCACTACCATTATATTGTAATATTTTCTGGGATTCTTGTTTTGTTTCTTCACTAATAGTGGATGATATGCACCAGGAAGAACTCTTTGTTTATATATTGTGCCCATAGATGATTCCTGGTTTGCATCTGCATCAAATGTTTGTGCTGCAGTTTGTCCTTTGTCCTTGGTTGTTGTTATTGTTCTTTGAATATCTAGCACATTTTTAAGTGTTTGTATTGAGTAATCTCCATGTGTATCTGCAATTGTGCATATAGTATACTATGTGCATTTAAGCCTGTAAAATGCATTTTACAGTCACACCTTCCAGTATTACTGTGTATGCAATAATTTTACATATATAAAATTTAAAACATTTTACATAGAGTTACATGGCACTCTTGCGTGTTCAGGCTAGGTAACACTTTTGTGGTACATTTTAGAAGGAGTTTAGAGGCATGTCTTAATCTTACATCATTTAATAAAATCATCTGCATCTTCCTTGTGTACCATTACTCTCAGAATTTGGTGTGTTATTTTGCACATTTAGATATTCTGGTGTTGGCTTATGTCTGTGTGATGTTGGGACTGACAAAGATCACACACACACACACACATACACATACACACACACACACTACTTTGTGCCAGGAAAGGGTTATCTGTGTACATGTGAACTATTATTATTTGCTGTTCATGTTAAATAAATAAGCATGTGTTTTTGACCATTATTTATTTTAATTTGTACTTAAAATCTGAAACATCCATTTTTTTAAAGGCTATATTCTGGATTAGATGTGTTAGATAATAAGAACTATCGAAAAACAATCTTTTCTTATAAGTCAGATTTTAAAATTAATCAACAAATGTTTTTTAAGTATTTCTTATATAAGACAGGCACTGCTAAGTGCTGGAGAGAAAAAGCAAAA
>JAJPUD010002304.1:235764-301419 GCA_023553655.1 Myrmecobius fasciatus | reverse complement strand
TAGATAGTAGATCTCTTGGGACCCATGCAAACTGTATGAAGGTCCCCGACCTCAGTGAGGGAGGGTCATTCATCCAGGAAATCTTCCTGCAGCTCTTTACAAATTTCTTCCTATTAATAGGGAAGGAAACCAAAAAGTCAACACTTAGGGCCGCAGGATATGAACCATGCACCTGCTTTAGGAATAGATTTGTGTTCAGGTCCAAATTTAAGTTGCTGTTTATCTGTAGCTTTCATTGTTAGTGATTTATGATGAGAAATTGCCTTGCCTTTGGGAACTTCGATCCTTAAATAGCTGACCTGGCACCAGTGTGTCCTGGGCCCTTCAGCATTGTTCCTTCTTGCTATGTTTGCCTTCTAATGTGATTTCTAGGTTGTTTTGACCAAGCATGCTGGAAGGCAGATGATCTCAGCCTGGCACACAGAGGATCCTCTCTCCTTCTCTAGCTGAGTTCTTCCTTCCCCCAGGCGGAGCCAGGCCACAGATGTCTGCTAACAAGAAGCTTTCTTTGTTTTCAGAGTTTGGGATGCTCTGACGGACAATTACATCCCTTCACTTGGGGAAGACTGGAGGGACCCAAACATCGAGGCTCTGAATGGCAACATCTCAGACACTGAGGTACCTCTCTGGGGCCTGACAGTTGTGCTATATTGAATGGGGTTTGAGAAGATGTTGATTTCATTAGGTAAAATGATCACCAACATAAATAATTTATAATATTAGTAAACAACTTCTAGTAAAGATTGATAGTCATTGTTTGAAGGATGGGGTGTTGGGGTGGGTGGTAAAAGATGGGAATGGAGAAGTATCAGATCAGGAATGGCTGCTAGTTATGAGGATTAGCTATTTTTAAAAAGTATGTATCCAGAGAGCTAATATTTTTATAACACAAAACATGAAGCGAATAGCTCTAAAGTGTCAGAAATTGGACAAGTGTTACAAGCTATTTTTGTGCCCAGGTAATGGCATTTCCTGGCAGAAGTTGTATTGCCTCTAGTTCTCCCATGTAGGAGAACAGATGTTATCTCTTTTCCCATTTTTCCTTCAAAAATATTGCTGGTACTAATTGCTCACAATTACTTTGCAGGCATGATCATAGTCCTAGAGCAAGTTCTCATGGCCAGACAGATGTAGGGATCTGTTCTTCAGGAAATCTGGCTGGAAGGCATTTGAGTGGCTGAACCAGGGTCAGACACTTTGGCACTGAAGAGGAAGGTGGCTTGGCAAACTGAGATGGAAATCTCAAGAGAGTTGGGAAAGTAAAGTACAGGAATCTATTTTGAGTGTTTTGTCCAGATAGCAAGAAGTGAAATCCATCTGGGTCCAAGGTGAACATCTCAGCTAGTGTTACATACAGAAAAAAAAAAACATTTATTGGCCTCATTCATTTGACTCCCTGGAAGAGGTCACTTTTCCTTTGGTTTGTTCTCTAGATTTTGCCATGAAGAAAAACGGATATGACAACTTGAAATGAACTGGAGTTTCATCCTAGTCCAGGTTTCCCAGTGCTATGCCAGTGTGAAATCCATCTGTAAAAATCCCCCTTGCTGGTCTACTGTTTTCAGATATTATCTGTCCAGAGTGAATGCTCAGCCAGCAACAGGAATAGTTCTGATTTATATCATGCTTTCTGTACCTCACCCTCCTGAAATAGTGTAAATATTACTATCCCTATAATATGGGTGAAGAAACAGAGATTTAGTGAGGTTAAATGACTTGCCTAAGCTTGTACAGATAGGAAGGAGGATCCAAACCTCAAACTCAGTAGGTATTCTGCCTGTGCGTCTGGTGTTCTTCTACCCTACCACAGTAAATATGTTATTGGGAAAGAATGGAATTTGCTTAACTCCTGAAATGCAGAGTAACACAAGAAACTCCAGATATCAGAAAAATTATTTGGTCATTCTGGGGAGAACTGGCTGTTCTGGGTTAAAGATTTCAATACTTCTAGTTTCCTGTTAATCTGTTGGTAAACATCTTAGGGGATGAGTACTAGGTCCTGTCTTGAGCACTATTTTGTGTCTCTTGGATACTTGCTTTTTTATTTTAGGTTATAATTTTTCAGTGTTACTAGAGAAGGTGTGAAGATACTTTGTGTTCATTAGCTGCCCAGTGCCAAAAACAAATCCTCTATGTGAGGGAGCTTAGAGTGGATATGTAGTGTATTTCTTTTCTGGGATTAAAATCAAACCCATCCTAGTGCTAAGGCAAATTCTGCTTTGTTATCTCTTTTGCCACCTTTCTTGTTCAAGCTGGGGTCGAGCCCAAGGAGATACAAGACATCTCTTTGAAAGAACTCTAATTTATACTCATTTGCAGATTTCCCTCAGGAGTGTTCACATTTCAGGGTGAATGGAATGACCCTGAGAAAGATGAGACCCACACAAAATTCCTTCTATCTAGTGTAAAGGAAAAAGTAGTTTACATAAAAAGAGAAAGGCTGCCCTCTTCTTTCTTCATTACATGGCTATCCCTGACCCTTGTTTAACAGCAAGCAGAGGCAAATCAAAATGTCTTTTGTCTATTTTAGGGGATTGTGCAGCCAGTGGATCCATTGGAGGGCTGAGATTGGAGTGGATTGGGGGATGGGGGGATAATAAGTAGCAATGTCATCTTTAAGGTCCCTCCCTCTGGTATTCCATTCTGTTAGGATAAGATAGGTATCCCCTGGCTCACCCTCTTCAGGTATTCTTGGGTCAGTCACCAGTAAAAGAAAAACCACATTGCACCTTCCTAGGCTATTTATTAAATGATTCAAGATGAAAAATAGATGTTGGGCTGAATAGCTCTGTGAGGCCAAACTGGTAGCTTTCTTTTGTCACTTTTGACATTTTTATATAAAGATAAGAATTGTAGTTTTTTAAACTTGGAAAATGGATGTACCAAGAGGCTTGCTATTTGTGGCAGTAATATAAGGGAAGGGAAATTTTGTGTAAAAAGCTAGATGTTCTAGAGAGATGAATCCTTCAATGCTTTCAAAAATAAATTTATTTAATATATCTATTCTTTGAACACAAATACTCAACAGAGGATGATTTTGTCATTGTGCATCAGGCATTAACAAACATCAGAACCATTAGTATTATTACCATATGTAGAAATTTTAATTCAATTCTAAATCTTCCAGATTCCAGAATCTTAGTAGAACTCCCTTAATCAAAAAAAGGAGTGGAAAACTTCCAACTGAAACAATCAATTTCCCCTCAGTCAGACAGTTTGGACTTCCAGACCCAATTCTGGGAAGGCATTACTTAGAAGAGTATAAATGATGCCCCTGGAAAGAGAATAGTTTATTTTAAATTAATTTGACATTGTAGAAGCAACTTGTAAGACTCCTCCCATCCCAAAGAAAAGTGCAAAGTCTTAAATGTTTTTATTGAGTATTTTCCCATTTTAATATCACTTTCATTTCCATATTAGCTTTTCTTCCTTCTCTATCCAAAGACCTATCCCTTGTAACAAAAAATTAAAAAAAAAGAAATAGCAGTTCAGCAAAACTAAACAGCCAACCAAGTCTTGACAATGTATACAAAACAAAAATAAATGTAAACTTGGATGTTTTTCTGGTATATAATCACATATTAGACTAGTTTCAGTGATCTATTTTGGAGTAGCACAGATGAGGCTGAAAGAATTCCTCATCACCCTTTGCACACTGAAATGACAATCTGATTTGGAGTACCTCAAAAGCCATGTTTTTATACATGAGGCATGTGGTCACATATTGGAATCATCTCATTTCCCAACTTTATACCTTCTGTGAAAGAAATTGCCTTAGGGGTCTAGGGAAGCTACAGAATCTATGAGGAAGTGAGTGAGGCAAGAGTAGAATCAAATTCGAAGCCAAGAAGATAGTCCAAGGCAAAATACAGAGAGCAAGGAAATGAGAACCAGGCTGGAATTGGAGAAGTACCAGAGCAGGACTGAGGTAGAAGCATAGGGAGTATAGTAGGAGCAAGGCCCAGGACTAGCTAAGAAGTAATAGAACACAATAGAACAGGATTCTGGATATTAAGGAGAGAAATCTTGTTCTGGAGGCTAGTCTACATAAATTCTATCCCTTGGATTTTTTTAAAACAATGCTCAAAGATTAAAAAAAGAAAAGTTAGTTCAATACCATTATGTTTTTTACCAAGAGCTAGAAGTACTTTTCAGAGTCCTAGTTGATTTTTACTGTCTTTTCCTCAAATCTTGCAGATCAGCCCAGACAGGCTTTGTGTGTGAGAAATACAAAGATCATCCTTCCTGCTGCATAGCCCCAAGTACATTAGCTTGTAAACCAGGAGGAGGACCCATTCTGAGAAGCTCCCTTCTTGCCCTCAACAGGAAATGTAGAAACACAGAGAGAGCATCTTAGGAGGGGAAGTGCTTATATAAAAGCTACATCATTAGTAGCCAATTATATAAAGTTACTATAGTTGGCCACATTTAAGAAAATATAAATATTGTGATTATTTATAGATATTATGCCAAAAGTTTTTCAGGATACAGAACTGCAGCTGCTGACACAGGGATATGAGAATCAAACTGTACCTCCCAGCACAGGTCTGACTTTCGCCACAGTACTTTCTGGCCCCAGGAAAGCTCTACTATGTGAATACAGTTCTGAGCAAAGCATGGTCCTCAGAAGTGCTGTTCTGCTTGATGGAGAACTGCTGTAACCAAGAAGCTAACACAGGTGGTGGGATTGGCAGAGAGAAGAACATATGGGTTAAACAGCAGAAATAGATGTCACCATCTGGTTCCATGGTGCTTCCATCTCAGCTCCTCAAAATTGGCCTACAGCCTTACTGTCCTGCCTGTTAGCCATGCTAAGTACTAATAATGTTTAAGGCAAAAACTTTTTATTTTTGTTCACGTAAGCTGGCCCTGCATTTAAATGAATCTTTATTATAGGGCATTTTGGGAGCCTAAGGAATTTTCAGGATATATGGGTGTGATTTTTGGAAGATCAGAGATACCATACCGTGCCAGATGCTCAACTTAGGCCTTAACAAATGATGGGTATCATCCAATGTGAAAAAGTATGGGAGACAAATAGTAGGTTTGCTTGGATTGAAATTATTCTTCTGTGCTATCAAGTTGGTAGGTTTCTAGCTCCCTCAATTTTAATCTTTGCTTGCTGATTGATTGTATTATTTAGAGAGTCATGGTTGTGTTTGTGTTCCTTTCTGATCCCATCCCAAAAGACTAGAAATATGGATTAAGGCTCTGGGGAGCCAAAATGAATCCATAAGAAGAGATAAGAAGTATATATAAGTTAAATTTTTCTGAGGCTTGCATAGGACAATGAAATAAAAGGGAAAGGTGAAATAGTTCTAGGGAGGATGAGAAAAATCTAAACCCTAGGAAGAGGCAGAAGAACAGGTTGCCAGGTATAAGGTGAAATTCCAACTGAATTGGTTTGATGGTCTAGTGTGAAGGCACTTTTCAATGAGTTACTTCTTGGGACAGATTTTTTAAAAAACTTAATTATTAATGTAGTTACAGAAGGTGGTAGTTTAAATAATTGGATTTGAGTAGATATTCCCCAAAAAAGCTATGTGTATAGATATTGGAGGCTTCTGTGCTGTGGCTAAATTATGAACAGGGGCATTACTTTTCTTCTTCCTTAGCAATTCCAGTGCTTCATTCTAGTTACTGTTTGGAAATAAGGATGAGGAACTCCTTGAATTGGAATAGTAAAATATTGGCTCCTTGAGGTCAGGAACTCTTTTTCATTCTCTTTGGATCTCTACCACATAGTACTGTGTACCTGTAGTAGGTACTATACAGCCTATACATAATAGGCACTTGAAAAATTCTTATTGGATTGAATTGGAAGTAGTAATGAATTGGTAGTTAGTATAGAGAGGAGCACGGAGAAATATTGGCCGTTGGTGAATATTTGTTCATCTAGAGTAGCTTTGATTCAGCTGAGCTCTGTCTGAGCTTCAACCCTTTACAAAACCAGAGGACACTAATGTGCCATGAGTTTTCTTAGGATTATGTTATTCCAGAGATCTAGAACAAATAGACTAGGTAAGCTTTTAAAATGTTGTTTTTTAGTTTAGTTTGCTCTTCATAGGTTTATTCAATGGCCTATCCCATGTGGATTCTTTGCATGCTCCTTTCATCAGGACACCACAATTAGAATCCAGAAAAGCTATGGTGGTCATCATGGACTAAAAACAGGAGGGTTTGGCCTGGGGCAATTCCTTCCCTTTCCCCATTTCTCTTTAAAAATACTAATAAAAATGAAATCTGGTGAGAAAGTCTGTTTGGAACTATTCAGTAAGGTAAGTAATAAGGCCATGATGTAGAAGGTAGTTGCAGCATCATTTTGTGATGATACTTTTTGGGCTTTTTAAAATGCAGCACCTAACATTTTCAGTTTTTATTTTTGAGATATTAAGATGGTTTCAAGTTTTGTTATGGGGGAGGAATCTGATAACCACAAGTTATCACCCAAGAAGGAACTGTCTGTAGTAGAAAGAAAAACCTGTCCATCCTCTTTATCAGAATGGCTCCAGACTCCCTCTTCTTTTTGGCTGGAGTCAGGCATGCATGCTACATGATAGGGATGGAGTGCATTTGGATTTTAATGAAGCAGCAGATACTTAATTGTCCTTTATTAAAGACTTCCCAATTTGGTTAGCTCTAAAGATCAAATGGGAAAATGCACCCCACCAATGACCAATCAGAATTCTGTTTGGGTTTATTTCTTTAGATCCATGAGAAGGAAGAAGAAGAGTTCAATGAGAAGAGTGAAAATGACTCTGGTATTAATGAGGAACCTCTACTCACAGCGGATCAGGTATATGGGTCCCTTTAAAGAGATTCCCGGGGTCTTCTTGTTCTTCTGAGAGAAACTTGCTATATTCAAGAAGATCAGAGGAGAAATTGTGCTCTGGTGATACTAGCAGGATCTGAGATTAGAAGATCTGACTTTAATCAATTAGAGATCAATTAAAGATCAACTTTAAATATTCTAACTCTTAGCCCTACTAATTGGATTTTTGACAAGCTTTTTAAATCTCTTTATGACTCAACTTACCCATCTAGTTTGCAAGATCCTTTGAGAGTTATGAAACAAACAGAAATATGATACTGAAACTTGACTCAAATAGAATTAATCTTTCTTTATAAGCTTCACTTTCCTTTAATTCATTTTGTCTTCTCCTCAGTAAACCTCTGAATTATAAATCATTGCACTGGGTGTTGGAACTCTTACAATCAGAAAGACATAAGGCATCTGTTCTTCTTGTCTTAGGATGAAAATGGAGACATATTCAAGTTTCATATTAGTCTTTCTTTGGATTAAAATTTTCTCATATTTCATGTGTACAACAATAGCAATAGAAATGAAAAAGAGATTACTAAAGAAAATTCTCAATATTTGTTGAAGGAATTATATTTTAGTTATAATAATTTAATACTTAGGGAAGATAGCAATTAGCTTCCAGAGTCTAATGAGTTTATTGTTTCTGAAAGTGGGGTCTGATATAAAATTTGGGCCAGAAGGTACTCTTTAAAAGAAAAGTACAGGGACTATAGGGAAAAGGTAGAAGTTGTTTTTACCTTTACCTGTGGTAAAAAGGATGGATGATGATCAGTTAAGGAGAGAAAATAGGGACTTATAGTTATTAGGGGGAGAAGTTAGGTTCTCAGAGATTATGGAGTGGTTAAAGAGATGATAAAAATATAATAATGGAAAAGGGAGCTGTCACTGTTAATCAAATGCCAAAATAAGATCCTTGTTGGCCAAACACCAGGTAACTCCTAGGAGAAAAAAGTGATCAGAAACAATTTAGGAAAAAATATGGCTTCTCCCTTCTGGGGATTTTTTAAAAAGCTGGTTCTTCCCCCCCGCACATCCTCAGCTGTACCCCCACTTCTACCTTTGACTGTCTAGCTTTTTTCTAGACCAGCCTCCTTTTTTGCATATTCTCCTACATTTAAAAAAAGATCTCAGTGATTTTTTTTTCTTTTTCGCTGAGGCAGTTTGGGTTAAGTGACTTGCCCAGGGTCACACAGGTAGGACGTGTTAAGTGTCTGACTCCAGATTTGAACTCAGGTCGTCCTGACTTCAGGGCTGGTGCTCTATTCACTGCAAACCTAGCTGCCCCTAGTGATTTCTTTATATATTCTAGCCACAGCAACACCTTACCAAGTGATTGTGTGTTATCTCTAAAAGATGATTAGTAAAACTTATGCCTAGGCTTCACTGAACCTTGAATTTTGAAATGTACTTCTTACTTGATGGTTCTCTGTAATTGGGTCACAGATAAGTGTGGTTAGTTTCTCTTCCTATAGGTTCATGGCAGTCCTAGGTTACAATTCTGAAGAAATCCTCGTATTTTCATAGACCTGAACAGGAACATGAGTTGATCATCCAATTTAATTTTGAATGTAACACTGCTCACCAAAAACTATCCCTTTGTTTTTAGGCCATGAAAATCCATTTGTTAGACTAATGAGTAGGAATAAGTAATCCTTGTTTCTTTTTCTTGACTTAGTGAATAATTCTCATCTCTGAACCTTACTTCTTGTCTTTAAAGCAGCGGTATGTGTCCGGTTTGTATTTGTTTTAGCTCTTCATATACAAATTGCCAGAAAAGGTATTATTTTATAAAAGCTGTTTTTTTGGTGGTTTTTTTTTTTGTTTGTTTTTTTGCCTCTCCTATTGAGTTCCATATACTATATAGAGACAACGCCCACTGGTTGCACAGCTGTCCCATTTAATTGGTTTCTGAAACTTTCCTTTGCACCTCAGTTCATAAACAATTGGTGTAAAAAATATTCCTTCCTTAAACAACTGGAGGATTCCTTAGCATCTCCCCTACCAAAACAAAACAAAACAAAAAAAAAACCTTTTGAGGCCAGGAGCCTAGGTTTCATTTAAACTCAGAAGGCCTCAATTTAACTTTTCTGGCTCTACTATCTTTACTTTCAGTTGTTCTAGAAAGGTCCTGCTTCCCTCCCAAGTAGGTTAGATCTAAATATATAACTTTCTCTTTTACTTTAAATGTTTTCCAGCCTCTCAAATGTACCAGGAATATTTCCTTCAAATATTATAGTAACTAATGGACTGAATCCTCCCTGAAGTTGGATGTGTAATATATTAGAAATAAAGTGCACAGTGCTTTGAAGTAAATGATTTCTTCCAGGCAGACCTGTTTGGTTCCTGAGTAGTGTAGTTCCAGTAAAGCACTCACCTAAATGGTCTTCTTGGAAGAGATTATTATCCCAAATGGACAAGTGCTTCATGTTTAAGGAACAGTACATTTAACTCCCCCTAGACATGGAGAAATTGTAATTATTCTTTCATATGAAGCATCAGTAATACTTTATGAATTTTCCAGACCATCTAATTAGAAGCCTCTTGGACTCATCAAAGTTCAGATCAGAATAACTCTCTGTACAAAGCTGGATCACTACTCTCAGCTCCATCAATAAATATGCCAACCTGCTGACTCCTACTGTGTTCTGGCTCCTTCCTAGGTGATTGAAGAAATTGAGGAGATGATGCAGAACTCCCCAGACCCTGAGGATGAAGAGGAGGTTTTGGAGGATGATGATGGAGGGGAAACTTCATCCCAGGCAGATTCCATACTCTTGCAAGAGATGCAAGCATTGACACAGACCTTCAACAACAACTGGTCTTATGAAGGTGAAGGCTGCGAGTGGGTTGAAGCAGAGGTCTGGGGTTCAGAAAATTAGAGTGTTGTTGCAGAGGAGGGCCTGGAGAAATCTGGAACATCAGAAGCCAGGTGTGACAGGAACTTCTTATCCTGCTTCAAGAAGTAAACCAAGATTAAGATACTGGAAAAAATAAAGGCAACTAAACAAAATAGAAGGGAAAAAATACTGGAAGAGGAAATTAACCAAAGGGTGATTGGAGTGGTGTAGTGTAATAGAAAGAATACTGGAGTTGGAGTTAGCGTGTGTTCACGATTGGGCTCTTTATCTGCTACTTTTTTGACTGTGGGCAAAGATTTATTTCAGAGCTCTGGAACTCACTTTTTTCAATCTATAAAATGAGCCCTGAGGGTCCTTCCAGCTCCAAATCCTATGATTCCGCGAATTATAGAAGCAAATTAAGTAGAGCCACATAATTATTAAGTACAGCATGAATCTGCTACCACCCTAAAACAGCTAAGTTTCAAGTAAATGGTATCAAATAATAATGAAAAGCTGACTGCAGACATCATAACTATGCTATTTGAAAATAAAGTCTGAAGGAATCATGAAAAAGTATGAAACAGAAAAAATGTAAAATATAAGAAAGGGCACTTTTAGAAATAAATACACCTATTTTTGGAGCATGATACAGCATGACAAATTCAGGAAGGTAGATTTTAACAGGTGAGGCAGCTGGTGGCACATGAGACTGTTAGGCTTGGAATTAGGAAGACCCAAGTTTGAATTCAACATCATATGCTTACTAGATGGGTAACTGATCCTAGGCAAATCACTTAACCTCTGTTTATCTTAGTTTCCTCCTTCTTAAATGAGGGAATTAGACTCTATGGCTTCTAATAGCCTTTCTGACTCTTAAGTCTCTGATTCTTTATTAGTTTTTTGTAATTTTTATTTATTTTGTTAAATATTGTCCCACTTATACGTGAAAAAAAATTTAACAATCATTTTGCAAAATTTTGAATTCCAAATTCTCTCCTCCCTCCAGCTTCTTTATGCTTCTTGATACTTTGTTAAATACAAATGTGGAAATGGCACAGACACTAATTGTAGAAAGGAAATCAGGTATATGAAAATGATTTGGTATAGTCAGAATGAGAAGAAAAAGTGTTCTGGCAAATGTGATCATGGTGGGCAGATTCATTCAACAATGACACTGACTGGCTGACAAAAGTGACCACTACAAATGTCATATTTTAAATCATGTCAGAAGTAAGAGAGATAAAGGAATATAACCTTCCCCTCCAACCCCCATCAAAATCAATGACTTTAAGCAGCAGGAGCCAGAGTTCTAACACACAGAAAAACTATTCAGATGAACAAAGCAATTTTGTCTGCAGCAATGCTGCATCAAGAACCAACCTCCTGGCATAATGCCCAAGCACTAAGATATTGTAGCCAAGGTAAAAGCAGTAAGCAAAAGAACAGGGAAACAGCTGAAATACACAATTAAATGGCAAAAACAGAGACCAGATGAGGAGCTAGAATAGCTGGATAAAACAGGGGAAATGAGCTCAATCAGCAGGAGATTCAAAAATAAAAAATGAGGATGAATTTAGAAAGAGGCAAGTTGGGGAATGGGGGTAGGGAAATGACTCAAAAAAACCCCAAACTTTACAAATGGAAAAGATTACATGGAAATTAAGTTTAGCTTTCTCCATGGGGCAGCTAGGTGGTGCAGTGGTTAGAGCACCAGCCCTGAAGTCAGGAGGACCTGAGTTCAAATCTGATCTCAGACACTTTCTAGCTGTGTGACCCTGGGCAAGTCACTTAACCCTAAATGCCTCAGCAAAAAAGCAAAAAAAAAAAGTTTAGCTTTCTCCAGCCCCATTTTTTTCTAAGATAGCGGAATTTGTGCCACCTACTGACTGGGGTTTTTTTGTTGTTGTTGTTGTTGTTGTTTGTTTGCTTGTTTTTTCTCCTTGGAATTTTAACTCATAAAAGAGCAAAAAATAAATGTCAACAGTCTCTCTCTGATGTTTATGGCTCTATGCTGTGAATTCTCTAAAGGTATACAAAATATACTGTGTAAAATATCGACATATATATACATCTATTTATATCTATTACCTATATAGATATATTTGTGTATATATATGTATGTATATGTATATATGTGTGTGTATATATATGTATATATATTTAGAGAGAAACAGAGAAAAAAGGACACACATACAGAAAGAGACAGAGTGGGACAGAGAGGAAGAAATACACACACGTACACATATAGAGAGAAATAAAGAGAGAGGAAGAATGAGAGAGAAAAACTAGACCTGTTATTTCATTGGTATAGGAAATTTCCAAGTGAAGATACTTCAACAGGTCAACCCCTTCTCTGTAATTTATAATCTTAGTTGAATAGATAATGTATACACACATCAAAAATATATACACCTATGGTTTAAAGGAGGCTTTGGGGTATCATGTGGGTCACCACTCAGGTGGGTTCTGTGTGTTAGGCTATATCTTGGCCAACCCCTAGGAATAAACATCCCTCCCACATTCCTTCTTAATACAGAGTCTGGATTGTTGTTCATTTGGACATCATTGATGTTGAGGAGGCTATCTCAAAAGATTCTAGCTCCCCATTATATCTTGAATATATTTCCCTTACACTGACATGGGCTCAGTTCAGGCTTTCATCACCTTTCGCTTGGAGTACCATAATAGTCTACTAATTGGTTTTCCTACCTTCTAGACTCTCCTGTCTCCACTCCATCAGTAAGCATTTATTAAGTTAAGGAACATGCTAGGCACATGCAATACAGATAAATGTGAAACAGTCCATCTTCAATTTAGTTGGCAAAATCTTAAGGCACAAATCTAATGATGTTAGCACCTTGTTTTAAAACAAGAAACTTCAGTGATTCTGTCTTCTCTAAAATAAAAATCTTAATCTGATATTCAAGGTCCTCAACAATTTGACTCTATCTTTCCAGACTTATTTCATATTATGGGGTCTACATTCTATTAAACTGTATTATTAGCTGCTTTCAGCAGCTTCCCTGCATTTGTACAGGCTCTCCCTCCAGAATTCCCTCTCTTCTCATTTCTGCTTCTTAAAACTTTTCTTTCTTCAAGACATAATCAGATCCTTCATGCAACCTTCCCTGAAGTTCACAGGGTCTGGTTCTCTCCTTCAAGTGATAAGGCATTTATTTGTCTATGTCATTTTTGTATCTCCTCTCTGTACCCTTCCCTTCTTTCCCTCTTTCCTTCCCCACCTCCCTTCTGCCTGGACCCTCATGCAAGCTCCTTAAAAGCAGAGACAATATTGCTTTTGTACTCCACATACAAAGCTACCAAGCCTAGTGCCTTACACAAACAAGCTTAGTGCCTTACACAAAGTAAGCACTTCATAAAAACTTGAAGGAAGCCAAGCAGAAATATTCATTTTTGTGGGTGGTGATCCCTCTAAAACTAGGTTCTGTTCCTAGATCTCTCACCTCTGTCTCAGAATTAGAAGATGCCTCTGTGTTACCTCATCCATCATCTTCATCTATAAGGGATGAGAAAGCTGAGACATTCAAGGACTTCCCTGAGGTTACATACATAGCCAGTTAGTGTCAACCTTTTGAATGAAAATCTAGGGCTCTTTTCATTGTAGTGCATTGCCTTCTTCTGCAAATGTTACCATTATCTTATTTTTCTATACAAGTGCCAGTGGGCAGTATCATTTAGTATGTTCTCCTGCTATAGATTTAGCCTTAGCCAGTTGTGGTGTTTCCTACCTTGCCTCCATTAGAGCTGGTTTGGGAAAGGTGTAGATTGTATTGGGATTCTCTCTTACAGGACTGAGACATATGTCAGGGTCTGAGCTGGGGGAGCTGTTGGATCGGGTAGAAGGTGCTATCCGCGATTACTCTGAGGAACTGGTACAGCAGCTTGCCAGGCGTGATGAGCTGGAGTTTGAGAAGGAAGTGAAAAACTCCTTTATCACTGTGCTGATTGAGGTCCAGAACAAACAGAAAGAGCAGAGAGAGCTGATGAAGAAGAGACGGAAAGAGAAAGGCTTGAGCCTGCAGAGTAGCCGAATAGAAAAAGGAAACCAGATGCCCCTCAAGGTGAGTGAAAAATCCCTGCAAGGGAGAAAGAACCCTGGCCCCAGCAAAGGTAGGGAAGTGAGCAGCATCCACCCTTTCAATAAATCTGTTATTAGCAAATATTCAATATGCATTATGGATAGAAAGAAGAACAAAGTATAGTTCCTGACCTCAGAGAACTTCCATTCTGGTTAAAAGGATAGTATAAAAAGATAAGATGAATATAGATGAGCCTTGAGAAAAATGAGGTTGTAAAATCTGGCATTTTGTATTTAGTAGAGATCTATGCCAGGTTCTTTGATAGTATCTCTGGCCTTGGGGCAGATAATGGTCCTGATAGGGTATGAGTTCATTCATTATCAGCATTCTCTTGAGATTTCAAAGGTGGGAGGTGAACTGCAGGCTGATCAGGACCTTGACAGATTATTTGGGTCAGTGTTTCCTGTCAGTGCAGGTGTATATTGGAAACCAAGGCCCTCTGTATAACAATGGTTCTTGATTCTGTTTTCTGTCAAAGAGTCTTATTTCATCTAGTCAAATTTTATAAAAGCATTTCTTCTTCTTTTAGTTTCTCCTCCTCCTCTTCCTCTTCTTTCTCCTCCTCTTCCTCCTCCTTCTTCTCCTTCTTTCTTCTTCTTTTAATGCTCTTGCCTTCTGAAAAATCTAAAGGAAGTGAGGTCAGATATTCCCACAGAGATTGGGGGATCTGTCTCTCTGAGGGTGCATTTGTTATTCCTACAGCACATAGGTCTACTCAGGCTTGGTGTAGCCCTAGGATGATCCAATATCCTAGTGTACTTACAGAACAACTTGTAGATGTATATAGTTCTTGGAATTCAGGAAGGATCCAGAAACCTTGAGGATGGTAAGCTCCAAGGCTCAGAAAAACCTTTGCCTATCTAGAATCTCTTTCTTCTCTTTCCCAGCGCTTCAGCATGGAGGGGATCTCCAACATCTTGCAGACTGGTATTCGGCAGACCTTTGGCAACTCAGGAACTGATAAACAGGTATGAGCATCATCTCTAGTACCTAGATTTCCTTTCTGGCTCCAGCAGATCAACCTCCCTGAACAAAGGGTGAGAGCAGTAGATGATTCACACATTTCTCCTTTCTTTAAGAAAGATAATTATTTCTCATCAAAAACCTGATGAAAGTTACTAAAGCATAGGTGGCACATAAAATGATATTCAAGGTAACTTAAGTAATTGATAGACAACTAGAGTTGATTCAAAGGATCCCCATTTTCTGAGATTTAGATTTCATATGACCCAAATCCTCTGAAGCTTTCCCGTGAATCCAACAAGAGCCCACGCTAGATGTATTTAAAATTCCCCAAATCACAAAATATTTCTTTTTCAACTTCATTTCAGCATTTTTTTCTATGGGGAGCACAATTTAGATCTCTTTCTGGTTACTAAGGCAGGACATAAGATTAAAAAAATAGAATAAATTCTTGCTAGTCTTATTTTTTTAAAATTAAAGTTCTTATCTGACTTTTAAAAAAATTAGAATAACATTTGCCTGGTTTGAAAAAAATTCAAAAAAGTTCTTGTTTTTCTAAGTTTTTAAAAAATTGAAATAAGTTCTTATTTATCTAGGGAATGAACTAAATGAATTCTCAAGTTTTCTACTAGCCTTTAGCTATTAATTAATTGGGAGTCCTTGGGATGCTTGTTTTGTTGCAGAGGCACCAATAAAAACCAGCAGAGGGAGCATATCCAATACTCTCGCATTATTATGCATCACTTTCCTGTCATTTTTGACAAAGGAATCATAAGTTATAGAACTTTAGAAATGGAAGGAACCTTAGAAAGGATTTGCCCTAATCTTCCCTTTACAGGTGAAGACCCTGAGGTTTGCAGAGGGGAAGAGACCTGTTCAAGATTATACAGCTAGTCAATCAGTGTCAGGGAAAACAAGAGCTGTTATACTGCACTTCAAAACATAAGAAACTACCTCTAGCCAGAAAGAAAGCATTAATATTTTCTGAATGACTAAAGGTACCTGGGAGAACTATTTTATTTTCTAATTTAATTAAAACCATTTGCTGCCTGGAATATCCATAGCACACAGTATGTACTTTGGATTCTGAGGATCTTGGGTTTTAATACCTACAATAACATTTTAAAAACTTTGTAAACCTGAACCCAAAACTCCATCTCTCCAAGTCTATTTCCTCATCTGTAAAGAGGGGATCAGAATAGTTTCACTGCTTCACAGGGGTGCTATACCTTACAAAACTTAAAGCATTATAGAACTGTGGGTTATTATTAATAAAACAAGTCTGCATTTATCTTTCGTATTTATAGGATGGACTTCTTTCACCTCTACCTATTGATGCACAATTTAAGTTTTGTGGCTGTTTCCACGAAGTTGGAGGATTAGTTGCTTCATGTGCAATCAAAAAGACCTATTTCACTAACACTGATTAGTTGAGTACTCTGAGCAGATCTTTTAATGTCTGGGGTCCTCAGTTTCTTCACCTGCAAAATGGGGAATTACATTAAGAATCTTTTAAAGTCTAAACCAATAATCTCACGATCCTCTTTCATGTATATTTTCTTTTGTCTTAAATAATTAATACCATATACCATATTTTCCATTTGATTATAATCTCCTTAAGGACTCACACTGTGTTATTTTCATATGGGATCCTAGCTAAGAGGGTGTCTAGAACATAGTTTAAATAGGTATTGAATTTAAATGAAGTAGAGATTTTAGCTGTAGAGTTGACTATCCATCCTCAAGTGGTAAGCCCCAGAAGATAGGAATAAAATTGTCAAGGAGATTCCTGAAAGGGGGATCTGTCATTTTATTGCTACTAGGTTTGGGTTCAAATGTTGGCTGTGATTGAATCTGTACCTGTGTGATATTTGGCAAGCTACTAAACTTCTCTGGGTTTCCATTTCTTCATAAAATGAGAGAGATGGATTTAAAAAAAAAAAACTCTCAGGTCCCTTTCCTCAAAGCTCTAAATCTCTGATTCTTTGACCTACTTGTGAGAATGCTACATTAGCAAAGTTCTAGCAAAGTACTATACCTTATCTAGGAAAACAAAAAGGTTCCTGTTCCTGAAAACAAATACTCCTGATACTATCTATAAGACTGAAAATGTTCCCTTCTCAGGTCTCATTCCTCCTGCCTAAATTCTCCTCTTCACTGCCCTTGTATTTCCTTTGCAGTATCTGAACACAGTCATTCCCTATGAAAAGAAGGCTTCACCTCCATCAGTGGAAGATCTGCAGATGCTGACAAACAGTAAGCTCTTTTGTCTTTTCTTTGTAACCCCTTATTTTCAGACAATCCTTCTAGAACCCCAAATGAAATCCCTTGGAATCTATATGTTCATTGGTCAGAACGTATTCCGGATAAGCTTCTGCTGCCAAATTCTTGAATGGATAAAATTAGAATAATCAGAAGAGCCCAAGGCTATTTTCATCCATTGCCTATAGGGGAAAAAGTCTTGTTTAGGGAGTCTTTTTCTAGGTAGTCCCTTTATTCAGCCCAAAACAATCGGTGGCTGAATTGTTTCTTAGTACCTGGAAATTCTCTCCTTTGCCAATTGTCCCTTCCTGTTACATTTAGTAGATCCATTACCAGCTTTCCCATCTCTCCTCCCTAAGCCCTTCCCCCCAAAAGGGCAGGGAACTCAGTGTAAAGAGCTCTCTGTTCTGATGGAGGAGCTGTCCATCTGGAAAGGGGCAGGAGAAGAATAGAAAGGAAAGACACATTTTTTAAGAAACAGGGAAAGAAAGTGCCTTTATTTTCCTTTTCAGTAAATGGCTATGTCCTCTCTGGGTCCACTTTCAAACATTCACAAACATTCTGAGCTGCAGGAAGAAACAGTATGTCATAAATAGTCTTTTGTAGGCAAAATAGATTTATACACATCAAACATTACAACCCTTTAAAGGGCTTGGTTGGGGGTTGGGGAAGGCATGGTGTTAGCCACTAATGCCAGCTCCACTCTTTTAAGAATAGAAAAACCCAAGGCTGAGATGCTGTGACAGGCTGGGTGGATTCTGGAGAGCCCTCATCTCCCTGGCAACGGTGCACTGCAGAGAATGACACAGAGCAGGCTGCCTCCCCCATGGAGGCAGTGAGCAAAGTGGGAGGGGAGTGAGCTTTGTGGTGGTTTGATACCCCAGGGCTTCCTCAGGAGGAGAGGAAGAAAAGAGGAGCTATCTGTTCAGCAGAGGAAGATGCCTGCTGGGACCTAGTGCTAAAGGTTACCAAACGTTTCCGATTATATCAGTTTGGAGACCTAAAGCAGGAGGCTCCAGTGTGAGGGAAGCTCCAATATGGAAGAAAAATAGACATCTTCAACTGGAGAGAAATCAACAGAAATCTCGTCCTTGAGAATTTGGAATTTTCATTTCAAAATACATTGCTGTTTTCTTCTATAAAAACTCTTTCTTCTGCATATGTATTCATATTTAAGAGGCAGGAGTATAAACTTATGTATGGATGTGTGTATGCATTTGTGCTTTTAAAAATTATTCTATTTTGGATAATCATAGAATCTGAATTGGAAAATCTAGTCCACCTCCTTATTTAACAGGTCTGATAACATGTAGACCATTGCACAGGAACCTAGGTCAATTCTCAGTTCAGTCCAAAAAGCTACTGTGTGCTAGGTACTGAGAACAGAGACAAAAAAAAAATGGCTCATGTCCTTAAGTCTTGTATTCAACTATAGAGAGAGAATTCCCAATTTAATATTCTTTCCACTACACCCAAGAGTATAATGGTAAATGTTTAACAGCAGACTTTCTGAAAAGCATGAAGCATTTTTAGTTTTAATCTACACTATTTACCTTTTCTCTATCACTTTCTTAAGTCTAGACAGTCAACAAAACAATATCTTAAACCATGATTTGTGATGCTTGCTAACTTCTGAGATACAAATGTTCACACTGAAAACTTAGCAATGCTCTTCCCTGTCCTACTGGCCCAACTAAGCTGGATCCAGCACAGCTTTGACTATACCTATCAATAGGAGTTTAATATTTACACTTTGATCTTCATAATGACTTAAGAGAAAAAAATTCATTACAGATAGTAATGAATAATAATTAATTTAGAATACAACATTAAATACCTTTGATTGATGAAGTTGTGTAGGTATATTTGTATTAGTAGCAAGGTCCTATGTGTTTAAATCTCCTATAGATTATGGGATCATAGATTCAGAGTTTATTTGGAATCTTAAAGACAAATAACATAATAGTAAACTCAAATAGAAATAGATCCTTGCAGACTCTTAGAAAACCACAAATCAATATTATTTATGTTGGATTGTAGGATAGTTAATGGCCCAATGGATAGAGCCCTGAGCTTAGAATCAGAAAACTTCTCTTCTTGAGTTAAATCTGGCCTCAGACACTTATTGTGCGACTTTGGACAGCCTCATCTATAAAATGAGCTTGAGAAGGAAATGGCAAACCACTCCAATATTTCTACCAAGAAAACCCCAAATGGGGTTACAAAGAATCAGCCATGACTGAAATGATTCAACAACAAATGTTGTATTTTTATTTATAAACATTTATTTACATATATTTATATAATTTGTGTATAAAATTTTGTTATATATATTACATTTATGTATAATTAATGTTTAATTATAATTTCCCAATTACATTTTAGTCTGGGGTGTTTGACACCTCTGATCTAGGCCAATTTCCCCTCTTCCTTTTACAGTGAGGAAACTGAAGCACATTTGTGAAATGATATTGATTTAATGATGATGTTATCATCAGTTATCACTGGGGATAAACCCAGCTATAACTAGCATTTATATTTGAATCAATTGTGTGGGTCCCTCTCCTTTGAGCAGCTTCCTATTGTGAAGAATGTCTCCTCAAAGGCCAAAGATTTTACACACCTGTAATGATGGAACAACTCATCTCAATTTAGAAATTTAAGATGGTCGGCTCTGACAATCATTGTTATCTAAATGATATCTCTATATTCAATTTCTTTGGAGATCTGCTTCGTTTCTATCATGCATTCTGCAAATGCTCTCTTGGGCAGTCCCAGTTGACACAATTGAATAGAATACTTACCTGACAGCAGAGAGCAAAAATTATATAATAACAATAATAATAATAAAAACCCAAGTTCTACCAACCTGCTGCAAGCTTCTTATTAGACTAGACTTAGCTCACAAGTTCACAATGTGCAGTTAACTCAAACATCCACTCCTGCCGCATTCTCACTTGGAGATTCTCCCTCCTTTAACCAAGTTTCACTTTCCTTCCTTAAAATTCTACCAAAAAAAAAAAAAAAAAAAAAGGAGGCTCTATTGAAAAAACAAATACAGTAGTTAGGGAATACAAGCAGGAAACTCACTATTTTTGTCCTCTCTGTTTCCATCCACTTTCTGTCCCCCTCTTGAATACAGCCACTTCCTGATTTTCTGCAATGACCTTCTTTGTTATGAAAAACCTTTCAAAGATAATTAGTTTAATAGGATGTCTTTCTCAATCACATAATTCCCCAACTGCTAGTGTACTCCCTCCCAAACCACCTTGTGTTTAACGACTTTATATTTATTTTGTATTTGTTTTCTTAATATTTATTCTTTATATGTTTATATATGTATTTGTTTTTATCCTTAGAATGTAACATTTTTAAGAGTTAGGATTGTTTCATTCTTTTCATTTGTAACTCTAGTGTCTGCATAGTGCCTAGCTGTGCTGATAGGTACTTAATAAATGCTTGCTGATTGATTAAATACTACAGAAATAAAAGTTATGAAAAACACTTAGGCTAAAAATTCCTTAGGTTATAATCATCTCACTCTTGTGAGTAGTTCTCTCTTCTTAAAAGGAGATGAGCAACTTGTGCAGAGGGAACCCTGTTTTCAACTTCTCTTATTATCTCATGAATCTAGCCCTATGCTGGGCAGATTGTAAATGCTTAATAATTTTAACATTTTTTTTATTTGATATCTTTTTGTATAACATTGTAATTTTTCTCTAGTGTTCCCCTCCCCTTCCCAAACACCTGCCTAAGATCCAGAGATCTACCCCATATAACAAATAGTGTTTCTAAAGATAAAAAGAGGAAAAAAGAGGGGAGGAAATACAATTTACTGATCAATTTATGAAAAAAAAAATCTGAAAATATATACAATAAATTTTCCCAACATTTGTGGATCTCCCCCCTCTGAAAAAGGGAGGAGTTGGCAAAGCATCATCTAACAATTCTTTGTTCAAACTATGATGCTTAAGGCTTTGGTTGAATCCCTCTGCTATTAATGAATATGAAAAAAGAATTTTAAAAATAACTTCAAGTAACTGATCTAATCTTTAAGGATGTCTGCTGATCAGATATTCAGTGATTTTGAATTTTATTCTTGTTCAGAGCTTGGATAACAACATATAAGCTTGGCCTAAATACCTGATTTTTTTATTTTTTATTTTTTGCTTATTAGCATGGGGGGAAACTTATTAGAATTATCAGTTTATTATCTTTGATTTGTGATTAATATGCTGTGTTTTTTGTATAGCCTTATAATGTATGCATGTTATTTTATAATTTTTTCACTTATTTGACATACATATTTCCAAGTATATAGTTTACATGTTTGCCATTTAGTAGTAATATATTATTTTTATTAATACATTATAGGAGCAAATAGGGAGCACAATGGATATAGAGCTGAACGTAGAGTCAGAATGATTAGAATTCAAATTTGGCTTCAGATGCTAGTTGTATGACCCTAAGAAAGTCACTTGACCTGTTTCCCTCAGTTTCCTCAACTGTAAAATGGAAAAAAATAACATCACTTACCTTGCATGGTTGTTGTTATTTGTAAAGTTCTTAGCACAGTACCTGGTTTGTAATAGGTGATACACACACATACACACTTTCATATATATATAACATATATGGATATGTATATATCTGTATCTGTAGATCTTTCTCCTTTCTATAGTTTGCATAGCCATTCCCTTGTAGCTGGCCACTTTTCCTAGCTATAAACATCATTACTTTGGATATCATTTTGGATGGGTTTTTCTCCTGTTTTTTCCCCTCTTTTGTATTATTTCCTTGGAGTGTGTTCCCCAAAAGTGGCGTTACTAGATCAAAGGGTGTGAGCCCTTATAACTCCTGGTACATATTGCCAGATCAACTCTCTAGAAAGCCTAAACTGGGTTATAGGGCTGTCAGGCATGTGTGATGGATGTTTCCCTGTACCCCCAACTTTGAATTCATCTTATATATTTGTGCTAGAGTCCCAAGTAGAGGATGATACCCTAAGGGTCTCTGAATTTGCATTTCTAAGAATGTACATTTTTGCATTTTAGAGTTCTATGTGAGCTACTTATTCTTATGTAAGCATTTCCATCTCCTTTAACAACTTACAATAGCTGATTTGTGACAAAGGGAGCATCTTTGAGCTTGGCTGGTTATATACTCAGGCACTTCTTAGGTTTTCATAATCACTGGCCTGTCAGGCATGGGGTGGTTGGTCAGTTTGTTGGTTGGATAATTGGTTTTAGCACGTAAACTGCATGCCATAAGTCAGTGTCCTGCCCCATTTCTATTTCCTCTCTCTCCTAGTTCTCTTTGCCATGAAGGAAGATAATGAGAAGGTGCCTACATTGCTGACGGACTACATTTTAAAAGGTAAGAATAATAGCTCCATGCCCCCCTCAGCAGAAGAGTCCCTCTGGGGACCCCTCATGGTTTCCTGTCCCTAGTCTTGAAGCTAATCTGAGGTTTCTCTAGAGCTCATCAAGGTGAATCTATGCAGGAAGAAAAAGACTGAATAAACAGGTTTTACAGAAATAAAACAGGTTTCTCTGGGTATCCAGGCTTTTGGAGAAGTGAGAAATAGATCTCAGCCCCTCTTAATTATCAGAATGATGCCAAATGTAGAGGAAATAAAACAAGAAACAGCTTGGGGAAATTGGTCGAAAAAGGACAGACAAACTGCATGACTGAGGGCATTCTAACTTGAAAAAAAGTATACAGGAAAAGCAAACTTGTATTCAGTCATAGCAACATTGTTTCCATGGTGAGAAATGAAAAAAAAAATTAATTTAGGTTTAGGGAAAAGTCTCTGCTGCAAGGGTTTTACAATTTTCCCGAGGTTATTGTGACATCTTTTCATAGGTTTTTATGGGCGTGGAATCTTGCAGAGCAGGTTAATACTTATCCAGGGGTTAGGAGTGGTTGTAAGTTAATAGCCTAGGGGACCTCTTTAGGTTCTTTTTGATCTGCATTCATGGAAATGAAATTTAACATTAACTCTTTTGAACTCCTGTGCTCAATTGATTATAAAATTTGCAGGTGAGAAGCAGAATTGTGTTCCAAAAAGTTAGTGACAGAATGGAACAATGAACTGTGCCTAATAAGATAAAATTTAATCATGATAAATGAAAAACCCACACTTGGGTTTAAAAATCAACTTCACAAGTACAGAAGACACACAGCAAAATAAAATTCTATGTGAAAGAGAAGGAGAGAGAGAATAGGAGGAAAGGGCTGGTGGATTAAATCTAAGTGAGCAGTATAACATGGGAGCTGAAAAAAAATCTAAAATGGTCTTAAACTGCATTAAGAGAGGTAGAATATATATATTGAGGGAAGTGACAGTTCGATTATATTCTGTCCTGGTCAGAAAAAAAACTAGAATAGTGTATTTAATTTGGGCACCAAGTTTTAGGAAGGACATCAACAATCTGCATCACACCAGGGAAAGGTAACAAGGATAGTGATGGGACTGAGGGAGACTATACTGTTATGTGAAAATTGGGTGAAGGAACTGAGAATATTTCGCCTGGAGAAGATAAGACTCAAATATTCCTTTAAGTATTTGAAAGGCTGTCATATGTAAACTGATATGGAAAACTGATTTAATTTATTATGCCTGGTTCTTTAAGGTGTAACTAGGACCAATAAGAAGACATCACAGAGAGGCAAGTTTCAGCTCTTATCAAAAAAAATTATTAAAAGAAACTCCCTAACAATTACAAGAATGTTCCAAAGTAGCATGGGGAGGAAGAGACAGATCTGACTTTTATCATGATCTTGATTCCATGCATCTGCTTTTCTTGATCAGAGTCATCTTGACTGAATGGCATGAACCTAGAGGGTTAGATTTTATTTCTCTACCCAAATCTAAATTCCAGTTGTCACCATACCTAGAGGTCTTCAAAAAGAGATTGAGATGTCAAAGAGGAAATTCCTGTTCAAAGATCTTTTAATCCATCTTATCTCCAAGTTCCTTTCCAACCCTGAGATTCTGATGATTAGTCCAGTTCTCCTGATGGGTTAGAATGGTGGGTTCTCTAATTAGGGTAGTGCAGAGTAAAGTTCTCCTGGCTGTTGTTTGCCAGTCTGAGCTTGACTTGGGCAGAATACCTGTTGTGTGTTCTGATTGATCTCCTGTTCTCTCTTCCAGTGCTCTGTCCTACTTAACCTTGCCCTTCGGAGCACCCCAGCTGCAGGAGGTGGCTGGGCAAGAGAGTCATTCCATCGCAGGGACTGCATGACACCATGTAACCTCCGACATGTATTTCAATGTGTATAGCGTAACCTGGATTAAACACGAGCAAACGCAGGATCCTTTGCTGTTGGCTTCTAGTCCTCATGATCCTTGGATGCATGAATGAGGGGCAGGGCTAGTGATGTCTATTCCTCTCTGCCTGGGTCGGAGGAAGACAGATGCTTTTACCACTGACTATGTATTCTGGCTCCAGCCCTCAAAACACAGCTTACACTACGAGACTAATTTTGAAATAAACACTCATTTAATTAACCCTTGTCTTATTTATTGAAGCATGATTCCAATTTCCATCTTTCTTTCCCCTCCCATCCATACTAGGACTTCCATTCTAGGAAGGTCACCCATCATCCTGGACAAAAGATACCATTGCTGTATTTAGAAACCAGAAAAATATAATGCAGTGCTAAACATTCAGTGGGGAGATATGTGAGAGACATTGAAGATCTGTGTGAAATATACATTGAGATTGAGGCAAGAAAGACAAAAACCATTTTATGGTAGCCACAAAATCACAAAAGCAGTGACATACAATAATATTTTGCCCCTTGGCGATATTGTTGGAGAGTGGTACACCCTATTTTTCAGTACCTCATTTAGAAGGCAGGGAAAAGAGGAGGATTATCATCTGACTACCCTTCCCTGAAGGCTTTACCAAAAAATGGTAGTGCTATATGAAATGTGGCAGCACCTTCTGATTTTCTCCTTAGTTTGCCACAGGGAGTTGATAGTTTTCTGTTTGTGGTGAAGGTCAAATACACTGACCATCCCTAGAGTACCATCCTAGAAGGCTATCCTAGGCGAGTACATTCCCTCTCTGGACAAGACTATGAGCAATCAACTCCTTTTTTTTTTTTTTTCCTTTTCCTTCCTCACAAATGATTATTACGATCCCCCAAATTGCAGATCTCAACACTTCCTAGCTGCCCTGGGTCACCTTTAGAGAAATAGTTTTTTCAGTATTGTTTCCTTCCTGTAGGCTGCCTCTCTCCCCTTCTTGCAATCCTAAAACTTTAGTATCTCTTGACTTCTGTTTGCCACCTATAACATCTACTGGAATAGTAGGCTGCTAGAAGGAAGAACTAGCCTACGTTCATACTGGAAATGCAGATCTGACTTTTGTCATGATCTTGATTCCATACATCTAGCTTTCCTGATCAGAGTCATCTTGATAAAATGACACAAGCCCAGAAATCTGGTTTTCATATTTATACCTGTCACTGTATACTTTTTACTGTAGACAAATCACTTTATCTTTCATTTCCTCCTCTGTAAAATGAAGAAGTTGGATTAAATAACATCCGAGTCTTTTCTACATGTATGATTTGATAGTTTTTTTTTTCTATTTCTAGTTAACATCTTTGTAACAGCCAGAATAAGCTTAAGAGGGATGTGCATCAAATTTCTACAGCACAATCTCCAGAGAAGCATTGTTTATATCACACCAAGTCACCTAAGCAGAATGTCATAGGTTATCCTTATCTATTAGGTAGCATGGCAGTCCTGGAAATGGCCCAAATACCCCAAATGACAGTTTTACATCTCCTCTTGCCGGAAACCCTCTTTGCTTCGCTCAGACTACTGTAGAGCAGGGGGCAACATAGCCATTTCTTCTCCTTCCCCTAGATTTTCCCCAGCAAAATCCAATGCATCCATAACAAAGCTTGCAGAAGCAGCACCATAGCCTTCCTTGATTCCCCCAGGGACTTTGCAAATGAAGGCCATGTGGTGCTATGTAATGAGTACTGGCTTGGAATCAGAGGATCTAGGTTTGAGTCTCAAAACCTGATGCCTACTTGCTTAGACATTGAATGTCTTTGAATCTCAGTTACTTCACCTTTAAAGAGGACTAGATATTTTAGAGTGGTTCTAGGAAAATCATATTGTAAAGAAGGGTATGAAAGAAAAATAACTATTTGAAAAGCTAGATGCCATAGAGAATAGCTCAATAAAAAAGGAAAAACAGGAGAAACTCACAGGAAATCAAATTTTAAAAGGATCCAGGCAAAAAATCTCTGGCACAATGCATATTGTCAAGAAGTGTGGAAGAAAACAATCATTTTTGTCAGAATTTGTCATTTAAGTGAATTATCTCCCCCTATTCTGCTACAGACTAAATATACAAAACTTGTTTGAATGGTTTCCTACCTCCCATTCTACTAGAGACTGAATACACAAAATTCAGCTACCTTGAAGTTATCTAGCTTAGAGAGAATTCACAAAGCCCAGCTGTATAATGCATTCTTTGTCTGCACAAGATACCCTGCAGGTGTTACACACCACTTACAAAGAGTGAGTAAAGGTCCAGACCAACTTACTTGGAGAGACATTATCCCATTAGTTTATTCAGATGCCCCCAAATGCTACTATTTTGTTATATACTCTGGTCCTCAAAAAAAGCTATATAAGCCAAAAATTGGATCCCAGGATACTGAAACTGTTACCAGTTGTGCCCATCAATTTATTTTTCTTTCTGTTTAGCTACTGTCTTTATTTAACATCCACACTTGCAAACTTGCTAGTGATAGAATTGTTCCCAAGACCTCTAGGAAACTACTCAGAGATATTCTTTCAACAGAAGCAAGTTGAATTTAGAAACTAATATAAGGAGGCAAATTCATAGATATTGCTGTGATTTGATAGAGTAGCATCTGTGACCCTCTTTGGGAGGGCATATTCATTTTATTCAAAAGGAATGGTAATATTACATAAGGTGTCCATCCCCAAAGCCCTGATGCAGTTTTAAGAATCTTAAACTGCCCCAAGACATTTAGGACACTGTATCTTGAGAAGATATACAAGAAAATCTTGGAACCAGAAAAGGAAAGTTTTGTGGAGAATATTTGGGCAAAGATCATTGAAAGCTGGCTTAGTATAATAAAAAACCACCCAGACAGAAAGAGAAAATTTTTGGGAAACAGTTCATAAACCATATACAGAAGCAATAGACCATAATGATGGGTGATTTCAATAATCCAGACTAACTGGACTTCTCACTTTGCAAAAGTAAAGCAGATAACAATTCTTTTTTAGCATATCTTAAAAATTAGTTAATCTTTTAAAAGAGGAAGAATTCAATTCTAAGAAAGGATTCTTACCAAACAAGGAGGAATTGCATGCTGGTGTGAAAGGAAATAGACATTTATTAAACACTGACTAATATGTACAAAATACTGTGGTAAGTACTTTAGAAATACTATCTCATTCCATCCTTGCCACAACCCTATAAGAAAAATACTATTATTACCCCATTTTACATTTGAGAAAAAGTAAGGTAGACAGGTTAAGATAACACAACTAATAAATATCTGAGAGTAGGTTTGAGCTCAAGTCTTCTGACATTAGACCCAGGATGCTATCCACTGGGAAATTTACTCCATCTTAGAATTTATGACAAGGGAGAAGAGGAAATCCAGTCACAGTTTGACATGAACACTACAATTTTGGAGATCAAATTTCAAAATAATTCATAGAAAAGAGGTGAGACTTAGTGGATGACTTCAATCTAGATGGGATGGGAACATTTTAAGAAAAAATTCTGATTATGCAAAGAAAAACCTAATAATAAGAAAAAAAGACAATTGGCTAATTTTGAACACAGTAGATGTAGACAATTTATACACCAACTTGGATTTTAAAAGGGCATTTATAGAGGGTGTAAAACACAGGAGAGGGAGGGAATGAGCATTTATTTAGTACCTACTCTGTGTAAGAACTGTGTTAAACAGTTTACAAATATTAACCTATTTGATTCTCTCAATAACTGTGAAATAGGAACTCATGATTTTCATTCTGCAGTTGAGGAAACTGAAGCAGAGAGAAGTTAAGTAACTTAAATATCACACTGGTGACATAAGGTCACACAAGGGTATGTGATAGTCATGAATATAAAAGTTTGACATTGTCTTATAAGAAAAATGCTTAAAAGTAGCTGAGGTTAGTGAACAATGACTAAAGAAAGGATTTTTTTTAATTGGTTGGGGGTGATAGTGGTGGAATCAAAGATGGGACAGATAGGGTCATTGCTTAAACTAAATGGGATAATGATAATTAACAAACCTGTCCAACTCTTACTGTTTTCTGCCAAATAGAATGGTCTTTACATTCTGCAAAGGGACTGAAAGGATATAATAAAAATGGGAAATTAATCATAAAATAAATAGGGAGGTAGTAAGAGTTCACTTAGGTACTCTTCATGGGTTTAAATAATTAGACTCAATAGTGAAAGAAATAACTTGTAATGATGGCCATTGTGAAAGGATCAATTGATAGAGTGCTAGACCTGAGGCAGGAGGAACACCTGAGTTCAAATGTGGCCTCACATGCTTATTAGTTGTATAACCTTGGGCAAATCATTTAAGTTCTATCTGCCTTTATTTTTATAAAAAAAAAGATACTTATAGTATTCACTATTCGACAAAAATTGTTGGGAAAATTGGAAACTGATGTGGAAGAAATTAGGGGTTGACCTACATCTAACACCACATACCAAGATAAGATCTAAATGGGTTCATGATCTAGATATAAAGAGTGATATTATAAGCAAATTAGAGGAACATAGGATAGTTTACCTCTCAGCCCTGTGGAGATGGAATAAATTTATGTCTAAAAAAGAATTGGAACTCTTAATTGAACACCAGATAGATAATTTTGACTATATTAAGTTAAAAAATTTTTGTACAAACAAAACTAATGCAGACAAGATTAGGAGGGAAGCAATAAATTGGGAAATCATCTTTCCATTTAAGGGTTCTGATAAAGGCCTCATTTTTTTTTTTTTTTTGCTAAGGCAATTGGGGTTAAGTGACTTGCCCAGGGTCACACAGCTGTTACGTGTCTGAGACCAGATTTGAACTCAGGTCCTCCTGACTTCAGGGCTGGTGCTCTATCCATTGCGCCACCTAGCTGCCCATTCATTTTTAAAATATATAGAAAATTGCCTCATATTTATAAGAATTCAAGCCACTCTCCAATAGATAAATGGTCAAAGGATATGAACAGACAATTTTCAGATGATGAAATTAAAACTATTTATAGTCATATGAAAAGGTGCTCCAAATCACTATTGATCAGAGAAATACAAATTAAGACTACTCTGAGGTGCCACTACATACCTGTCAAATTGTCTAAAATGACAGGAAAAGATAATGCTGAATGTTGGAGGGGATGTGGGAAAACTGGGACACTGATACATTGTTGATGGAACTGTGAACGGATCCAACCATTCTGGAGAGCAATTTGGAACTATGCTCAAAAAGTTATCAAACTGTGCATACCCTTTGACCCAGCAGTATTTCTATTGGGTTTATATCCCAAAGAGATCTTAAAAAAAGGAAAGGGACCCACATGTGCAAGAATGTTCATGGCAGTCCTTTTTGTAGTAGTTAGAAACTGGAAACTGAATGGATGCCCATCAATTGGAGAGTGGCTGAATAAATTATGGTATATGAATGTCATCGAATATTATTGCTCTGTAAGAAACTACTAGCAGGATGATTTCAGAGAAGCCTGGAGAGACTTGCATGAGCTGATGCTGAGTGAAATGAGCAGAACCAGGAGATCATTGTACACAGCAACAACAATACTATATGATGATCAACTCTGATGGACATGGCTCTCTACGACAAAGAAATGCCTCAAACCAGTTCCAATTGTTCAGTGAAGAAAGCCATATATACCCAGAGAGAGGGATATGAAATGTGGACCACAACATAACATTTTTAGGCTCTTTATTGATGTTTGCTTGCATTGTGTTTCCTTTCTCTGATTTTTTTTTCTTGTAGATAGGATTTTTCTTGCACAACAACTTGTCAAGTATTATTACATTATTAACATGTAGTGGACTTCCTGCCATCTAGGGGAGAGGAGGGAACTGGGGGTAAAATTTTTTTTTTATTTAAAGCTTTTTATTTGTATGACCTGTATATGGGTAGTTTCCCAACACTGATCTTTACAGAGCTTTCCATTACAAATTTTACAAATGCATGGAGTTAGGAAGACCCACCTTCCTGAATTTAAATCTAATCTTAGACATTTTCTAGCTATGTGATCCTGGGCAAATCACTTAACTTTACTTGTCTTGGTTCTTCATTTCTGTTTTTTTTTTTTTTTTTTTTTTTTGCTGAGGCAATCGAGGTTAAGTGACTTGCCCAGGGTCACACAGCTAGGGAATGTTAAGTGTCTGAGATCAGATTTGAACTCAGGTCCTCCTGATCTCAGAGCTGGTGCTCTATCCACTGCACCACCTAGCTGCCCCTGGTTCTTCATTTCTAAAATGAGTAGGAAAAGGAAATGGCAAACCACTTCCATACCGCTACCAAGAAAACTCCAAATGGATTCACAAAGAGTTGAATACAACTGGAAAATGGCTGAACAATAACCTCTCCCTTAATTTACCCTTTATTTAATTCTCCCTCCTTGCTTCCTCTCTTTTCCCTCTTATTTCCTTACTGATTGAACTGTATTTTTGTATCTAACTCGGTGTACGTATATTCTTCATTCTTTTGACCAGTTCAGTTGACAATGAAGTTTGAGTCTCAGTTATTTCCTCCCAAATCCCCTCCTTGTTTGTGGTCTATTTGTCAAGCCTGATTATGAGATCATTTTTCCTCATCTTCTTTTCTCTTCCACTGCAGTATTTTCCTTTTCCCTTCTCTTTCCACTCTTATTGAATATCCCAATCCTTCTCTAATTGGACTCTCCCTATGACCCCTGATGATGTTAGGTTCCAAGGAGACACATGTACCATCTTCCTGTATTTTAATATAAGCAGTTTATCCCTGTTTAGCCATTTTCATTGTTCATTAATGTTTCCCTTTTAATTTTTTTTTAACTTTACTCCTGCATTTGAACTTAAATTTTCTCCAAAGTTCTGATTTTTTCATCAGGAATGTTTGGAAAAACTCTATTTCATTAAAAATCCATTTTTTCCCTTGTAGCATAATGTTCAGTTTTGCTGGCTAAGTTATTCTTGGCTGTAACTCAATATCCTTTGCCATCTGCAATACTGTATTCCAAGTTCTCTGCTCTTAAATAGCAATGGCTGCTAAATCATGTATAATTTTGACTGTGGCTCCTCTGTACTCAATTTTTTTTTCTTTCTGGCTTCTTGCAGCATTTTTTCTTTGACCTGGAAACTCTAGATTTTGATTAAAAAGTTCCTCAGAGTTTTCACTTGGGGATTTCTTTCAGGAAGTGAACAAAGGATTCTTTATATTTCCACTTTGCCCTCAGGTTCTAAGAACTCTGAACAGTTTTCTCTTTAAGATTTCTTGAAATAGAATGTTTAGGTTTTTCTTTTGTATTCTTATTCTTTTTGTTATGGCATTCAAATAGTTTAATGATTTTTAAAAAAAATTCTCAATCTGTTTTCCAGATAAATTGTTTTTACTATGAGATACTTTAGATTTTCTTTTGTTTTGTTTTTATAATATTTCTTATTATCTTGTGGAGTAATTGCCTTCCTTTTGGTCCATTCACATTTTAAGGGAGTTTGTTGCTTGAGCAAGGTCTAGTAGCTCTTGCACTGAACTATTCCGTTTCCATTCTTTTTTAATAGCTCTCATTTCTTTTTCAATTTTTTTCAAGTGTTCTTGCTTCATTTATCAAAAATGTTTTTAAATTCTTTTGTCTCCTTTAACTCTTGCTTCATCTCAGAATTCTCATTGACTTCATACACAAGCTGTGTTTTTTTCTAAGACTTTTGTGTAGATGTTTTATAGTAATTCTCTTCTCTTGAGTTTATATCTTGAGTTTCTTTGTCCCTATATTACCTCTTTATGATAGGGTTCTTTTTTGGTTTGTTCATTTCTTGAAGACAGCAATTTAGACTTGAGTATCAAGCAATTGATGAGTGAACTAAGAGCCTGTTGAATGACTAGAGTCAAAGGGTGATTATTATATTATCATTCAAGATTAACTAGAAAAAAGTTTCCCCCAGGGATTTGTGTTTAGTCTTATAATTAAAAAAACATTATCAATAACTTGAATAAATGACATGACTATCAAATTTGCAGAGGTCACATAGCTGGGTATTTTTTTTCATTTGTGTCTGATTCTTTATGCCCTATTTGGGGTTTTCTCAGCAGAGATACTGGACTGATTTGTTCTTTCTTTCTCCATCTCATTTTACAGATGAGGAAGATGAGGAAAACGAGACAAATAGGGTTAAGTGACTTACCCAGAGTCACACAGCTGGTAAGTGTTTGAGGCCAGATTTGAATTCACAAAGATGAATTTCCTTACTCTAGGCCTGGCACTTTATCCACTATGCTACATAGTTGCTCTTTACATAGCTGGGAAGGCTATAGCTAATCTGTTGGATGAGCAGTCAGCATTCCAAATTATCTAGAGCAATTTAGAACATTGAGCTGATTCTACTAACATGGAGTTTAACAAAAGAAAACAAAAGTAAATGTAAAGTTATCCCTTGGGCTCAAAAAAATCAATTTCATATGTATAAGATAGAGGAAAGATGGTTTGATAGAGGTTTGTATGAAAAAGATTTCTGCGTTTTAATGAACCATATAATATATGTAAAAGTCCTTGATATACTCTCTAGACCATAGTAGGTGTTATAAAAAAACTTATTCCTTTTCCTTCCTTCCTCATTACAAGTTCAATGAAGGTCAACAATGTAACCCGGCAGCCAAAAACACTAATTTAGTATATTCATATCATATGAAATGTGAGACACCTGTAGATAAACCAGAGCCTATTCTTCACCCTGTACCACTAAAATCCTCATTCCCATCCCCCTCAATTCTCCCACACCAAAATTTCATTCTAATTCCATCCATCCCTTCCACTATACCCTCTGGAATACTTGTTTCATGGGCCAATTTCCCATCTCCAACTATCTTTCAGACTTTTGGAACTGGATGTCCAGTGGACATCTTAAATTCAATATGTCAAAAATAGAACTTATCATCTTTTCCCCAATTCCTCTCCCTCTCCTATCTTCCTGGTTACTTTAGAGGACAACACTATCCTCCTGGTCCCTCGGGTTCACAACCTAAGAGTCATCCTGGATTCTTCACTGTCTCTCGCCACCCATATCCAAGGTGTCACTAAAGCCTGTCGTTTTCGCTTTTGCAACATCTTTTGAATATTTTCTCATCTGGCATTGCCACCACTATAGTGCAAATCCTCATCACCTCATTCCTTGATTATTGCAATAGCCAGCTGGTAAATCTACCTGCCTCAAGTCTTTCCCCATTCTAATCCATCCTCTCTCTATTCAACTACAAAGTGATTGTCCTAAAATGAAGATCTGATCATGCCATCAATATGCAATAAATTCCAGAACAAATACAAAATATTTTGTCATTCAAAGACCTCCATAAACTTAGCCTCCGCTTATACTTTCAGTCTTCTTACACTTTACTCTCCAACTTGCTCTTTGATCTAGTGACACTGGTCTTCTGACTATTTCATAAACAAGACACTCCATCCTTCAATCCAGTCATTCTCTCTGGTTGTTCACCATTCCTAGAATGTTTATCCTTTTCCATTCCTACTATTGACCTTCCAATTAAAATCCCACCTTCTATATGAAGCCTTCCCTAGACTCTCTTTATTCAAGTGCTTTCCCTCTATTATTTCTAATTTGTCCTCTATATAGTTTTCTTTGTATTTATTTGTTTGTATGTTGTCTCTTCCAAGATTGTCAGATCTTTAATGGCAGGAGTTTGTCTTTTGCCTCTTTGTGTTAGTACAGTACCACCTGGCATAGTTGGTACTTAATAAATGTTTATTGATTGATTGATTGATTTGATTTGATTTGAGGAACAATTGATGGAACTGAAGTTGAGTAGCCTAGAAAAGATTTAGGCAAATGTCTTCAGGCATTTAAAATGTGATCAAATAAAAGAAGGATTTTACTTTCTTTGCTTGGTCTCAGAAAGCAGTTAAAGAACAGTGGGGTGGAAGATGAAGAAAAGTAGAATGAGGTTTTACATGAGAAAAGAGTCCCTAACAATTTAAGCTCTCCAAAAGTGGAACAGGTTGCTTTTTACAGTAGTGTTTCAATTCACTAGAGATCTTCCACTAAAGATGGGATGACCATTCATCAGCTTTGTAATGGAGTACTCGAAACCTCTCTGTAAACTTTGGGTTAGTTGCATCCACAGTTGAAAGAATTGGGAATGTAGTTCACAGTGGGTGAGGAGATAATGACCTTGCATCCTGGATTTAGGATTGTTACTATGGTTTCTTATCCCCATTCACATATGAAAATGAAAGTTTGAAAAGAAATTAAGGTTTTGAAATATGGACACTGAACCTTAGAGTTATTTGGTAATTCTTGGGCAAATAATTCTGGTTTCAATTATTGCCTTCAGAGGCAATAATTGAGAAATATATGAAATGCACATCATAAGATAGAATGAGGTCTTTGGCAGAGGGATTTAGGCTCCAGGAATAGAAAGAACAATCCCCAAAATTCAAAGCAAAGACTAAGGCTGACTTTCTGAATGATTAATGGAAATGGGCAGTACTATAGTTCACTAGAAAGACCTGGTGCCTGGGGCTGAGAACCTCCTGCTAGGGAAATGAGAAACTTTAATTGCCATCAGAGGTATTGATCTTTAGAGTCAAGACTCTAGGGAAAACCAGCCTGGAGAATTGGAGGAAAGGCCTTTTGCTGATTCCATGCAAAGATTTCTGCCCCTTCTTAAACAGCTGCAGAAAAAACTTGTGCATTTTACGCCAACAAGATCCTGAAAGCCCCAATCCATTCTCTGAAGAAAAGGTGAGGATTTGAGCTAAACCAGAAGCTAGGATAGAAGCTCTGGAGCTCCAGCAGAGCAGTGTCTGGTGGAGACTGGAGCACAAGTGGAGAATTATTTCAGTGGGAACAACACAGCAACATCATCTGAATACATCAGCATCCCCACAACATTTAAGATGTGAGCCATATATGTTCCCTACATGTGTGCTCCACCAGAACCAGACTTATCCCTAAATGAATAGCTCAATGCCTAGGACTTGATAGGCACTTAATAAATGCTGATTGATTAATTAACTGAAATGTATGTTGGCCAGACTAATTGTATATTTCTCCATGTACATTCTCTGAGTCCATTCTACCCACTGATGCTGGGTGCATTTGTGGAAGAATGTACCCTAAGCTTATGAGGGAAATGTTTGTCTTAATGTGTCATTTAATTAAATGCTTTTGCTTTGAATTAATTGGTACATATCCTATGTCAAAAGTTGGAAGAGACCTCAGAGACCATATAGTCTAAGTCCTTTATTTTATAGATTAAAAAACTGAAATGCAGGAAGATTAAGTGATTTTTCAAAAGTTTTATAGGTAATATCTTCAGAGGCATTATTTGAATACAGGTTTTCAGACTACAGAAAGAGTGTACAGTGTTGTTGTATCATCTGACTGACTAATAAAAGTATATATATTGGTGGGGCTTCATGAGCTTCATCAAGGTTTAGGGGATGTTGGCTCACAGGATACTTTATACCTGGGGGAGCCATTTCTTGGGGGACCTGCCCAGCAAATTGGGGGAGAGACATCTTTAGTGATACAGGATATATTCCTGTTTGGAACTAAATGACCTTTCTGATCCTTTCCAGTTTTGTGATTTTGTGAAATGGTAAAGCATTATAGAAATGAGGTCTTTTTTCATTATTATTGAGACCATAACAGCACAGAGCATTCAGGCTGCTAGAAGAAGACAGAAGCAGGGTAAACTACAGTGCATCCATCCAAATTCTCAGGGACCCAATGATTAGCATAGACATGAACCCTTAGGCAAAGAAGAATTAGAAAAACAGAAGAAAAGGCTACCCTTCGTTCTTCAGGCTGCTGCCTTTCAGTGCCCACCGATTCATCATCCCTGGGATACTGGTGAGTATAAAGTCAGTGTCACATTTTGCCAGCTGTTAAATTGTCAGCGCCTCTCAGGGAAGAAGGAACAGTGAACCCCCAAGAGTCTTCCTTCCTTCCTTGAGTTTTTCAAATCTGGGTCAGCCACCCTCCATTTATCCTACCAGCAGGTGTCTGAAGAGGCAGAGACAGGGTAATCAAAGCTGCTGGCAATTTAAAAATAAATCTGGACTGCCATTGAAGAGCCCAGAATAGGGAGAGGTGAGTGCAGAGTGCTCTTTCAATGGCTTCCCTTCTCCTCATTGGGAATTTAGGTGAGATGGGGGTACAATCCATCAGGGCTTTTTCTTCTCAAGTACAAGCTGCTAGGGCCAGAGAGCTCTTGAAAGGAGGAAGCTTCTAAGGTCCTACATACAATTTTTATTGGTGAACCCAATTTTATTCCCTTTCTCCTCCCTTCTTCCCCACATTTCCTCAGCCTCTGTGAGAAAGATGCTGGATTATAGTAAGTACCCAAAGTGAGCTGAGACTTCAGTCTTTGGGCTTTATTTCATTGTATTGTTTTAGTAAATAGATAGGGGGTTGATTTGGGCTTGCTTCTTTATGTATGATTCTTCTATTAACTGGAAGACTTGGCAGATTGTGGTTTATATATTGCTCAGGTGATGAGGTAGATTTCCCCTAATTAAGCAGTAGAGATTTAGGCTCAGTGGCCCAGTGCAGTTTCCCAAGGCCAGTCCTTGACTAAGTTCAAATCTTTAGAAAGCAATTCCATACCACTGCCAAATTGCTCTTACTGAAACATAAATCTGACCTGCCACACCTCTACTAAAAAACTTTTAGTGACTTCCTATTGCTTCTATGTTAAAAGACAAAATACTCATCTTGGCTTTTAAAGCCTTTCACATTATGGCTCCATTTTTTTTCTAGTAATTTATCATATTATTGCCCTTTTGAGAAGCTGCATAGAGTAATGGCTAGAATCCAAAAGGCTTGGGTTTTAATTTCACTTCAGGCACATAATAGCTGTGTGACCCTAGAAAAGTCATTTAATTTCTCTAAGCCTCACTTTAATCATCAGTTAAATGAGGATAAAAATAGCATCTACCTCATAGGATTATTGTGAAGATAAAATGAGATATGTGAAAAGTAAACCTTCTCGGTCTCTCTCTCCATCTCTCTTTCTGTCTCTCTCCATCCATCCATCCCTCCCCCTTCTCTCTCTCTCCCTTCCTTTTCTCTCTCCTTCTCATCTCTCTCTGTCTCTGTCTCTGTCCATCTCTCTGTTTCTGTCTCTCTTCATCCTTCTCTCTCTCTTTCTCTGTCTCTGTCTTTCTGTCTCTCTCCTTCCCTTTCTTTCTCTGCCTGACTTTCTGTCTCTGTCTCTCCCTCTTTTCCTTCTCTCTCTCTCTCTTTCCCATTTCTCTCTCTCTCTCCCCCTCCCCTCTGCCTCCTCCCCTCCTCTCTCCTTACAAATATTTCATTTTATAACAACCTTATAATAGCCCCACGATGTAGGTACTATCATTATCCTCATTTTACAGTTGAAGAAAGTGAAATAAACAGAGGTTTGACGACTTTCAAAGGTCAAACAGCCAGTAAGTGACTGAGGTGGAATGTGAACTCAGGTCTTCCTGATAACCATATCACTGCTCTTATTGCTGAGCATTATTTCCCACTTTCATATAGCTAATTCCCCTCCCCAGCCCCCCCATCTTTGAATTAAAGAATCCCTAACCTACTTCAAAACATATCTTAGGTATTATCTTCTATAGTAGGATTTTACAGTTTTTGCTTTTTCCCTTGGGAAATTACTTTGTGTATACATATATATTTGTACATGGAATATTCTTCCTGCTTCTTCCAAGTAGAAGTAAGCTTCCTGAGAGCAGAAACGATCTCTTTTTTATGTCTACCCTAGTACCTACTATAGTGCCCACAATATCTGGTATATAATAGGTGCTTAATAAATGCTTGTTGAATTGAATCCCAGACATGAGCCAAGGAAGCAAGATTATATCCAGTATATATTTAACATCAAATGACATTACTGGGAGAAAAAAGAGCTCCTCAGCTAAATATCCAGTCCCAGCCTTTAGATCTTCCCTTATCACTACTGTCTCCACCTCTTCTATCCCCACCTTGCCCTCTTTCCCATGCCATTTCAAGTTGGGGAACAAAGATGAAATCTCAGAAAGAAAAACCCTCTAAACTTTTTTTTAAAGCCTCTAATCCTTTTTTCTAATCATGCTATTATTATTATTATTATAAATAATAACATATGGAAAATGACTGGGGAAAGAGAGGGAGAAAGAGAAGGCAAGGGAGGGAGGGAGGGAGAGAGGGAGGGATAATCATTTCCAAGTTAGAAGGGAGAAATGAATCTCATCATTGCCAGCCTCCACGTGATTAGTATGCACAGAGATGAGAATAATTAGTTGCTACTCTTGGAGAAAAGACATTTAAGATCTTGATGGAGCCTGATTATTTACTTCCTTGTGCAGATGAGGGAACATTCATTAGAGTTTCTTTGATCTCCACTGCTTGTGGATCCTCCCCATTATCCTCTTCTCTACAATATAGCCAGGGAAGCTGAGGCAGCTCTCCTGGCCTTTGGGCTTCATATAAGTGGCTTTCTTTTTAAAAGAACGGCATACTCCTTTAGCTGGTACCCACATCCCAGACCCAGAAACAGTCCCCACCTTTCCATCCTCCCCATCCCCTCCTCAGACTAATGCATATTCATCCTGCTTGAAAGAGCACAGCATGAAATATGCAAATTGGCCAGGCAGGAGCGGGTTTGGCATTTTGATAGCTGCTTTGTTTGAAGACCCCAGAGACACACACATTCAGTCACTGGCACACTGGAATCTCCTCTACCTTTGTCTCCCCTCCCCACCCTTGCCCACTCCCACCCCACCCCCAGCCCTTTCTTTGGCCTACCAAGTCCCAGCCTGAAGGAGAACGAGACTAGAATCTCAGACTCCCAGGATCAGGTTAGGGGCACATCCAAGACTAAAGCCCAGCTCTTCATTTATTGCTCTTTCCATTGTACTCAGCCTGTTTCCCTCCCCTTCTTTTCATTCCATTTATTGTTTGGGGAATTTTAAAGGAATACTTAAAAAAAAACAAACCCACATTCAAGTCAATTCAAATTATTGAGTACCTACTATATACTTGGTGGTACCATGCATAGAGTGCTGGACCTACAGTTAGGAAGACTCATCTTGAGTTCAAATATAGCCTCATTCACTTACTAGCAGTGTGACTCTCAGCAAGTCACTTTGCCTCAGTTTCCTCATCTGTAAAATGAGCTGGAAAAGTACATGGCAAACCATTTCAATATCTTTGCCAAGAAAATCCCAGATGGGGTCACAAAGAGTTGGACATGACTGAACAAATAACAACACTACATTAGGTTTTAGGGATACAAAGGTATGTAAGAAAAACTTGGTCCACATACATGCAGAACATTCAGTCCCATCTGCATTTCTTAAATGAATTCCTTGATATTTGTGTTCTGGGTTTTTGTCACGATATGGCAGGTAGTTAAACACTATAAATGCCCCAGGACTCTTTGAGGTAGGTCTGTGCTAGCCTAACCTCAGGATCTCTTAGTCTTGACAGGTTGACACTAAGGTCCAGACCTTAGCCTGAAAATTGTGCTCTTTCATGGGGCTTCTCCTAATCTTTGGCGGCAATAGTTTGTGTCATCACAGCTTGATGAAAAGTCTTATGGATTTGGAGGTTCTAATACTAGCTGTGCCATTTACTAATTTGTGATCTTGTGCAAGTCACTTTTATTTTACCTCTGAGCCTCTATTTCTTTTCTATGAAATGAAGGGTGAAGAGGCAATGATCTCTAAGGTCCCTTCCAGATCTAAATATAGGATCTCCAGGATCACAGAGCCAGAGCCAGAAGGGATCTTAGAGGCTATTGAGCCCCACCCACCTAGTTTTAAAGGTCCAAAAACTAAAGCACAGAGGAAATGATGATGATGATGATAACGAATATCTGGCACTATACTAAGCACATTATTTTTTTCATTTGTTCCGGTCATTCAATTGTTTCCATCATGTCCATAACCTCATTTGGAGTTTTCTTGGCAAAGATAATGGAGAGGTTCGCCATTTCCTTCTCCAGCTCTTTTTACAGATGAGGAAACTGAGGCAAACAGGATGAAGTGACTTGCCCAGATAGTCTGTCTGAGGCCAGATTTGAAGTCAGAAAGATGAATCTTCTAACTCTAGGTTTGGCACTCTATCCATTGAGTTACTTCAGAAGGTGCTCTTAGCATTCCCATTTTACAAATAAGGAAATCAAGGCAAATAAAGTTATTTGCCCAGGGTCACACAAAGAATTTTAAGCAGGGTTTGAACTGGGTCTTTCTGATTCTAGGGACAAGCGATATATGCTATCTCCTGGTGCCTAAAGGGAGAAGCTCCACTTTCCCTTTCTCTTCCTCTCCCTTGCCTGAGGGTAATTTCCAATCCCCTTTATGCTGAAGATTCTACAAACATAGAAGGCAGACTCCACTTGAACCCTTCTCTAGTACTGAATTAACTGGAAGGAAAGAGAGATTCAGAAAGAGAAAGAAAAAAGAGACAGACAGGCACATGCCCACACACAGAGACACAGAGACAGAGACAGACAGAGAGGGAGAGAGAGATAATCAAGATACATGCACACACACACACACAGAGAAAGAGAGACACAGACAGACAGAGACAGAGGGAGAGAAAGAGACAGAGAAAGAGGAGAGGAAGGAGAGAGAAAGAGGGAGGAGGGAGAGAGAGAGGGGAAGAGAGAAAGAGAAAGAGGGAAAAGAGAGAGAGAGAGAGAGAGAAAGAGAGAGAGAAGGAGAGGAGGAGAGGAGAGGGGGAGGGAGGGAGGGAGGAAGAGAGAAGGAAAGAGGAAGGTAGAAGAACATAGAAATAAGAGAGAAGGGAAGAAATAATTAGATGAAAAATTAATCAGTGAAGCTAAAAATATACAAAGCTCCATTGCTCTATCCTCATCGATCATCACCCCATTTTTATCTTCCTTCATTTCTCTCTTCTTCACCTATCCATTCTGTATTCATCACACACGGACCCCCCTTTCTGAAAATTTAACAGTACAGACTTCTGAGCTTTGAGAAGTTGGCTCTAGCACACACCTGATACATGAGAACCAGAATCTAAATTGTGACTTCTTCCTACTATTAGAAAGTCACCAGCTGGTGATTATAGTTCCCATCTCTGACTCTCTAGCTCTAAAGCCAAAGGCTCCAGGCCTGTAGTCATATGTGCAAAGGACACATGAGGTAGAATTCAAACTAGTGACCAGTGTTTGGATTTTGACTTAAAATTTGGACATTGTGGCCCTCTGTTCAAGCTTAAGGTGGGGAGACTAATAGTTCCTGGAAAGTACCCTTTATCTGTTCAGTCAGTGCAAAGAATAATGAACTTTAGAGCCTGAATATCTGATTTCTAGCTTTGTCTCTATGACTTAGAAACTTGTGTGTCCATGACCAAGTCTCTGTTTCTTTTTGCTATAGACCATACAGTGTTATTGGGAGAAAAGCATTCTGTAAAATGTAAAGAACACTCTAAAGATGTGAATTATTATAATTATTACTCTTACCCAGCAGCCTCCCATTTTACCCACCTCACAATGGACTATTTTGCTGCTACAGAGGAGAGATTGAAGCAGGGAGAAGGAAGCAGAGAACTGGTTTGGTCAGGTTTTACTGACTAGCACGGAAAAGCATACAATGGAGAATCCCAATACCACTTACCTTTGTTATCCATGCCAGGAAACACAGAAAGAGCTGGGCCTTAGACACAAAGGTGCTCTTAGACATTTTTTCCCTTGGGACAAACAGAGTTCAAAGAGAGTTCCACATACAAAGGGCCATCTGACTAGGCCTACCTACAGTTGTCCAAGGCAAGAAGACCAACTCATGCTTTTCTCCACATCCTTTGCATGTCAGAAACTATAATTTTTCCCTGTCTCAAGGCCAGCTTTCCCCTCACATCTCCATAGAGGTGGAGACCAGTCAATCTGCAAATGAGGGCAGAGGGACAGCATTCTTGGGACGGCCAAAGAAAGAAAATGTTTGACTTCTAGATTATAGATTTAGAGCTGGAAATTTCTCTTAAGGGGTTACCTACATCAGATTCTGTGTTAAGCCCTGGGAAATACAAAAAAGTGACCTCAGTTCATGTGGATGTAAATACACAAAGGTTATTCAAAAATTTTAGTGCTGTTCTAAGCTTTAGTAGCTTAATGCTCATATATAGGATAGAAACTAGATACAAATGAACATCCCTACCAGAACAAATCTGATCTAGGAAACACCAAAGCTACCTCAAAGTTAAGATATTCTCTCTGCATCACTCCTCATATTAGCAGAAAGCAGTTGAAAAGCCTCACCTGATAAGCTCCTTTTGCTGCCTACAGTAAAGGTGGGTAAAACTCTATCTCTCTTCCTCTCCTTCCCTCCCTCCCTCTCTTCTTCTCTTACTCTCTGTCTGTCTCTGTCTCTATTTCTCCACTAGATTTTTCATTTGTTGAACTCTAGTCAAATGGATCTAGATGGGAGGAATTTCTTTCTAGGAAGATCTCAGGATTTCTGAGCTGAGACAATTAACCCAACAATTTAGTGTTATTAGTGGGATGAGATCCTGAGTGGGACAAGGGAGACTCAAAGTCCTGGTTCACAGAGGTGCACATTGGGTAAGTTTTCTTACCCACATCAGCCTCCTGGAACCAGGCAGTCTCTGATATTCCACCAGGCAGTAAAGATTCTTTACTCTCAAATTCTTCATACCCTTTGAGGCCAACTAGAAAATAATTTGAGGAGACCTATTAGAAATTAGGGTTCTATTTTTTTATTATTAAAACTTTTTATTTGCAAAACATATGTATGGATAATTCTTTAACATTAACCCTTACAAAGCTTTCTGTTACAAATTTTTTCCCCCTAGTCCCCACCCCTCCCCTAGATGGCAGGATATCCACTACATGTTAATTATGTTAAAATGCTTGACAAATTGAATATATGTATACATATTTCCACATTTACTGTTGTGCAAGAAAAATATATTTAGTATTGATATTACTTTATTGCCTATGGCCTAGCTTCTTAAACTATGAGTCATAACCCATATGGGATTTTATAACTGAATGAGGAGGGGTGATTTGCAAAATTGTGATTTATTATCAGTTAATGTTTGATTTGTATACCTATTTTAAAAACTTATATAACCAGAGTCATGTAAACATTTCTCAAGCAAAAAGAGGTCATTAGTGAAAAAAGCTAAAGAAGCCCTGGTCTATGATACTCACTTTTTTAGTGAGTTGTAACTTCCACCCTTATCTTTTTTATTAACCTTACTTTTATTTTTGTTCCACCTGAGATCATAATTGCTACTCCTGGTTTTGTTTTGGGTTTTTACTTCAGTTCAAACATAATAGAATATCATCCATCTCCTTATTTTTATTTTATATGTGTTTTCCTGCTTCAGATGTGTTCCTTTCTTTCTTTTTCTTCCTCTTTTCTTCCTTCCTTCCTTTCCTTCCTTCCTTCCTTCCTTTCTTCCTCTTTCCTTCCTTGCTTCCTTCCTTCCTTCTTTCTTTCCTTCCTTCTTTCTTTCTTTTTAAAAACAATTTTAAAAAAGGAAAACAAAGCAAAATAGACAAAACAAAACAGAACAGAATATTGCCATGTGCCCAGCAAAACATTAGGGAGGATTCAAAATATATAACAATGAATTACCAGTTCAACAAAAGATATATAACAGTAGAAGAAATTATATTCATGAATGTCCATTTTTTCTTTACTTCCTTGTAGGTTGTTCTTTTGTTCTCTGCTGCACACTTTTTTTTCTTTATTTTTCCCTCCCTTTCATCCCTTACTTCCCCCAAGCAGACTATAGTTAAGTAGGGATATATTTATGTATACATATATAAATACATACACACACACACACACACACCCAGCACCCTTCCCTTCCCCCCACATAACATATCTCCTATCTCTGCTAACTTTTTGCTTTCGTTCTGCTCCTTAACTTGTCTTGCTATTGAACCAGGAGATCATTATACACGGCAACAACAAGACTATATGATGATCAATTCTGATGGACATGGCTCTCTTTAACAATGAAATGTTTCAAACCAGCTCTAATTGTTCAGTGAAGAAAGCCATATGCACCCAGAGAGAGGGATATGAAATTTGGACCACAACATATCATTTTCATGCTCTCTATTGATGTTTGCTTGCATTGTGTTTCCTTTCTCAGATTTTTTTTCTTATAGATACGATTTTTCTTGCACAGCACGATAAGTATGGAAATATATACATATATTCGATTTGTCAATTATTTTAACATAATTTACATGTAGTGGATTTCCTGCCATCTAGGGGAGGGGTGGGGACTAGGGGGGAAAATTTGTAACAGAAAGCTTTGTAAGGGTTAATGTTGAAGAATTACCCATACATATGTTTTGCAAATAAAAAGCTTTAATAAAAATAAAAAAAGAAAAAGAAAATAGAAGGATTTATTTTAAAAAATTAAAAAAGCAAATGCTGACCAAAACCAGGACTTTGATTTGGGTCCCATTTCTTGAGGAGCAACATGAAATAACTCTGAAATAGAAATCAAGTGCTCAAAGAATCCTCTTCTCCAAAAGGAAAGCCCCCTTTATTTTTAAGTGATCAACCAGGGCCATAACTAAGAAATCTGAACCTATGTATACCCTGACATTTGATATTCCACAGGTTGACAAGTAAGAGACACATCTATTCTGTTTTCCCCCACATTTTTAAATTGAAATCGGTATTATTATCTTGAGAAGCAAGAAGGGATCGAGGATAGTCTCTTCCCTATAAAAAGGACTAAAAACCTCTCTGGGACAGTCTCTGAGAATAGGGATTCTGAATTACTGAATTAGAAGTAACTAACAAAGTGAGCCTATAAGTCAAAATTTTCTCCATTCTCAGGAAAACTGTCAGCAATGGTCAGATTGTGGGACTTTTAATTTGGACAAATTAATCTTATTTAAAGGGTTTGGGGAAGTTTCCCATTCTAAACAGGACTGACTCTTGGTACCTTTATGACAAAAAAAAAGATATATAATTTGGAATGGAAGGCACCTTTGAGATCATCTTGTCAAATCTTCTCATTTGTAGATACATAAACTAGGGCCCCCAAAGTTGAAATGACTTATCCAAATTCATACAGATAGTGAGAAAAAGAGTCAGGATTTGATCAGATCCTTTGATTCCAAAACTGTGCTCTTTCCACTACACCATTATTATTTTTTTTTCCAGGACCTTATAAATTAACCAAGGAGGCATCTGCCAATTGGTTAATTTTTTAAGGTTTACCTTAGTGTTATCTTTTGAGTAGAGATCAAGAGGGGTCTGACAGCTTGCTTAGTTTCAATGCTTCTTCTCATCCAATATCTGCAGAAAACAATAGGAATACTAAAAGAATACTCTATCTTTTCAGTGCAACTAAATCTTTTCAGTTCCTCACCTTGACTATAAGCCACCAAGGCCAGTTTAGTGGGGATCCAGTGAGTAGTATGGTCTATATTCATCCATGACTGTAGACCCAGTTTCATTGGAGATGTCACATGCAGGTCTCACATTAAGTTTAGGTATACTACGAGATGGATATCTATATGATATTACAAACATTTCAATAAGTTCCCCCTTGCATGCCATCCACGTTCCCAAGATCTCCCCCATACCACTAGTTAATGCCTGAAATCATACAATCAGAAGTTAACTGCTTTAGAATTACACAGGCATTGTCAAGGATTTGGAGTTTGTATATCTGTATTAAATTTCTGATTCTGGCATTTACTATTCCTATGATCTAGGGCAAGTCATTAAATTTTAGTTTCATCTGTAAAAAGGACATATTAACAATTGGACTACTACCTCACAAGGGTTTTATAAAGAAGTTAAATCAATATAATTATTACAATTAGCTTACCACTTTAATCCCTGTTAAAATGAATATATCCTAGAGAATAGTTATACTCAGGGGTTTATCAATCATTCACATTTTAGTATCAATCAGCATGGATTTAGAGCTGAAAGGAACCTCAGCAATCATCTAATTCAATAGCAACATTTTGTAGATGAGGAAACAGGCCTGATGAGGTTAAGCTCTTCACCCAAGGTCATAAACAGGTAGTAGTAATCTGAAAAATCGGAATTTGATTATTGTTCTGTAAGAAACGATAATAGGATGATTTCAGAGAGGCCTAGAGAGACTTGCATGAACTGATGCTGAGTAAAATGAGAAGAACCAGGGATCACTGTACAAAACAACAAGATTATATGATGATCAATTCTGAAGGACATGGCTCTCTTCAACAATGAGATGTTTCAAACCAGTTCCAATTGTTCAGTGATGAAGAAAGCCATATATGCCTAGGAAGAGACCTGTGAGAACTGAGTGTGGACCACAACATAGCATTTTCATGCTCTCTGTTAATGTGTGCTTGGATTTTGTTTTCCTTCTCAGTTTTTTTTTTTCTGTAGATCCGATTTTTCTTGTACAGCAAGATAACTGTATAAATATGTATACATATATTTGATTTGTCATATATTTTAACATAATTAACATGTATTAGACCACCTGCCATCTAGGGGAGGGGGTGGGGGGAAGGAGGGAAAAATTTTTTTTTATTAAAGCTTTTTATTTGTATAACATATGCATGGGTAGTTCCCCCAAAGCACTGATTTTTACAAAGCTTTCCATTACAAATTTTACCCCCAGTCCCCTCCCCTCCCCTAGATGGCTGGAAGTCCACTACATGTTAATAATGTTGAAATGCTTGACAAGTTATACAAGAAAAATCCTATCTACAAGAAAAAAAGAAAACCAGAGAAAGGCAACACAATGCAAGAAAATGTCAATAGAGATCATGAAAATGTTACATTGTGGTCCATATTTCATATCCCTCTCTCGGGATGTATATGGTTTTCTTCAAACAACAATTGGAACTGGTTTAAGACAATTCTTTGTTGCAGAGAGCCATGTCCATCAGAATTGATCATCATGTAATACTGTTGTTGATGTGTATGATGATTTCCTGGTTCTGCTCGTTTCACTCAGCATCAGTTCATGCAAGTCCCTCCAGGCCTCTCTGAAATCATCCTGCTGGTCGTTTCTTACAGAACAATAATATTCCATAACATTCATATACCATAATTTATTCAGCCATTCTCCAATTGATGGGCATCCCTTCAGTTTCCAGTTTCTAGCCACTACAAAAAGGGCTGCCACAAACATTCTTGAACATGTGGATCCCTTTCAGGAGGGAAAAATTTGTAACAGAAAGCTTTGCAAGGGCCAATGTTGAAAAATTACCCATGCATATGTTTTGCAAATAAAAGTTTTAATTAAAAAAAAAAGAAAGAAGTGGAATTTGAAATCAGGTTTTCTGCTTCCAAATCCAAGATCAGGTCTTGCTAAGAAAAACAGGTTTGGATGAGATGGTGTAAGAGGGCAGGAACTAAAGAGAACAAGATGATACTGATTAGGAAAGTCCATAAAAACTGGAAGAGGTCTCAGATCTAGAATAGGAAGTCAAAAGCTACGTCAGCTCATTATATTAATTTACACCATAGCTATATGATAAGGTATAGTTAGCTTATCTGAGGTCCACCTCCCACCCCCCTCACCTTCTTTGAAGTTAACCTGAGGTTCAGGAGTTAATTGAGAGGTTGTGTTCAGGAAACTATCAGCATCCTACACAGGATAGAAAAAATAGGGAGTTTGGAACTAAGAAATTTGCCTGGGAATATAGATTCTCTGATTTCCTCCCCTCACACCATTCCTAGGGATGCAGGGCACATAAAGTGTCTAAAGAAAAGATCATCATCCTAGCAGGATCTGAGAAGCTGATGTCTAAAGCAACTCATTGACTTGGTCCAGTGCTGCTAACTAAAGTGTAAACTTGCATGCACATTGTTAAAAGGTATTGTGCTATTCTGGAAATAGTGTTAGTCTTCTGGGGACACAAAACAAGGGCTCCTATCTCAGAAGTGCGATGCTATAGTGAATGAGCAAATAACAAATGTGGGATGAGGACAAGCACTTAGGTTTAGCAAACCATTAGAAAGCCTCTTCTTGGCCGTTATTCAGAGCATATAATAGGCTCTAAGACAATTGACAGACATCCACCTGGATGACTTCTAGGTTCTGGAAAAATGTAGTGAGGTAGAATGGAAAGAGTAGAGGTTTGGGAATCAAACGACTTAGGTTCAAATCCTAGCTGTTTTTTTGCTACCTGTGTGATTTTTGAGCAAATCTTTCACCTCTCTGCAGACTCACTTAAGCAAAACCTGAATTTGCATCCTACCTCTGATTCTTACTAGCTGAACAAACCTGGACAACTCATTCAACGTGGCAGTCTCAGGGCAGTTATATGGCACAGTAGAGAGAGCATAAGCACTGGCATCAGGAGGACCTAAATTCAAATCCTGTCTCAAACACCTAACATTTACTAGCTATGTGACCCTGGGCAAGTCACTTACTCCCAACTGCCTCACAGCCAAAAAAATCAAAATAAAAATAAAAAAACAAACCCCCCAAACTTCATAATCAATGTGTTACCCTCACTTTTTCCATATGCAAAATAGGAATAATAATAATCCCTATTTCATAGGGATTAAAATCTTAGAATTAATGTTTTTAGGATTAAGTGAGATAATACATGTAAAACTCCAGGTAAATTTTTAGCTATTATCATATCTTGAGCAGTGATATTTACTGTGTGACCTTCGACAAAGTTATTTAAACTCTCTGAGCTTGCTTACTCATCTGTAAAATGGGAGTGATAATACTCCTATCATCTACTTCATAGGACTATTATAAGAAAAGTACTTTATAAATCCTTACAGTACTATATTAATGTTATTTATGCTATTATTATCTGAAATGGCTGGTTGTGATAAAATGCTTATTATTTTGGAAGAGCTGTAATGAGATGCAAAAATTCAAATTTGCTTGAAAATAACAAGTGAAAATGAGATGTGCACACCTGAAGGGAGTTGTCCAAATTAGGCTTGAGGTGTAATGAGATGCACAAAATTTTCCAGGAGTATAATAAGATGCAAGAAGCCACAACATTTGTCTGAAAAAGAAAGGGTATAAGGATATGGTGCACACCTGAAGGGAATTGTCCTAAGTGTCTAGGTGTAATGAGATCCAATTCTTGCCTGATAATACAGGCTGTAATGCAGACACCTGAAATAAGTTGTCTCCGTGGACCAGTGTAATGAGATGCACATAATTTTCAAGGAGTGTAATGAGATGCAAAATAAATCAAACACTTGTCTGAAAAAGAAAGGCAGTAATGAGATGCACACACCTGAAGGGCATTGTCCTAAATGGGCTCAATGTAATGAGATGCATTGAATTTGCAAAGAACGGAATGAGATTGGTCCAGGGAAAAGCTGAAAATAGCAGTGTGTGATTAGTGGCAGACACCGGAAGGGGGTATCAGGCTCTACAGATACTTTGGAGGTTACTGGAGGAGATGCCAGAGTGCAACTAAACAGAGCTCTTTCCTATTGACCTGCCAGGTCTGGCTCCTGCCTTGGGCCCATGACTTTCTGCAAAGTCACTGAGGGCTAATCTTGGGTGGGCTATGCTCCATGTGACAGCTGGGAAGAAAGCACAGTACCAAAAGAGAGATCAAAAAGGGTTCTGAAACTTCTCCTATAGGAAGAGCTGAGAGGATGAGGAAATTGTTGCAATGATGTTAGAAATGCAAGCTCTGGATCAACGATCGAAAAGGTTAGCTTAGGTGGAGATCCTGACCACAGCAGAGGCAGACTTTGAGGGGCTGTAATTATCTCCCCAAGACCTATGTGAAGGTTTCTTTTTTCTTTTTCCTGAGGCAATTGGAGTTAAGTGACTTGCCTAGGGTCACACAGCTAGGAAGTATTAAGTGTCTGAGACCAGATTTGAACTCAGGTTCTCCTGACTTCAGGGCTGGTGCTCTATCCACTGCTCCACCCTGCTGCCTGCCCTCTATGTAAAGATTTCAAGCCTATAAAGGGGAGAAACCAATTCCCAGGTTTAGGATAATGACATCATCATCATCATCATTAAAACCAGTAGAAATGTCGATACAAATAATAGCAACATTTCTGATGGACTGTGAGGAACTTTAGGGAAGATCTGCCTTTTGCTTCTTTTCAAACCCCTAGTCTTAGTCCAGTATCTGGGGCTCTTAGTAGATGATTATCTATTAACAATAAATGCTTATCAACTGTTATTTCTAGTTTTGAAGTTCACAAAGCACTTTCTTGTGAGGTAGGTAATGTGAATATTATGATCTCCACTTTATTGACTGGATCTTAAGACAGCCAAGTGACTGGTGGCCAACAAACTTGTATGTGTTGGAGTCAACTTATCTGCTCTTTTGTTAGTTTTTTCTAGGAATTGATGGGAACAGGGTAACCATTATCTCATACAAGGTGATGTACATATGGTACCAGACATAGGCTATGAATGTTGAGGAAAAATTAAGGCTTGAAAGAAAAGCATAGGGTAGGTGGTGGCCAGATTAAGCAACACCCAGGTGGTGTGGTAGGCAGATTTTGTGGGAGCTATTACTAGGAATAGTCACCTGAGCTGGAGAGGTTGGCTGCCAAGGGTATCTCAGAACCTATGAGATTGTTGTAGAAAAACGGAATCTTCTTTCCTTCTGCAATTAGGGAACAAAGCAAGCTGAGGCATCTTCTTCTCAAGATCTCTTTCACCAACCAAGGAACCATTTGTACCTCTGAAGTTGTCATTGAACATCACTTCTCCAAATTCCCAGGAGAAAGTTATCTTTTCTTCCTCATAGCACCTTATTGGGAGATAACTTTTGCACTTATACTCTTCTTAAGGTGGATAGTGTATATTTTACTACCCTTTAGAATGCAAGTGCCTTTATATAAAGCCATTTCTAGTCATATGAAAAAAAAGTGCTCTAAATCATTAGAGAAATGCAAATTAAGACAACTCAGGTACCACTTCACACCTCAGATTGGCCAAAAGGTTAGGAAAAGAATGATGAATGTTATAGGGGATGTGGGAAAACTGGAAGACTAATACATTGTTGGTGGAGTTGTGAAATGATCCAACCATTCTGAAGAGCAATATGAAACTATGCCCAAAGGGCTATCAAATTGTGCACACCCTTTGTTCCAGCAATGTCTCTATTGCGCCTGTTTCCCAAAGAGATCATAAAAAAGGGAAAAGGACACACATGTCCAAAATGTTTGTAGCAGCTCTTTTGTAGTGACGAGGAACTGGAAACTGAGTGGATGCCCATCACTTGAAGAATGGCTGAATAAGTTATGGTATATGAATGTTATAGAATATTATTGTACTGCAAGAAACGACCAGCAGGATGATTTTAGAGAGGCCTGGAGAGACTTGCATGAACTGATGCTGAGTGAAATGAGCAGAACCAGGAGATCATTGTACAGGGCAACAACAAGATTATACAATGACCAATTCTGATGGACATGGTTCTTTTCAACAATGAGATGACTGATGCCAGTTCCAATGATTTTTTGATGAAGAGAGCAATCTACATCCAGAGAGAGAACTGTGAGAACTGAATATAGATCACAACATAACATTCTCACTCTTTTTGTTGTTTGCTTGCTTGTTTTTTGTTTTCTTCCCTGTCCCCCCCACCTTGACCTGATTTTTCTTGTGCAGCATGATAAATGTAGAAATATGTTTAGAAGAATTGCTCATTTAACCTATATTGGATTACTTGCTGTCTAGGTGAGAGGGTGAAGGGGAGGGAGAATAATTTGGAACACAAGATTTTGCAAGGGTGAATATTGAAAACTATCTTTGCATGTATTTTGAAAAATGAAAAGTTATTAGGATAAAAAATAAAAAGAATGTAAGGGGGCAGCTAGGTGGCACAGTGGATAGAGCATCAACCCTGAAATCAGGAGGACCTGAGTTCAAATCTAGTCTCAGACACTTAACATTCCCTAGCTGTGTGACCCTGGGCAAGTCACTTAACCTTAATTGCCTCAGCAAAAAGCAAAAAAAAAAAAAAAAAAAAAGAATGTAAGCCCCTTGAGAAAAAAGAATGAGAATCACACCTTCATAATCTTGGTGCCTTGCATACAGTAAGCATGTGAGAAAAAAAAATTGAATTGAGTTGGACACATTCCTATTTGGAAGTAGAGAACATCTTGGAAGGAAACATCTTGAAGGTCTTAAGATAGTAGCTTCCACTGTGCTAATATTATAGTAGTGTAAAGAGAGATTGCCTCTAAACCCCTTCTTAATCCCAGAGACACAAGACATCCAATAAACTCAGTTTCACTGACAATGAGCTCCTGTAGACTTTGAATTTGTGGCTATGAATATTTTCTGTTATGGTACTATTCTGCCTCCCTCTCATACTCCTGTAATAGACACCACCCCCATCTCAGCCACAAAGGACCATGGAGACCAAGAAAATGTCTTTCAAATGCCCCTCTTCCCTACCCCAGTAATATGATGCTGATATACCTAGAATAACAGATACTCTCTCTATCCTTATCACACAATCCCTTTGCTTATTCCCAGAATAATAGCTCACCCTTCTACAGTGTTTAGGGCTTTATAAAACTCTGTCTTCACAACAACCCTGTGAGATAGGTAGGGGTAATATTATTTTTATTTTACATGGGGTGGGGAAACTGAGTCTCAGGGAGGTGAAATCACACTTGCCTAGGGATCACACAAGTAGTTGGGATTCAGAATCTCCTGATTCCAAGACAAACTCTCTTTCCCGATACCACACCTTATGGGAAACTACTCCTTTGTATAATCACCCACTTATCACCTCTTCCTCATGTTCTGGGGTCTGTCTTTGGAGGTGAGAAGAGATGGGATAGAGTCACAGTGAGGCACAGAATTGAACCTCCATTTGTGTGAATGACAGAAAAAAGTTACCTAGTTAGTTTGGGGGAGAAAAAAAGGGGCAGGTGGTTGCTATGTCCCTAGAGTAGGTGGTACTTTTTAATTGTTAAGGAAGTGTGGGGAAAAAAGAAAGCACATCTTAAAAGGGTGGAAAGTAAACTTTCAATTCTTGGGGTGGAGCAGGGAGAATTGTAAGATGATAGTCCTATTGCTCTGGCTTTTCTCTTCTCAGCACACATTAAGCACCTACAAAGTGCTGGGCTTCAGGAGGAGTTGTTTTAGCCTTTCCTTTCCTCCTCAGTGTTTCCCCAGACTCATAGTAAGCTCTTAATAAATGCTGTTGACTGACAGACACACGAGATAATAGTTTCCTGATACTGGGCGGTCTTCCTTGCCAATAGGGATAACAGTAATCACCAGTCTCCTCTCCCTTCTTCCCTCCCCTACTTCCCCCCAACTACCTCCAGTTCCACACATTAGACCAAGACCTACCTCATTTCAAAGGCCACAATGGTGGGAGGGAAGCCAGGGAGCAGCAAGCAACAATGGACAAACAAAGCTGACCACCAAGGTTAAGATAGGTATTAAGATTTACTGAAAACTCCGCCTTCATGTCCAGTACTGGTTTGGTGGATACATCAGAAGAGGGTTGCATAACAATTAGATAGGGAGTGGGAGGAGGGGCAAGGTTGGGGTGTGTGTGTGTGTGTGTGTGTGTGTGTGTGTGAGAAAGGTGGAAGTGTCTGTCATATTGGTGGGAGGGTATGAGTGTGTTTAATGAGGAATATGAACCAGAGAAAGAAATGTATTTTATCCCACTGCACATTGCAAAAGTCTTACTCCAAAAAAGCTAGACTTTCTCTACCTATGGCATCAAAAGGGAGTAAAAAAAGATTGTTTGGATCACCCAGATTATAAATAAGGTTATTTGTTTTTCAAAAATCCCTATTAAAACATTAAATATCAGCTCTTCTGGGGGAGAAATACATTCATTTCGGGGCGGTCTCAGAGAAGTGACCAACCGTCCTACCAATCGCCCCCCTGAAAGTGTATGTGTGGGGGAAGCTGAAGGCCCAAGTCCCCTCAGGCTGAGCAACAACACAGCCACCCACACCCTGCTGCTGAAGATGTCCTAATGCACAATTTACAAGTGTAATTGCAAGTCCATTAAATTAAATCCCTTGGAAAACACACATTATGTTCAGTTCTGCCATTCACAACCATGGGGGTAACAGGGAGGAGGAGAGAGCCACATTCACAGGCCTGGAGACTGGGAGGAAAGGTGTGAGGAGCAAGGGAGAGAATGGGGAGGTGAGCAGAACTAGTCCCCCTGAGAGCCCCAGCTTCTCCAGGTAAATATGTATGTTTTTGGTAGGGATAGGAAAATGGAGGGAGCAGGGCTGTGGCTCTCAACAAGCCTGGAGACAGGGGGGGACAGACAGCATCTTCTGGCTCCTTCAAACAGATCCTTCTGCTTTTGTGGAGTGTTAAGTAAGGGAGACAAGCCTGATAATGTTGGGCCAGCCTAGGGAAGGGGGGTCCTTCTTGAAGAAAGTTTGAGCTGAGTGGAGGGTATGAACAAAATCCAAATCAAGCTCACCTCACCCCCTTCAGGTCCACAAAGAGTTGGAGTACTTAAGAAATTAACCAACTAAGCACCAAGTCGCTGTGTGAGACCCCCATGTTTCTGCTGGATTTGGAGTCTTCTGTGCCCATCTGGAAATAGTCATGTGCCCTACCTTCTTATCTTCTTGTGGACCCTGGCCTGGATTTTTGCTCATTCCTTTTGTCCTGGAACTAACCCAAGCCAAAGGAGGCTGTTGTTTTTCCTTCCATAATTTGAGCCTGTCTTTTACTCCTATGTAGTTGTTTTCAGTAGGGTAGATGAGTCCCCAGTGGGTGAGTCCAGGGCCAGAGCTTTCAGTCACACAGGGATGGGAACCCCACCCCCACCCCGGGGGGAAGAAACTATCCCCAATTCAATTTGCCTTGTCCAATTCTGAGCTTGAAAGATTTGTGATTTCCAATTTAAGCTCCTATATCCCCCCACTTCTAACTATCCCTTGGGTTAATGCTGTTGGTCTCTCTTGATCTCAGGGGAGTCAAAACATCCTTGAAATAGAGTCCAAATACCCTTTAGTCTCTTCACACATCCCCTCCCCTCAATTCCTTTCTGGGAATAGCCATTCATAAACTGCACAGGGAGAGAACAGGGGAAAAAAAAAAACAAAAAAACAAACAAACCCAAAACCCAACCCCAAAGCAGTCCCTGAGTCCAGGGCCTGTAAACATGAGTCCTTCACTTCAGTCCAGGAGTCTGTCATTGCTCCCCCCCCCCCCTTTGCCAAGGCTCCATCCAGGTCCACTCCCTTGGCTTGCTTTTTCCAAATGGAGTCCTCTACAGTTCTGGGGAAGGGGGCTGGGGTTTTTTTGAAGCTTGCTGGCTGGGCAAGGGCAGGGGAACTTGTCTGCAATTCCTCAGGCTGCTGATTCTGGGAGGTGAGGACCACACTTCCTGCAGGGGGTTGCTCACCTGTTCCTCCCTCCCTATGCCCTTGCTCCAGTGGGAGAATCAGCGCCAACTAGCCCCCTTGGCTACTCCAAAGAGTCACTGTGTTCCAAGCCCAGGTCACTGACATTCGTTGTCTGTAGCTCATCAGTCTCCTCCTCCAGCTCTTCCTCCTCCTCCTCTTCCTCCATTTCATCCTCATCCTCTTCCTCCGTCCCATCCAATGAATCTTCATGTGCTGCCATCATTGCCTGCTGCATGGCTATGGTGGCATTGTCTGAGGAGAGGGACTGCAGATTGTCCAAGCTGATTGAGCCTGTGGTGGATTGGAGACAATGGTAAAGGCTCAGGAAAATGTCCATTTTATTCTATCATCATATGTACACACATACACACACACACAAATGCCCAACAGAAACACACTTCTATAGCATTTTAAGGTTTATAAGATGCCTCACCTCACAAGAAAGGAAGGTTCAGTGTTGTTAGGTCCAATTTTGCAGAGAAAAAATTAAGGTTTGTAGAAGTTGAATGAATTGCCCAGAGTTAGTGTCAAAGTGAATACTAGAACCAGTCAGGAAAGCTTCAGACCAGTAAGTGATCTTACACTATACTATACTGCTTTTATTTTACATGCACCCTTTCAAGAGGATCATATATCATATGTGATTGCCACATAGATACCCATATTGTAGCAAACACCCTGCTTCCTGCAAAGAATGATCTTTGCATGTTAGCAATAAAATTTCTGGCTCATTGAATTATTCATTGTGTACTAGGTGATGAGCAATTGTGTGTGTGTGTGTGTGTGTGTGTGTGTCCCTCTCTTTCTTCTCTCTCTCTATTTTCTCTCTTATTCTCTCTCTCTCTCTCTCTCTCTCTCTCTCTCTCTCTCTCTCTCTCTCTCTCTCACACACACACACACACACAGAATGAGAGAATTTATAAAAAGAATGATGGAAATAATTGGAAAAACAAAGCTCTTCCTGGCCTCTGTTCATAAGCTTGCTGCCATACTATTTTAGTTTTCCAAGGAGCAGCTTGGCTACTGAGAGTGCTCAGGAATTTCTGACCTTTACTTTTATAGTGATGTTATACATATCTGTATTCTCTCACTGGGTCCTTTCAACAAACCCATCTGACAGATTGGAAAAGTGAAGCAAAGAGGAAAAGTGACATATAATGTATGCAGACAGCAGTTTTCATAACTTTTAGCCCTATGTACTTTTAACTAAACAGGAGTCCCCATACCAAAATTCTCACCAGGCAGACAATTACTTATTATAGTCTGAAGCATCTAAATTCAATCCATCCTAAAGCAAGACATCCTCCCCCCACTCCCCCACTTGATCCCAACTCCTTACCATCAGGGTTTGTTCCTGGGGGGCCCCCCTGCTGCTGTAGCACACCGGCAGCAATTGAGTTGGGCCAGAATCTTTGGGTGGGCCGGTGCTGAGACTTAATCTTCTTGGCTTTGGGGGCAGGGTCTGGATTGCTAGCATCAAGCATGGGTTGCAGAATACGCCTTCGGGCATTTATGAACCTGTCCAGGGAGAGGTAAAAACACAATACCTTGATATTTGTGGGTGTTTATACACAAACAATATGTACACATGTATAAGCACAGCTTGGGTTATAGAGAGGGGGAGAATGATTACCAGCTTCATTAGAATAGCCAAGGAGAATGGGAGGTAAAAGGAGAGTATTATTTGAATCCAAGAAGAGACTGAGACCCAGAGAAGTTTGTTGTTTGATGATGGAGAGCAGAGGGAATAAGAGTGAGGTCTCTTAAAGACTTTTGGAACTCCAAAGAGGACAAAGTGAGAAAAGAGAAGAAGGGGGATCAGAGTGTACTTGTTTGTTACATTTCAGTCTTTTTGGGAATTAGGACTCTGGGAATGCCTGGGCTAGACAGAGACTGAAACAGCCTTTAGCCTCAGGGAACACATGACAGCCCACAATATGCAGCTCATAGGTCCCCTTCACTGGTTTCTCTCCATACTTTAGCAATACAAGGACCATAACTCCAGGGCTCCATTTCTGTAGTTAGGTCAGCCCAGGAAATGGGGAAGGCCAACAGGGGAAGAATCTCAAAGTTCTTGGTGCTATCAGATCCACAGAGAAATCAGTTTCTTTTATATCCACTCTCCCATATCTATTATATTTTTATTTAAATACAGTATCTCTTAGGAGAAGGTGGAGAGACTATATGGACTCAAGTTCTCTCTGGCCCAAGAAACCTTCGACTCTTGCCTATTTCTGGTACTGAAGGGCAGCAGAGCTCAATTTCCTTAGACAGAACACTAATGATTTATTTTCTGCTACATTTGCCCAGCAAGGGGCGCTCAGGAGCTATAGATAAACCCTATGGCAGCTGGAATGATTTATGGCTGTTTTGGGTTTCTGGGTTGGATCAGGAAGACTAGGACCCCAACAGTGCAAGGGCTGGGGATATAAGATTAGGGACTGTACTGGGCTGGATTAAGGTTGGGACTAGAGTTAAGAATTACTCAGAATATTTCAAATTACTGTGGAGGAGACTCCAACTAGTTTTTCTGTGCTGGGCAAGATGCCCCTTGGCAGGTGATATCAACTCACCAGTTATTAACTTGCAAGAGGGTGAGGTTCGTCTGGGCTGCAATCTGCCTCTTCTCATCCTCTGTGGGATAGGGATGCTGAAATGAGATGTCAAATTGAGGAAGTGAGCACATGTTCAAATTGAGAATGGTAGTGGTGAGCAAGCCAATATTGACTTTAGAAGGGTGGCTGGTGCCACATTTAGCTGGAAGCCAGTGAACTAGGTACTTTACTTCCAAAGCAAGTCCAGACTCTAAAGGCTGGAGATATTACCAATTATTTGGGTTTGTGTCCTTTTGCATGAGATCCTATGCTGTTTGCCACTGAGCTGCCACTGCCATTGGTGGGGTTTGGGTGATTTACAATAAACCCTTATCCTGGTGACCACAATGATTCAGGGAAAGTCCCTGTGGGAGAGAAGAGTAACCATAGAATGGGACCTGGGACCTAGATCAATTCAATAAATAGTTTGATAGATATGAGTCCTGGGGAAGAGACAAGAGAAGTATAAGAGAAGGTCCCTATGAATGAGAAGCTTATAAATCTTGTTTGCTGGGAGACAAGTTTCATATATACACAGCTTTAGATCAAAGTCTGTGTCACCTATTGTGAGGTGCAGGCAGCAGAAAGCCAGAGGAGGGAGAATTGCTTATGGACTGGTGCAGAGAGATGTTCTCTGTCTCTTTGGAAGGCTTGTCTACCATGCAACCAAGTACCTGCTCTTGTAGGTGCTAATGTCACAGCTACTCAGAATCCAGAAAAGAAAGTTTTTTTGCCATCAAAGTTCTTAGCACTGACAAAGGGCTCAATTGACATCAGAAACTGATATAATTTTATCAGTGAAATGATAGGAAAGAAGATGTGTCACCATTTGCTTTGTGACTGCATTCTAAGAATCATTAGTTTTTTTCTGACTTGAAGGCAAATGAGCTTATAGAGAGCTCCTTAAGAACAGGGAGTGTCTTCTTTATGTGTGTCTGTAGTGCTCAGCACAATACTTTGCATATGGTGATTAATAAATTCATTCATTCATTCATGTCTGGATTGCATTGCCTCCTCACCTCCACTTAGTAGAATACCGCCTTCTCCTATACAAAGCCTACTTTAATTCCCCAGTTGCTAATGGTCTCTTATTAGAAATTACTTTCTATTTCCTTAGCTATATACATTTTGAATATAATGTATAGAATTAATGAATAGAATGTAAGCTCTTTGTATCCTTAATACCTAGCACAGTGCACATAGTAGGTGTTTTAAAAAGTATTTGATGAATGAATGGGGATAAGATTTAGCTGGACCTTGATAGAAGTGTAAAATTTGTTTTAGATTATTTCTGGGTTGTAGTTATGTCTCTTTTAAGGAATCTTCCTCAGGGAAGCTATAAGATAGTGTACATAGACTATTTCAGTCTACCCACTGTCCAGGACTAGATTTACATTAGGTTGGTAACAGTTTGAAGAGTTTTGAAAAAAGCATAGAAGATCGGCCACTCTATTAGTGCTCTCCTCACTAGAGACAAGGCAATGACATGTTCACTTGCCCTCAGTTTTTACCCGATGGGAACAATCAGCACTTTGTGTTGTTTAATTCACAGCTCTGACCCTGACAGCCTCACAGATTGAGATGACACTTATGATTCATACAATATTAAGGCTCTAACAAGGAAGAAATCATAGCAATGTCACAGGAGCCAATTTCTTTCTAATTGGGAAGGAATAGCTCCAGGGCCCCAGTGGAAAAGCTTCTGGCTCTCCTGGGGAGCAGGGGAGACAGAGGCAGCTGCTGAACCCAATCACTGAGTCCCAGGCATGGGACTTATTTGCTACGAACTGGGTCATGTTGTGCTAGAGCCAACATGATATACACACTGAGTGACAAATACACTTCTGAAGATGCTGCAGTCCTCATACCAATGGGAAATGCTCCATGGAGCCCCCACACTCACAGACAACCAAGCAACTTCCTATTTAAGAGCAGTCCAATTAGATACAATTGCAAGAAACCATGAAATAGAACTATCCAAGTAGTGAAAGCTGTGTTCTATAATTCTACTGTGGATTTGTAAATTGTCTTCCTCTTCATCACTGACTCATCATATCATCAAATATTTATAGAGTTGCTCCTATGCAAGGCACCAGGCTAAGCACTTAGAATGGTGCTCTCTATGCAAGAAGCATTCAACTGATGCTTGTTGAATAAATGACTGAGGATATAATAAATATGGCATTGAGTATTCAAAGAACTTACAATTGAGTTAGTGAGACAGTATATACATGTTAAAATGGCAACATAAAGCAGTGTACACAAAGTGTCTAGAGTTTGTTACAGAGTAACTGTGATCAGAGTTCAGAAGAGGGAGTTCTCATAGAGAGATACTGATGGCTTTACACAGAAAGTGGGGCTTGACCTGGGTCTCGAAGGCTAGGTAGGAATCATACAGATGAAGGTAGAGTATTCAAAACATGAAGAATATCAATGGCAGGAATTCCCTGTGTGTTTGGGAACTCAAAAGATTAAAAAGTTTTTTTCCACTTTTAAAGAAAACCATTTCCCAGCATCCCTTGAATGAATAATGCTTGGTATCTTAAGGTAGATATGTGTATACATACTTGCATACACATACATATATGAGAAGCAGTGTTGAGTTATGGCTAGGGAGCTGGACTTGGAGTTAGGAATACCAGGGTTCCAACCCTGCTTTTGGCATTTACTAGTTGTATGACCACAGGAAGTCACTCAATATCTCTGCAACATAGCTACCTAAGATTTATTTCCTAAGTCACAGATGGATGATAAATGAAATCAATTTACACAATGAAAAAAAAAATCTTGATCTGTTGATGCATGAAATACATGCATATATAATACTTATATATAAACACACATTTGCATATACATCACAGAATCATATGTTAGGGAAATGTTGTAAACCTGGTTTACACAGATTTAAATAAAGCTTTTGGTAAAATCTCAGTATTCTTGTGGAGAAGATAAAGTATGGGCAAGACGTGAATATGATTAGATAGATTCAGCACTGCTTGGATGACCAGATTCAAGAGAGTAGTTTTTACTGATTCTATGTCAACATGGCAGGAGGAATCCAGTGGAGTACACCAGGGAACTGTACTAACATATTTGTCAATGACATCAATAAAGATTTAAGAGGTATGCCCATCAGATTTTTCAGGTAGGAAACTCGGGAGGGAAAGTTAACACACTGGAACCTGGAGAGCATTGCATTGAATCTATTAAGATGAAATTCAGTGGGGATAAATAAAAAGTCTTACACCAAGGTAACAAAAAATTAACTCCACCAATTTAAGAAACGAGGAGCATGGATAGATGGCACTTGATCAGAAGAGGATTTGGGGTTTTTTTAGTGGACAGAAAGTTCAAGAGGAATCAATAGTCAGATGTGATGGCCAAAAGACCTAATATTATTTTGAGCTGCCTTAGGAGGGACAGAACTTCCAGGAATAGGGAAGTGATAATCCCTATACTCTTATATTAGACTCCATCTGGAGTACAGTGCTCAAGTTAAAACACCTTTTTTCAAAAAGGATATTGCTTGGGGAGTGTCCAGAGGAAGCAAAGAAGGCTAGGAAAGGGCCCTTGATCTCATGACCTATGAAGATTAGGTAAAGGAATTCAGAATAGTCGTGTTTAGGTGTTTGAAAGGCTATGGTAGAGGAGGGATCTGACTTTGCCTCTAAATGGCAGAAATAGAAACAATGAGGGAATGATTCAAAGAGGCAAATTTAGGCTTTGATGTTCAGAAAAACTTCCTAACCACTAAAACTGCTCTAGAGTGGAATGCTGACCTTGAGAGGTCACTACTTGGAAGAGAGGTTTACTCCTCCTTGGAAGTTTTTCAGCAGAGGCTGCAAAGCACTTAGTGGAAACTATGGAATCAGCAGGGAGTAGGCTATCCAGCAGAGAGTATGAGTATAGTGGCTACTTTTATTATAGTAACACAATGATATCACTGATAAGTGTTGGGAAAGAATTAAGAGGGGAGCTGACACTGCACATACATGATCTGAATGTATGTTCCTTATATGTGAGTTTCTCTATGTGTGTCCACCCCTCTCACTATTGTCATGTATATTTGTGGGAGAATAAAAGCCAGGTTTATAATGGAAATTTTTTGCTGCTACTTTTTCTTTCTATGCCATTTCATTAGATGACTTTGCTTCAGACTAACTGGGTCTTCTAGATACTGAAAATAAACACATTGGTAAGGGCTTATAACTCTAAGTTTTAAGGATGCACAGATTCCTTGAAATTGAGGTAGCTGTTACCTGAATGACTTGCCTTGCAAGGTGACCCAAAGCACCAAATGACTAAATATTTAAAAGTTGTCAAAGAAGAACACAGTCAGATCTCATTCCCAGAACCTAGTAGTCCTTCTGCTTTCATATTTCCAGTATTATGTAACAAATAAGTGGTGAAACAGTAAGGATAGGAAAGTTGGTGAGACACTTCTAGTGTTGCAAGACATCCAAAACAATCTAGACTTGATTCTTAAGACAAAGTCAAAAGAACTCCTGGCCTTTAGACTGGGATGAGAGGGTTTGGGGAACAAAAAAGGGAGAAAAATTTAAATACCTCTATGCTCTTCTTTGAAAAACTTTGTTGTTTATGCTTTGGTGTTAGTAGGGTTAAGACACAGAGAGAAGCTTCCAGTATGGAAAGAATCTTTTTTAGATTAGAATAGAGAAATGGATTGAATCAGAGAAATATAGACATCTCAAGCTGTAATGATTTAAGGAATTATATAATTCAGGAAATAGAGCTCTGCTTTTCTGAATATGATGGCCCCTTATCTTTCCCAGATGTCTGTGTATTCTATTCTTAAAAGTATGATGAGGAGGCTTTGACTCCAGCAGTAGCCTTAAATTTTAATAAAAGTTAGTTTGCTTTATTATGTGTACCTCCAGCAACCCCTGACTCCCCCCCCCACACACACACACACTTCCAGGCATCATCTTGTTCAAGGACATCTTCAATGTGAAGGACACTTATCCTGAGAACAACAAGTTTGACTGAACATCCCTGTTGCCCTGTGAGAATGAATCCTTCAAGTGAACTTCATCTTAGAAGTTAATATCCAGATATATCCTGTGGATTTTTGGTTGTTGATTTTAGCAAGTGTTTATACAAAGATGATAATCTATATGATGTAGAGTACACTCTCACAGATGATCAGCTATTTGACCAATTTGAATATTGATGATTAGTAAAGTACACAGTATGTAGAAACCTCCAGTTTAGGAGCATCATAGCTTGTCTCATGGGGGGCTTGCTTATGCAATTCTAAGGAAATGCTAACAAACTACATGGTTTTGAAGTGAATTCCAAAGTTTATCAACAGATAAAGAAATTGGCCTTCAGAATCTCATAGGCAGCCAGTCTTAATATAGGTCAAATTTTAGCTATCTACATGTGGAGCATGCTATACTTGCTCTTTTTAGCATGCCGTTCAATTTGTAAGTAAGGTGTCTACTACTTGACAAAGTGATTTTCCACTCATCTTAAGGACTTGGTGTCTTTCTTAGTTGGTTTGAACTAAGTGAAAAACTGACTATGGTACCTGATTTTGGAATGGGATTGCAAGAGCTCAAGATAAGCTTGAAGGCACCTTGTATAATTTAAAAATTAAATGTTGCTTGTTTTAGCAAAAAAAAAAAATTAGAAAGTTTGAAGACATTTTCATTATTGTCCCTTAAAACATGGTGTATGTGTGTGTGTGTGTGTGTGTGTGTGTGTAAGTTAGGAAATTCTTTTTTAGCATCTAACCTAAAGTCTTCTTGTCCTCACTTAAGAAGATGATTACTTCATTATAATATATCTTTATTCCATACATACACCTTCCACCACCACTCACACCTCCTTCTCTTCCCCATCTTTTACCTTCTATTTCCATGTGAACTCTTACTCAGGATTAAACAAGGTTAAATTTGTCTTTGTCTCTTCCATTTTTCCTTTCCCTTTCAATGACTTCATGCGCTCAGAGGGGAAAACTTTCCAGAGGAAATGGGCAATTTGTGCTTTTTGCACTTTTTCTGAGGAATAGCAAGGGGTCTGAGCTCCTGGAAACTTTATGCATGATATGTATATAGGATGTTATGTAGGGGAGAGGGAAAGGGGGAAAAGATTTTTCTAAAACATTCTGGAGAAGTTTTCCCATGCAGGTGAATTCAGAGTCTACATTTAATTGTTTAAATTCTTAGTTTTTCCTTGAAAGAAAAAAACAAAAAACCAAAAACCTCCTTTCATAAGTAGCTAGAAGACCTGGCTAAACAGCAGCCCCTGATAGACAGCCATTGGTCCCACTTCCAAAATTAGGAAAAGAAAATTATGTCTCCTTCCCTGGATATTCACCAAAGGTTAATATGTCAGTGTCTAACAGACAAAAGTGTCAAGCACATGATTTGTGGGTTGCATGTAGTCCACAATATTCCAGTACATCCTAAACCAGATTAAAATGTGATTGGGCAAAAAAAAAAAAATGTGATTGGGAAATACTTAATAAAATAAATTAAAATGCAATAAAGCATAGATAATATTAATATGTGGTTTTCTAAGTCATATATGGCCTACAAGGATCTTTATATATGGTTTAGTGGCCTTTGTTTCTTTTTGAGTTAGACATCCTTGCCATAAGCCATCACATCACACTGTAAGCAAAGAGAGAGGAAAGGCACTTATATGTACAAAAATGTTTTTCTCAGCTCTTTATAGGAAAGAATTGAAAACTAAGGGAGTGCCAACCAATTGGGGAATAGCTGAACAAGATGAATTAGATACAAATAATGGGATGTATATGATACATTACATCATATAGAGAAACTATTACCCTATTTTTCTATTTTCTCTTTTCTCTTTTATTTACATTATTCTTTCCTTCCTCCAAGATCAGAAAACAACTTTCTTAACATTCTTAATAAAATCTTTAAACTGAAGTATTGTAAGTATTGTCTCTACCTTACAAAAATATCAAACCATAAAATCAGAGTTGGAAGGGATCTGAGAGATCATTTGGATATAGTCCAACATTGAATAGAGCAGGAACTCCTCTTCAACATCCTCAACAACACCCTCCAGCTCATAGACTTTCAGAAGTCAATGCTCCAGATATAGTCTGCCTGAGCAAAAATTATAGTGGAGTCCAATTGATATAGTGAAAAGAATGATGAACCTGGATTCAAATCTCAGCTTTGCTCTGTATTATCTGTTTGACATTACAGAAGTCATATAACCTTGCTGGGCCTCATTATTTTGATTCTGCAAAATGTGGGGAGTTGAAAATTATATTTAAAGGTTCTTCCAGGTCTAAATTTACTGAACTTGAAAATCATTGGGCTTGGGGCAGCTAGGTGGCGCAGTGGATAGAGCACCAGCCCTGAAGTCAGGAGGACCTGAGTTCAAATCTGGTCTCAGACACTTAACATGCCCTAGCTGTGTGACCCTGGGCAAGTCACTTAACCTCAATTGCCTCAGCAAAAAGCAAAAAAAAAAAAAAATAAAGAAA
>JAJPUD010002304.1:152882-235664 GCA_023553655.1 Myrmecobius fasciatus | reverse complement strand
TAATAATTAGAGAAATGCAAATTAAAATAACTCTAAGGTTCCACTTCACACCCATCTAATTGGCAAAGATGACAAAAATGTAGAATGGCTATTGTTGGGGGATTTACAGTAAAACGAGCACATTAATGTATAGTTGGTGAAGCTTTGAATTAGTACAGCCATTCTGGAAGCCAATTTGGAACTGTGCCCCCAAAGTCATAAAACTGTGCAATTCCCAATGATATGCTCTGAATAAAGCAAAAAGAGAGAAAAGGCACCTCTATGTACAAATTTATTTTTCTCATCTCTTTATAGAAAAGAATTTAAAACTAAGGGGCTGCCAAGCAATTGGGGAATAGCTGAACAAGATGAGTTATATGAAAGCAATGGAATATTACTGTGCTATAAGAAATTACAAAAAGGGATGGTATTCAGAAAACCTAAGAAGACTTTCATGATGCTATGCAAAGCAAAACAAGTAGAACCAGGGGAACAATTTATACAATAACAACAACTTTGAAAGACATATGAACTCTGATCAATGCAATGACCAACAATAATTCCAGAGGACTGAGGAAGCATTCATACTATCTCCGGACAAGGATGTAATGGGCTCAAGATGCAGAATGGGACATGACTAACAAGAGTCTTTATTTTACTTGACTGTGCATATTGGTTACAATGTTTTGGTTTTTCTTTTTTCAATGAGGACTGGGGGGAAATGGGAGGGTGAGGGGAATTAGCAAAAGAAAGGAGAGTCATTGAAGAATTTTTTTTAAATGCACAGAAGAGAACAAAAGGAAATACAGACAAACAGGAAAGCTTTGTAAGCTACATGTTGAATTGATTACAGTTAAAAGGAAAAGGAATCTGTATGACATGGAAATTCACAGCCTCATATGCAATCCTCCTTTTCTAATTTTCATATAGACATGCTCCTTTCTTTGTCATTTAGGTTCACAATAAGAAAAAAGACATTTTTATAAAGGAAAAAAAAACCCAAACTTGTAAAATTTTTGTACCTCTTATTGGCCACACTTTATTCTCTGACAGATGATGATGGCCTTTGTGTACCTTTGCTCCCTCCACCCCCACCTTACATACAAATATATTCCATTTTTCAAATGGACTTCATTTCCCTAACACCCTGGGATCCCTCTGTCTCCTGTGCAAATACACCAGGGACATTTTCTTCCAGTTCCTGTCACAGACTCTGTAGACTAATGGCCTCTCTCAGATGCTACCGTGTGGCCCATAAATCTTGATCTGTCCATTTTTCAAACTGAGTCTTCAAGGACTGCAGTCTCCCCCCCACCTTCCTACCCTGCTTTAGACTTCCACAGGGGCTGGAATGTGGTCTGGTAGTTGCTAGATTAGGACTCATCTCAGTTACAATAGTTCTACTGTGTAGTTTTGGAAAGAATTAAATCCTCTATCTGAAATGGAATGGAGAAAAAAATGTGTCTCAATCCCCAGAAGGTTTTTGAGAGGGAGAGGCAGAGACAGAGAGACAGGGAGAGAGATAGAGATAATCAGAGACAGAGAAACTGTGAGAGACAGAGAGAAGAGAGGAAGGGAGAAATAGAGGGAGAAAGAGAGAGAGAAAGAGAGAAGAGGGAAGAAAAAGGGGGGAGAGAGAGGGAGAGGCTTTGCATTGTCTAACTTTAGAGGTCAGAGAGCATTTTCCAGATATCATTTAAACATTTGGATGAATAAAAGCCAGTTTTGCCTTCTGGGATAAAAGAGAATACATCTAATTCCTTTTTCACTTCTTCAAATATTTGAAGACAGAGATCATGTCACATTGGTATTCTATTCTCCAAACTAAACATCACAATTTCCTTCAGTCTTTCCTCATAGGACACAATTTCCAGACCCCTCACTGTCCTAGTCACATTCTTGTGAATGCTATCATAGCCTTCTTTTAAAATGCAGTACCCAGAACTGGACACAATATTGCAGATGTTGTCTGACAAGCCATACAGTATTGCAGATGTTGTCTGACAAAAACAGCCAAGCAGATTACACCAGTCCCATTTATTTCTCATTTATCTGAATTCGTAGAACACATTATCTGTACCATGCCAATTAGTACTTGATTATATACTGTTCTTTATTGACCCCTCATTGTTCCACAATTTATGTCTTTTCTGTTCAATTAAATTGAAAACTCTCTGAGAGCAGGGTCCATATTTATTATACAGGTAATCTGAAGAAGCCCATTTGGCAAGTTGTTTGTTTGTTTGGAACAAATCTTATCTTCCCAAATTTAAATGATGGTTATTGCTAGCCAAAATGAACTATTTACTCTTATTAAACTCAAGTATTGATATTATAGGCCTCAGTTATTTTGGAAGCTACCTAGTCAGAAGGCAGAATGAGTTGAAAGGAATGTTCCCCCTCTCCCCTTCACTGGAAAGTCAGCCATTAGCTCAAGTCAAATGTTGGAAACAGAGTATTTTTCTTTGGGATCTTTCCATTTCCTTTTCTGAATTTCTTTTCTTCTTATTTTGCCCCATTCCACAGCTCCTAGTATCTCCAGACTAGCCTAAGAACCTCATTGTGGCAGCCCACTCATTCATGTGTATATGTACACATATACACATATGTACACACTTATGTACATATGAGAATATATATGCATACAAAATATATGAAAATCATGTTGTCTGTGCTCTTTCTGCATGTCTTCATAGTATTAATATTTCCAAGTACTAATGGAATTGAAAAATATTTGTTAATTAATTCATAATCCTTGTCCACTGAAATGTTTCAAAGCTGGATTAAATATAAGATTATACTTAATATCCATTTGGCATTGGGTTATATTAAAGAGGTGTAAAATGCTATAAATATAAGCAGGGGTATGCTGGATGGAGCCAGTTTAAACTGACTGGTGAGAGCGAATTGTTAAATTTTCAGTGTGGGCATGCATATGTTGGAAATCAGAAAATAATATGATATAGGGGTTGATTTATTATTTTATGATGGTCTAGACTTAAGAAAACAGCAAAAAAAATGTCAATAATGCAGATTAAAGAGTATAGTATATATAATTTTGCTCCCAGAGAGGGGGTTGTTAAACACTTAACCTGCAGCTTACCCTTGGAAAAAAAGGAAAAAAGGGCAGCCTACTATTTACAATACCTGAGTTGTTATAGTATGGAATGTACAAGAATGAGATTCACAGATATGCAACTATGTCTAACCTAGTTGCAGTTGTCCAAGTTCCAATTAGCAGTTGTTAGAACTAGACAAACTGATGGTAGTTTGACAAATAAAAACGAATATACATATAATTTATTCCTATTTTACTCGCTTGTGCCAACTCTCCCCCCAATCATCATTAAAACAAAGTAATAAACCTTCATATAAACTCTTCAAGGTACATGTTATTCTTCTTTGAAGTTCCCCCCCCCCCTTCTTTCAAGGTTGCTGTATATATTCATTTAAAGCTGATTTCTCAGACTGGGAGAAAAATAATGGGAGGAACAATGGTCAGATTTGGAAGACATTCTATTATTTCCACCTCTTGTTTTATGGCCCTTCATCCCTAGTTTGTACTTATACAATGCCATAGAGTTTAAAAATATATATATTTCACATTAACCTAATTTTATGGATAAGGAAACTGAGGGTCAGAGAGATTAACTGCCAAACCAAACTACTACTTTTAGTGATTTATGTAGGTGTAAAAGATACTGTCAAAAAGAACCTAGAAAACATTTCTAAAAATTAGAAAGCATTGAGCAAGAAACCAAGAACTTGAAATCTGTAAGGAATGTTTTCCTTGAATATTCCTTAGCTGTAAGACCTTGTGACAAGTCACTTAGTCCTTATCTGTAAAATGAGCTGGAGAAAGAAATGCCAAACTGGGGCAGCTAGGTGGTGAAGTGGATAGAGTACCAACTCGGAAGTCAGGAGGACCTGAATTCAAATCTGCCCTCAGACACTTAACACTTCTTAGCTATGTGATCCTGGGCAAGTCACTTAACCCCAGTTGTCTCAGGGGAAAAAAAAAATTCAAACCACTGTAACATCTTTGCCATGAAAACCTTAAATGGAGTCAAGTTTCTCAGGAACCAAAAATCGAAGGAAGGAGTCAGTAAGGAAATCCATGGTCTAAGATCCTTTTATAAAAACTGACAAAGTATGAGTATTAAGTAAGATTAAACCAGAGATCCTAATATAGGCAGGCAAATTCAATTTTAGTGTTATCAGTGAGAAATAACAGCATAATACCCATATTAAAATGTAGCATTGGAAGAGCATTCTCTACTCAAAAGAATAAGGATAGGTGAAATCAGGGGTACTAGAGTAATACTATATTTTAAGATTTATAGGTTAATGAGAGATAAAATGGACAATATCAATTACGCAACATTAAAAAATTTTTGTTCAACAAAATCAACATAGTTAAAATTAGAAGAGAAACAGGAAATAAGGAAGCAGGAATCTTTATAGTTTCTCTTATACTGGTTTCATTTCTTTCTTTCTTTTAATGTGCAATCCTTTTAGATATAGTTCCATATTTGTCATATTGTGCAAGAAAAAAACAGTCCAAAAGGGAAAAAAAAAACATGAGAAAGAAAAAGAAAAACAAATAGACAAAAAAGGATGAAAATACTATGCTTTGATCCATATCCATATTCAGTCTCCATAGTTCTCTCTCTGGATGTGGATGGCATTTTCCATCCTAAATCTATTGGAATTGTTTTGAATCAAATGGTCTTTTTTTAAAAAAGGAAATGAGTTCAATTTAAACGAATAAGAACCATTCCTCAATTGTTAAATAGTCAAAGGAAACTAATAAGCAGTTTTCAGAGGAAAAAATCCAAGTTGTTAATAACCATATAAAAAATGCTCTAAGTCACCAATAATTAAGAAAAATATAAGTTAAAACTAAGGTAACATCACATCTATCAAAATGGTAAAGTTGACTAAAAAAAAGACAAAAAAAAAAACAAAAAAAAAAAAACTGGAGGGGCTGTGGGAAAAGAGGCACTTTAATATACTGTTGGTAGAACTGTAAACTGGTCCAATTATTCTGGAAAGCAATTTGGTAACATCCTCCAAAGCTATTATAGAGTGCCTAATTTTTAACCTCAGCAAAATTGTTACTAGGTCCATACCCCAAAAGGAAAAGGAACTGCATGTACAAAAATATTTATAGCAGCTCTTTTTGTGGTAATAAAGAATTAGAAACTGGGAAGGGGTACCCATTAATGGGGGAATGGTTAAACCAATAATAGCATACAAATGAAATGGAATATTATTATGCTAGAAGAAGGGATGAAGGGAAAGGTTTCAGAAAAAATTGAGAAGGCTTTTAAGAACTGTATCAGTTCTTAAAGTAAAGTGAGTGAAAAAAGAACAATTTATACAATAACAATAATATTATGAAGTAAATCAACTTCAAAAGATTTAGCAATTCTGATGAACACAATGACTACCACAATTCCAGAAAACTAATGATGAAACATGCTTTCTATTTCCAGACAGACAATTGATAAACTCAATTAAACCATATTTTCATCTATTTCTTTTCTTTTTTCTTGGAGATACCTAACATAGGAATATATTTTGCATGACTATACATATTTTGTAATGAGTTGCTGTTTTTCTACCTTCTCGATAAGTGGTGAAAATAAAGAATTTGGAAATGAAAATAAAATAAAATTGAATTAAAGGGGTAAAAAAAAAAGAAAGAAAAAACCATCCCTTTGAAGAAATGAGAAAATCAGAAGAAGGAAATATAGTAGAGAGAGAGTATTTCAGTAAATATGAGTAGAGGCAAAAATGATATTATTGTTGCTTATAGGCCAACCGGATGTAAAATAAATAGATGAGAATTCAGAGAACATCTCAAATCTGGCATAGAGGCATGGTATTGTAGAGATGGGATACATCAATTATACATATATATATATAAAAAGCAGAGCAGCTAAGAATTTCTTAGCTTAGCACCTTAAATTCAATTTAATCTTTCAAAAAGGACGAACCAACAAAACAGAAGGACCAACAAGGGTAAATTCTATTCTAGTAAACATTCTCACCAATAAGGAGGAACTGATGGAAGGCGTGAAGATGATAGAAACTTTGGTGATAGGTGACCACTTGATAGTTCAATTCAGAATTTATGAAAAAGTAGAAAATAATTTGATCTGCAGTCTAAATTTGGAGGAAGTAAATTTCAAAAGTTTCAGAGAAAGGATCACTAATGAGACCATAGCCAAAAATTCCATACAGAGTTTAAAGTTAGGGAAGTTCTGAGAACCTTTCAAGAATGAAATTCTGAAAACAAAAAAGGAGCAATTCTCATATGGAGAAAAAAGAAGCTGTTGAAAGAGGTTAATGTGAATATACAGATCAACTTGGAATTTTAAAAAAAATTGTTTATTTATGAAAGAAATAATTCCTTAAGGAGTCTCTTAAGGCCCAACATCACACAGTTAGTGTCAAGAAATGGATGTGAAGACTCAACTTCCTTACTCTAAATTCATCAAGTACTACATGCTGCTTATGTAATTAAAGGAGCAACATGCAAATTATATGTCAAATACTATGTACCCAGTTATCTAATACTTTTAGTTAACCATTTTGAGCCCTTAAAGAATCACAGAATCTCAGAACCAGAGGGAACCTCTGAAGATATGTAGGCTAATTCAATCATGATGAGAAATTTCCCTACAATATATTTGTTAAATGGCTATCCAATCTCTAGTAAAATGGCCTCCTATTACATTCCAAGGAAGTCCATTCCATATGCAGATAGCTCTAATTATTGCAAAGTTTTTCTTTGCCTCCCTCCAACTAACTACTGTGCCTAATTCTGCTCTCTAGGACTAAATAGGACAAATCTAATTCTCTTCCTTATAATGGACATTAAAATATTTGATCATTAAATTACAGCCATCAAGTCCTTCCTAAGTCCTATCTTCTCCAGTCTAAACATCCTCAGTTTCTTCGCCATATCCTTACATGACTTGGTCTTTCATTCCCTCATCATCTTAGTCATGTGCATCTGCCAGTTGTCAGTGTCCCTTCTAAAATATAGCATCTATAGCTTAGTATAGTATTCAAGTTGTGGTTTGACCAAGGAAAACTACAGCAGGATGTAGACTACAAATCTTGATCTAGAGAATGTGACTTTGTTGATACAGTCTGTACTTTACCAGGCTGTATTTAGATTAGGGTCTGTCTTTTCTAGTCTTTTTTTTTTTTTTTTTTGCTGAGGCAATTAAGGTTAAGTGACTTGCCCAGGGTCACACAGCTAGGGAATGTTAAGTGTCTGAGACCAGATTTAAACTCAGGTCCTCCTGACTTCAGGGCTGGTGCTCTATCCACTGCGTCACCTAGCTGCCTTGTCTTTTCTAGTCTTAAAGTTCCTTGGGGACAGATATCTGAGTCTCCTTAGAAATATCAAAGGCTGGTAGGGGCAGCTAGGTGGCGCAGTGGTTAGAGCACCAGCCCTGAAGTCAGGAAGACCTGAGTTCAAATCTGGTCTCAGACACTTAATATTCCCTAGCTGTGTGACTCTAGGCAAGTCACTTAACCCCAATTGCCTCAGCAAAAAGCAAAAAAAAAAAAAAAAAAAAGAAATATCAAAGGCTGGGGGCAGCTTTTGTTATCCACTATGCCACCATGGTGCCTTTAAGAGGATGTTTTAACCACATTTTTCAGGGATGGCATGATGGGGGAAGGGGATGCTTAATTAACTGTCAAATTCCATCATCATGGGGACAGAGGACCAAAAATTCACCACACCATTGGGAAACTTATTGACTGAGAGGGAGACAAGAACTATTTCTAAGGGGGTTAATGAGGTTGATTGCAGCCAGGTTAGAGGATCCAATCTCAAAATCTGCATGAAGATGCCATTGTTGTCTGGGGACCAGGTGAAGTCTAGATGTTCTAGTCTATAGGGAATAGCAATAAGCCAAATTAGCCAAAGTAACTATAACTAGACTGACTAGTTTAGAAGCCAAGTGTGAAAATGGTCTGGATTTAGGTAGTTTGGTTTTAATTGTGTTCTAATTACCATTCCCTGCTGTATTATTTCTCAATTTGAACATTCTTTTTTCTTAGAAATAAACTCTGAAAAAATATATTTATGTGATCTAGAGTCTGTGGAAGCAGGAAGAGGAAGAAAAAAAGGGAAAAGATTGCTCAATTAGGTAGCCTGTGTGTGTATACATGGATACAGGTATATATGTACATGTATAGTCAACAGAATATAAGCTCCTGAAAGGTAGGGATTGCTTGATTTTTGTCCTATGTTCCCAGCACCTAAGAGAGATAGGAAAAAGTAAGGTCTCAATACATTTTGTGGTAATTTGTAACAATGGCAATGTCAGGAAAATTGGGAAAGAGATTCAGATGTGGCAAATATTTGGACTTAAGGAGCCAAAATAGATGAAGCAACAGAGAGTTCTATGAGACATATATATTCAATAATATGGGGCAATTTAAAATGTTGTGAAAGGCTCTAGGATCAATGGCAAGTTCTCATGGACCTGTTCTGAGAAGCTAAAATGTTTAGGAAGTTAGAGCATTTCATGCAGAATTAAGACACAGGGTTGGCTCTGTTATAGTAGCCTTCCAGGTTTTTTCTCTCTCTTTAAAAAGGGAAGGGGGCAGGAATCTGAGGGATTATGAACAAGAGGGAAAGTATTCATCAGAATCACAGAGCTGGAAATTTCAGGGTACTGCTTTGCCTCATTTTCTCCTATAAGACTATTTCTGGTTTACTGTTTAGAAGTCAAGTTCTCCTCCCAAGTCCCTTTATTGCTTAAAGCTGTTTACTCCCAGTTAATTAGCTCCCTCAGGTTGCTATGCTTTCTTTTTCTTGGAAGGAAGCAAGGAAAATGATTGAGGGTTTGGAGTTTGGATCTGTTGAAGTTTCCCTGTCTATATGGTCCAACCCCTCTCATCTGTCAAAGTCAAGCCAAGCCAAGAAGCATTTATTGTGGGTTTATTATGCCAAGTGTCCAGGCTACAAAAAAAGGGGGGCAAAAAGAATGTATGCCTCAAAGAACTTACAATCCAGTGAAGGAGACAATATGGAAATAACTATGTACATAAATTGGAGGTAATCTTAGAAGGAAGGTATTAGCATTGAAGGGGACCAGGAAAATCTCCTTATGGAATCTGAGCTAAGACTTGAAGGAAACCAGGGAATTCAGGAGGCTAAATAGGAAATATATAGTATAGGTATAAAGCATTTATATAAGCATAAGTAGGAAGTATCATGTGTGAGGAACGGCAAAGAGGCTGGTGTCAATGGATTATAATATACATGGAGAAGAGTAAAGAATAAATAGACCAGAAAGGTAGGAATGGATCAAGTTATGAAGGCCTATTTTAACTTGATCATGAAAAAATATTGAATAGTAGAATGGCATGATCAAATCTATGCATTGGGAAGATTACTGGACTGGAGAGAAGACTTGAATTGTGAGGTGACAATGGTCTGCTTGCCATTGGAGGCCTTGGGAAGGAGAACAACATACTCCCTCATGCCTGATTAAAAGCTATGACTAAGAAACTGACTGATGAAGTATCTGTGTCCAAATATGCTATAAAAATGGAGTGCATTGGAGAAGTGGCTATAATATTTATATGTATGTTTGTGAAACTACAATTTGGTCTGTGAGAGTCATCTTTTACTTTCGCCCCTTTCTGGATTCAGAGGAGCTCAAGGCAACTCTTCTGTCTTCCTTACTGAGCTGGCACATGTGTATAAGTGCATATGTTCATATGGGCATGCACAAAGCCATTCTTACTTAACTAGCACAAAACTTCTTTTACATGATCTCTTAATCATTAGCCTCATTTTTTCCAGTATAGTTCCTTTTAATTTTGTTTTCTTTTTTATAAAGCTTTTTATTTTACATATGCATAAATAGTTTTCAACATTCACCCTTGCAAAATCTTGTGTTTCAATTTTTTTTTCTTCCTCCCTTAAATGGCAAGAAATCCAATATATGTTAAACATGTATGTGTATATGTATCCACAATAATCATGCTGCACAAGAAAAATCAGATCAAAAAGAATAAAAATGAGAAAGAAAATGAAATGCAAGCAAACAACAACAAAAAAGTGAAAATACTATGTGATGATCCACAGTCCTCTCTCTGGATACAGATGGCTTTCTCCATCATAAGACCTTTGGAACTGCCATTATTCTTATTTTAAAGTAAAGATAACAGAGAAAAGGGATGGGGGAGAGAGGAGAATGAAAGAAAACAAAAGGACTATCTCCAACAGCTTTCTCTTTTCTTTTCCTTTTCCCAATCAGTAGCTGAACACAAAAGGCTGATAATTTTTTTCAGTTAAAAATTCTATCTCTTCTTCTCCTCCATCCATTGAAAAGATAAGAAAAATGAAACCCATTACAAATATATAGTGTGATGAAAAACATATTTTCATGCTAGCCATATCAAAAAGAAGAAAAGAGAAAGAAGAGAAATAAAAGGAAACTTCAATTTGCATTCTAAATCCTTCTATGTGAAAATAAGTAGTATGTTTTATTATAAATCCTTTGGAGTTCTGGTCAGTCAATGTATTGATCAGAATTACAACTCTTTCAAAGTTGTTAAACTTTACAATATTGCTGTTATTGTATAAATTGTTTTCCTGGTTCCACTCATTTCACTTTGTATTAACTAATCAAAGTCTTCTATGTTTTTCAAAAACCATCCTTTTCATCAATTTTTTATACATAATGGTATTACATAAGATTCATAACTTGTATTCAGCTATTCCTCAATTGATGGGCATTGGTTCAATTTCTAATTCTTTGTCACTTCAAAAAGAGCTCCTAGAAATATTTTTGTACATCTATTTTTTCTATTTTTTTGATCTTTTGGGAGTACAAACATAATAGTAGTACATAAAAGGGTGTAGTTTAATAGCTTTTGGGGAATAGTTCCAGATTCCAACGGCTGATAAATCTGGGATAACCTCCAAAATCCAGGACAACAGCCCAACAAATCTGGGAAAATTGGTTGACCCACTGAACTCAATCCAAGAATTTAGCTGAAGATAGACTCACATATGAGAAACTGCAGGTAGTTGAATATGGCATAGCACCAGACTGTAATATCCAGGGGATATAGGGTAGGGGAAAGGATGGGGACTAGAGGGGTTAGAATGCAGGCTTCATGGCGAGTAGCATTCTTCCTTTTTACTCTCATGTATCTTAAGATGGCTAATTATTAGCACTCTCTGTCCCATAGTAAGAGAGCAATGAAACCATAATCTCTACAAGTGAAAGACCAGTAGCTATGGTTGTATATTTCAATCTGTGTGCACCATGTATGGGTGTAACACTCACATTCCCCTAATGTATAATCACAGATATAGAATGAACAAGTTATTGGAAACCTTAAAATCTAGTCTAGTCAAGAGTCTTCTCTTCTCTCTAATACATTAATTCTTAGAGCTATTGATAACCTCACTAAAAAGTCTTCCCATTTTTGGTTGATTTCAAAATATATGCTGTATATACCCAATTCTAATAAGAATTTCCCGGTTCTAATTTCAGGATTTTTCTATATTAGTCTTGGCTTTGTGCCTCCACTCCAACACATAAGAATTGGCTTATCACAAGATAAATACTAAAATTCCATGAAAAGGAAAATTTTCTGTCATTAAGTTAGTAAATAAACATTTATTAAGCACCTATTATGTGCCAGGCAAAGCTTAGTAAGTACTAGAGATAAAAAGAAGGAACAAAGAGTTCCTATTTTCAAGGAACTCATAGTCTAATGTAAAAGAAAATATGCAAGTAACTATGTCCACACAAATATATACAGAATAAACTGGGGATAATCTATAGAGGGAAGTTACCAGCATTAAAGTGGATTGGAAAAGTTTCTTCTAGAGGATTTTAGATGGGACTTGGAAGAGCACAAGACATCCAAGAGGTTGAGATGAAAAGGGAGAGAATTCCAGTTATGGGAGACAGTGAAAATATTAGCAGCTGAAAAATAGTTGTTTTGTTCAAGAAATAACAAAAGGGCCAGTGTCACTGGACTGCAGGGTATGTGAGAGTGAATAAGGTAAAAGAAAATTTTCTGGAAAGGTAGGAGGAAGCCAGTTTTCTAAAGTGCTTGAATACCAAACAGTATATTTGATAATGGAAATGATAGGGATCCACTGAGATTTACTGATTAGGGGAAGAGGGAAGATGTGACATGATCAACTCTAATGGTCATGCTTAATGCATGATTGCATTAAGAAGACCAATTTGACAGCTGAGTTGAGGATAAATTAGAGCAAAGAGAGACCTTAGAGAGAGAGAGACCAACTGGCCGGCTGTTGCAATTGGACAGGTATGAGGCAATGACTGACTACAAAAAGGTGTTGGGGGAAGTATATGAGAAAGATTTCAAATGAAAAATTGATAGGTTTTGGCAACAGATTGGATGGGAGTAGGGAGAGAAATGTAAGGAGCTGAGAGTCACAAGTAGGTTATGAACTTGGGTGACTTGGAAGATGGTGATCGTAATAGAGAAGGTAGGAAGAATTTTTCAGTTTTGGATATAGCCTTATGAATCATCCATAATAAGTATAACATGGGAGTTACATATTACACTCATTGTGATACAATGAGAAGGACTAATTCATGGTTAGTGTGTGTGATATGGATGTAAAACCAGCAAAAGAGAGTGTGAAGGAGTTATCAGATAGGAAGAAAGCCTAGAGTGAGCAGTGCCATGAAAAGCCAGAGAGGATAGAGCATCCAAGGAGATGATTAACAGTGTCAAATACTGCTGAGAGGTCAAAAAGGATGGGGATGAGAAAAACCATTAGATTTAGCAATTAGAAAATCATTTCTAATTTTGGAGAGAGTAGTTTCAATAGAGTGAAGATGCATACAATCCTATTGAAAAGGATTTAGAAAAAAGTGAAAGGAGAAAAAAAAATAAAGGAATGGCTTTTGTTAATGGCTTTTACAAAAAGTTTGGTTGAGAAACAGAAATGTGGAGGATGAAGATGAGCAGGGATGATGGGATCTAGTAATGATTTTCTTCAGGCTAGGGGAGACTTAGATGTGTTTGTAAACATTAAAAAGGGAATCAGTGGATACCAAAAGAGCCAGAGTAGTCACAAAGAAAACAGAGTAGTATCTTAAAAACCTAGAGAGAATAGTTATCAAGGAGAAGGTGGTGAGCCAAAATATCCAAAGAATGAGGAATGAGAAAAGGTCATCAGATTTGGCAGTTAAGAAATTATCAATACCTAATATCTTTTTTTTTTAATGAAGAAATTAAGAGGTGAGAGAGGAATGTACTGAGTGAGAGAAAGGGAAAAGTGAAATGGTGCAAATTATCTGAAAAAAAAAAAAAGGCAAGAAAAAGCTTTTACAATGGAGAGTAAGAGGAGGAGAAAGTGAGTGAGCAAACCTAACTCTCATCAGAATAGATTCAAATAGGAAACATACATATTCAATAGAGAGTACCAAAACCTATCACACCCTGCAGGAAAATAGGAAGGGAATAGGATATGGGAAGGGGTGAGAGTGATAAAAGAGAGGTCATATTGGGGGATTAAGTGGTCAGTAGCAAAACACTTTTGAGAAGGGACAGGATGAAAGGAGAGAGAGAATAAATGTGAGGGAGAAATACAATTAGCAATAGTAATTGTAAAAAATATTTCAAAGCAAGTTTCTCTGATAAATCCTCATTTCTCAAATTTAGAGGGAATTGAGTCAAAAAACAAGAGCCATGCATCAATTGATAAATAATCAAAAGCTATAATCTGTGCCCAAAGGCTAAAAATTCATGCATATCCTTTGATCTGACAACACTACTAGGCATGAATACCAAAAGAGATGGGGGGGGGGGAACAAACAAACAAACAAAGGAAAATGACCAATAAGAACAAAAAAAAATATTTATAGCAGCTCTTTTCTCAAGGCAAAAAGAAAAAAAAAGAGAAATTGAGGGGAGCTTATGAATTGAGGAATGGCTCAATAAATCATAGTATATGTTTGTGATGGGAAATGATGAGCAGGATGCTCTCAGGGAAAAAAACAACAAATAGAAAGTCCTTCATTAAGTGAAATGGATTGTATACAAAGTAATAGCAATGTTCTGGTATGACTAGATGTAAATGACTTTGCTATTCTCAGTAGTATTATAGTCATCCACTATTACTCTGAAGGACTTATGATGAAAAATCCTATCCATACCCAGAGAAGGAACTGATTGTGTCTGACTACAGGTTGAAGCATTTTCTCTTTCTCTCTCTATCATTTTGTTTTTAACTTAATTTTTCTTGAGAGTTTTAATTTTCATTAGGGTGGGATATCTATGTTTTCTTTCACAACTTGATTTTTATGGAAATGTTTTACATAATTTCACATGTGGTTTCTTAATTGTAGGTGGGGATAAGGGAGAGAACCTAGCACTCAAAAAAACTAAAAACAACTGTAGAAAAAATTGTTTTGAGTGTAATTAGGGAAAACCATTAAATAAATAAATAAACATTTTTTTGGTTTTGTTTTTTGCTTTTTGTTGAGGCAATTGGGGTTAAGTGACTTACACAGCTAGGGAATGTTAAGTGTCTGAGACTAGATTTGAATTCAGGTCCTCCTGACTTCAGGGCTGGTGTTCTATCCACTACGCCACCTAGCTGCCCCTAAATATATATATATATATATATACATATATATATATATTTTTTTTTTACTTTATCTGAGGCAATTGAGGTTAAGTGACTTGCCCAGGGTCACACAGCTAGGAAATGTTAAGTGTCTGAGATCAGATTTGAACTCAGGTCCTCCTGACTTCAGGGATGGTGCTCTATCCACTGCACCACCTAGCTGCCCCTAAATAAATATTTTTTAAAAAGACATTATCAGTGTCTCTGGAAAGAGCAGTTTCCTTTGAATGATGAGGTCGGAAGTCAAACTGCAAAGAGTTAACAGGAAAGTAAGAGGAAGAAAAGTGGATGGTTTGTTGTAGACAATGAGTTTTGCCAAAAGGAGGAGAGATATAGGATAGCAGCTAACAGAGATGGACAAATCAAGGAAGTATTTTTTGAGGATGTGGGAGACTTAAGTAAGATTGTAGACTATAGGGAAACAGGCAGTAGACAAGGAGAGATTGAAATGAGAGTAGGAATAATAGAGGGGGCAATCTGCTGGAAAAGCTGGGATGTAGTAGGGTCACTTACACATGTACAGAGGTATTTCTTATCAAGAAGAAAGGTCAACTTTTTATGTGAGATAGTGTGAAGGTGGGAACTGTGGCAGGAGGTATGACAAAGAAGGGAGAAGAGGAAATTCAGTAAATGGCTTCCTTTTTTTTTTTCCATCAGTGAACTATGAAACAACATTTTCAGTTGAAAGGTAAAGGAGAGGAAGAATTAAGGCATATTTAAGGAGTGATAAAAAAAAAAAGTTGTGATGAATAGGATAATGAGTCAATTAAGGAAATGTAAAAGGACTGCCTTGTGGCAGTGAAGGCCCAGTTGAAATTACATAATAGAAATTTGTAGTAGATCTAGTCGGCACAATTTATCTCTGGCTTCATTTGTCAGCATGTGAATAAGTTCACAGGCAATTGGTTGTGGGAATAATTCAGAACTGTGGCATGTCAGAGCAAGACTGGCACCAGGATAAGGGGAAAAGAGATTCAAGAAAACAGGACAGTGTAGAATTGATTTGGTTCACTAAGATGTCAGAATGGAGAACAGAGAAGAAAGTAGTCAGTGCAGGGGTTATAGCCTGAGAAAGAACTAAGGGGTCTAAGGAATGGAAGTGAATTTCAGAGTTCATAAATATGGAAGTGTGGCATTTGTGGGTGATGGCAAGATCAAGAGTATGACCCCTCTCTATTGTAGCTGAGGTGAAGAAGAAGAGTATGTCACAGGAAATGAGCATGAGCAATCAAGAGGCATGGGCATTTGAGGTAGTTTCAATATATATATATATATATTTTTAAATCCCCTCGTATGAGGGAAGGATTTAGGAAGGAGAGAACAACTGTGAACTAAGCACAGAGTTCACTGAAGAAAGAAGGGGAGTGTTCTGGAGATCAGTAGCTCACAGAATTCTGAAATATATATACATATATATATATATATATAATAAAATAATGATTGGTAGGTATAGGTTGAGTGAACTTCAAGGGAAGAAAAGTTACTAAAGAAATAGAGTAAAGGGAGTATCTCAAAGTAGTAATGAGATGGAATTTTATAAACCTAAAAAGGTGTATGTTTCTAAAATACATTGTTAAAAATTGGCCCCTGTCATGCTTTTTGTCTCTTATACCCTAAAGATGGTTAATTCTAGTCCCAACTACTAGACCATTCCCAGATTAGAGGCTTACTCGCCCTCTTGGACACACCAGTTTTTCTGCATTTGCCAACCAACTTTTCTTCCTGGATTTGTTTCTTTATTTAGAGATCTTCTTTTATTCCCTCCCCCAATACTTACACTGACATTCTGCTCATCCATATTTATGCAGACTGACAAACCATTTCTAGAATTTGAGGATTTACAAAGGGACAATAGAGTCCATCCATCCTTGTATCCCCTACCCCCTGCCCTACAGGTGCAGACAGAATCATTTACCCTTTGCTTTAAAATTTCCACAGATGTCAGTCTGAATAAGATGCACCAGGGTCTTACCCCCCTCAAGTCATTCCTAATAACTAACTTGAATCCTTCTTAGGCAAACAAAGCCTCCACAGCTGTGTGTATGTTCTGCAGGGCAATGAGCATTTGGCTGTCCTAACAGAAGGAAGATGGGCACAAAAAGCCCTCTACTCAATAGCACTGAGGCTTCTCTAATCCAGATTGTTGAAAGAGAGTCTCGGTTGGGGAAACTGTTGATGCTGTTGTCTTTCCCTGTGGGTATGTGGGAAAGGAAGGGAAGATGATGAAGGGAAGAAGGGAAAATGTTATTTCCAGATCAAAGATCTCCATACAATTCAGTATTTACTATACTCTACATTTGTATAAGTGCCTTCTAAATACTTTTCACAGCAAATTGGGTCCCCACAACAATCTTATGGGATAGGTTATTTTGCAGATGAGGAAGTTATGGATCAAACTGGGTAAATGACTTACGGTTACAAGTCAGATTAGGAGGAGAGCTGGCACTAGAATTCAGAGGTTGTGCATTGTAGTAGAAAAGTCACTGGGGTTAGGGGGATCTGGGTTCAAGGAATGGATCTGTCCTTTATTAACTGTGTAATTTTGGGCAGTCACTTTAATTTCTCTGGGCTTCAGTTTCCTCATCTACAAAATGATGGGGTTAAACACATAGCCTCTACATTCCCTTTCAGTTCTAGATCTAGGACTTCTGACAAGGATCCTGAGAGCCTTTTATCCACCATTGCTTAAATCATCCTTTCTCCTCTGGCCTGACCCACAAAAGAGAACATCTCTTGAAGTAGCTCCTTCTCCGAGTACTTGAGAATGACAAAAAAAGGCTAATTCACGTGGTGTTCATTCCTTCCCCTCCACCCAGAGACTTCACACTCACCATGAGGTGCTGGAAGAGCCAGGAACGCATTATGTTGGTAGCGTGCTTGGGTAGGACTCCCCTTTTGTTCTTGGACTTCTTATCCTCGTTGTCCAGGAGGGAGGTGAGGTCAAGGTTAACCTTCAGGGCAGGTGGAGAGAAAAGCCGCATCAGCAGCCACACAGGGAGTGAAGGACCTGTTGCCATGGTGATGACAGGCATACAAAGCCAGCTCCCTTTCCTGACCCATTCTCCTCTACCACCTGCTCATGTCCCCATGATGGAAGTCACCCTCCCTCCAACTCCCTCTCTTTTTCTTCACCCATAATATCAATTTCTTCAAGCTAAAAAGAAGGGGAAATCTGCAGACAGAGAGGAAGCGGGGAAAAAGAGGGAAAATAGGCTATACAAAATTTGTAGAATCTGCAGTATCTGTCTTTTTTCATAATAAGACTAGAAGGACCTCCTGCTCCTACCTCATGTGACAGGAGGGCCCAGGGAGACTTAAAACATTTGCTTAATGGGTGGCAAAGGAACTATACATCAGTGCTCTGTTGTTCCAGAGAAGCAACTGTGTTCTGGGCTCTTGAGACATCATCAGTGCTACCTCTGTAGAGAAGACTGTCCTACTCTGTACATGAGCTGGGAGAAAAAATAGGCAAATCTAGGAAGGAGGAATTTCTCCCATTAGAGCTCTTTCCCACCTAGCCCCTTGTCTTTGGATCCTTGAGACACAAGTTGCCATATTTTCCAAAGCAAACTTGAGAACTATATTTCTTTTGCAAAGTCTCATTTAAAGTTATTTTCCTTTTTATTTATTTAAAACATCAGGACTGTCCCAGAAAATCTGGGATGTATAACTGCTATAGATACAACTTATCTAACTCTCTGGAAGTCTCTTTGCTTGTTTACCCCAGCAAAATAGGAGAACTGGACTCAAGTACAAGATTGTCCTACACATAGCAAGTGATAACAAAGGTGTACCTAATGATGATAAAGGAAAGGAGATGGGGAGGAGGGAGAGGACAGGATACAAATGAGGAAAGAAGCAGGGAGTTTGAGGCTTCAAAAAACTTACTGAAACATCAACTTGAAAATCTCCACCACCACCCACTCCTCTTTTCCCCAGGTTTCATCAAAACATTCCTTTCGTATGAATAAAACATCAGGCTCCAGCCCCATGTCAGGCAGGGAGGGATCCCTCTGGCCCACACTAGGATATAAAGTAAGACTGGGGTTGCATACATTGTGCTGGCATTGGAAAAGGCCTTTGGCCAGATTTGTGCCCCTGCCCTTGTGGTCCCCAAACTCCCTATTAACTAAAGAGTCCAAATCTCATTTAGATGCAGTTAAGAATGTGTTATCTACATGAGGTGGGGGTAGTGTAGGGGAAGGGAGAGAGCTTGTTTTTGGATCCCAGACCTCAAAGGTTCAAAAAGCTAACCAAGGAATCAGGAAGAAAGGAAATTGGAGGACAGGAAGATGAGATAAGAATCAAAGAATGAGAAGTGTCCCTGGCTATAAGAAAGGGAAACAGTGTGAGATAAAGAGTGCTGAACTTGGAATCTCAGGACCTGAGTTTTTATTTCAGTTTGGCCATTTCTGGGAGCAAAGTGATCTTAAAGATCATTTATTCTCTCTAGGTCTCAGCTTCCTTATCTGTAAAATGAGGGGGCTGCACTAGAAAGACCATTAGTCCTAGGGCTAATTCATAAAGTGATCTTAAATCATTTAACTTTTCTGTGCCTCGGTTTCTCCCTCTACAAAGTGGGAAGGAATATTTCCAATCTCACAAGCTTGAATGCTAAAGTGCTTCTGAGATTTCAGAGTTAATGATGCTCTAAGAATTGTGTCCACTGACTATCCCACTTACACCTGGATGGCACTGGGACAAGGCACTGGTGCAAGGTACTGCTTCCTTTGAGGGAAAGGATTTTCTCAATCTGGAGACTGGTAATGACATGGAGGATTCTAGGAGGTTCAAACAACTCCAGAGAAATTCCAGGACTTTGGCCAAGTGAGTAAATCCAAGTGTCCTAATTCAGTTCCATAGGCCTCAGTTTCCTGTCACAACCTATACCTTCACTTTCTTTGTTTATTGCCCAAAGTACTTTCTCTCCCCCCACCCCCCAGCTTCAGGGTTTTAAAAAAAAAATTGCACCATTTAAGTATCTCCTCCACCAAGGCAGATTCTACCATGCCTTAATAGAAAAGCAGTGAGTTTTCATGACCAAAAAAAAAAAAAAAGTTCAAATTAACCTTGACTTTTCCTCCTGGACAACAAGGATATGAGGTTGAAATCCAGGTTAACAACAAGAACCAAAAAAATTCATTAGGGATTCATTAGGGAGGGGAGGAGTAGAAGATTCTGGTGATGTGACTCCTTGGACCGTCAATTTAGCAAGGCTGATCCTGAGAGAAAGATGTACAATCTCTTGCTAAATCTTGACTCCTTCAAGGTAATATCATCATGGTACTCTTTGAGAACAAAAGACAACAACCAACATATTGCTGTGTTGCTAGCCTGCTCAGTGTTTGTGCCCTGCTTGTGTGCTCCCTGGTCCATGAGGGAGGATTTAGTGAAGGAATCATCACAATCAAGTAGATATTTCTTTCTCCCTACTCCATTCGCAAAGCTAGGTGGGAATAAAATTTCTTCTATTCTTAAAAATGTCTCCCTCCTTCCCGTTTTAAAGGGCTCCCAGGAAGCAGATCAGTCTTGACCCTTAATCATCTAAAAGGAAAGCAAGTAGAGGTAGCACTTAAGTCATTTGCTTAGTCATGCTGGGGGTGATGAGTGAACAATAGTATTTCAGGCTGATATCTGACTCCCCTCACTGAGAAGTGAGGGGATGGAAAGCTTCTGGGTAGAAATATACAATAGAGAAAGATCAGGAAGAGATAAAAAGCTCTACCTCAGAATTGATCTCCCACTAGACAATGCTGAAAGAGATAAACCTGTTAGACATAGAATACTTAGAAGGAGGTGCACTCCCTGGGGTAGAGCTTAGCGGTCCCTTTTCCTTCTTATCCTTCTCTTCTCTTATCCAGGATTGAGTGTTGGACAGAATGAGGGTAGTGAAGCAACAGGCAACAGAAATGGTTAGTATTCCATTTCTGGGAGTTTTGGGAAATCCCGGGATCAAATTAATTTAACTTTTTCACTAAATAAAAATCTATTTTTCAAAAAATCTTCCTCCTACTATTTGCATTGCCAAAAGACAAAATTCAACTCAACCCCCTCAAAATACTCCAAATCTTGCAATGCATAAGTCAAGCAAAATAAATTTCTGCATTAACTAGATCCAAAAAATATATGACTCGACCATGAGTCTATCATCTCACTGTCAGGAAGTAGGTATATTTTATCATGAGTCCAGACCCTTTATTTTCCAGATGAGGAAACTGAGATCCAGAAGGTTATTTCTTTCAGGTTCCATAGGTACTAAGTATCAAAGGCAGGATATACATAAGTCCTGATTTCAGAGTTATTGTCCATCCTACTGTAATACTACCTTCCTAAGTAAGATGTCTTGACTTCTTTTCCTTTGGGATTTTGCACTGAGGGTAACCTTTCTAGTATAGAGAAGATTTATGAACTGCTTAGGATCATAGATAAAACAATAGCAGTAAGAGAGGAGGGGGCTTTAGAAACTATCTACTCCAATCTCTTTATGTTAAAAATGAAAAAAAAAAAGAGAGAGAGAGTTCCACAGTGATAAAGGAATTTGAAAAATAGATCAAGCCACCAGAAGTAAAAGATGCCTAATATGAATGAGGTCCTAAGATGCCAAATCCTAGTGTTCTTTGCTCTTGTTTTAGTGTCAAAAGAAAAGATAAAAAGAACTTTTCATGTTTTCTAATAGGCAGTTCAACTCAGTTCAACAGGACAGGAAAGGAGATAGACTAGAATTCAGGGCACATGCTGCCAGGAATAAAGATTTGCATTGGGCTGGATTCTCCCAGTATTCTGTTTGGTGATTGAGTGTAATGGGGCTGCCGGTAGGAATTACAAATGACATGATTGAGCTGTCCTGGAATATTGTCAGTTATGCAAAGCTCCAACCCTCAAGAAGTTTTCCATATGAAGGGCTCCCCCACCTGAGTTCCCTTTCTATATCCAAGTAGAAATAGCATAAGAAGAGGGGCCCAGGTTGAGCAGGGAAGGGTATTGATTGAGAGTTGCCCTGAAAAATGGGCTCTGGGGTATTTCTGGAGACTGCAGTGTCAGGTCCTCAGTGACTTTTATAATCTATACAGAGGTATAAATCTTTTAGATCAGGGAGCTCCTCCTTCTCTCATTCCTTGAAGTCTCAGGATTCCCCCCAACTCAGCTCAGCTTTTTTTCAAGGGCCAGGCCTCTATCTGCCACAGACCCACCTAACGGAGGGCCGGTCCGGTTGACTAAAATATGGCAGAGATGGGGATAGTAGAAAAGGAGGAAGAGAAGGGCTAAAGAGGGGGATAAGAGGATCACTTAAATAAACACTGTCTAGTTCATCCCTTTCATTTTACAAGTGAATGATTCCAAGGTCATAGAAGAACAGGGATGGTGATTAGGAGATACATCTAAAAGGGCAGAACTTTGCACAAATTTGGTGCTTAATACATGTTTAGTAAATTCAGTGCTTAGCACAGTATCTGGCACATAATGAATGTTTAGTAATTAATAAATGTTTAATTGAAAATGGGAAAGGAAAGATGGGTCACGTGGTTGAGATGGAAGGGGATTCCTGGGGCACAGGAGAGTACACACAAAGCAGTATTAATTCAAGTCCCCGTCTTCTTCAAGTTTAGCACAAAATCTAGGAAGAGCAGGAAGGGCTGTGCCCAAATGAAAGCACCATTGTGGATATGCAAGCTGGCTGGTTGGAGGCCAGAGCTAAAAGGAAGGAGACCTGTCAGTTTCCTGTCCCTCCCTCTACCTCAGCCCTGTCTTCCCTCTGGAGCCAGGCCAGTGTTTCCTGGCTTAACCACTAGCACAGCCTGTCTCCCTAGGTAACAGGGGAAGTGAAGGTGAGGAAGGCTTATAGGACAAAGGGGATTGATGTGTAAGGAAATGGCCAGGCAGCTTCTCCTTAGGGGCCCCTTCTTCTAACTCTAGCAGAAGGGGTGAGAGGGAAGGATAATGGTGTTGAGAAAAAACATCAGCAGACAAACCTCAAATCCCATCCAGCCTTGCACTGCAAAGTACAAGGCATATAAGCTTTTCCAGACAGACTCCCGCTGTCTGGGGGGAAGGGGAGGGAATGGTGAACAGCACCCGCTACATCCCTCTGGTGACACAGGAAGAATGCAGAGGGCTGGACCTGGATTAGACAGGGCTTCACAGCTGAGATCATTCAGAACTCTGGCTTTGGCCTCAAATGACCCTACAGGAAAATGATCCAATCCCAACGACTCCCCCCATCATCCCCAAACTGCATGGCTACCTCCACCTTTTAGCAGCTTCCATTTGCCTCACTCACACAGGACCCTACTTTTCTTTTCAATTCCCAAGGCTTTGGGGAGTGGGAAGAAAGGCTTCTGGGGACTTTTCTAGTAAACAAGATTTTCCCACTTTAGGTCAAGATGGAAAAGTACAAACAAATAACAGGGCCTGGAGATGGGAGAAGGTAGTACGGGAAGAGAAGCATGGGCTTCCTTGGAGAGGAGTTTTCTGGGGATGGAGTGAACATGCAAATACTATGTAAATGTGCATCTGTCCCTTTGAAATTGTCAGCCTAATCCTCATTTGTACCCAACTTGTGCGCCCCCATCCTCCCCATACCACTGAGAAGGCTTTGCTTAATTACTTTTTAAGAAGGTCCACAGATAGCTTCTCTCCTGTCACTTAACTTACCTGTGTATTTTGGATCTGGATAGCTCCCTGGGGGATTGCTTGGGTGACCACCTGACCCTGGGAGGTTACCATGGTAACTGGCTGGTACAAGGCTCCACCTGGAATCAAAATGGACTTTATATCACCAGCAATGTGCTTCTCTCCTCAAACATAGCTGCTCTTTTAGATCCTGTATTTACACGGAGAACCTTTAGCCCAATTCTTGAGGGTTCATGCCCACTATTGACACTATCTTGGAAAAATTACAAATCTACAGAATTCAGTGGAGGAGCCTAAAGATAGCAGGGCTCAGAGATAGAGGTAGCTCAACCTGGAGTGGGATGTTAGAGGGGAAGTCAAATGGAGGAAACTTTAGAGTCAATGAGCCATTTGGGGAAAAGTTCCTCCTTCCTGCTTGTAACTGCCTTCACTGGGGTTCTATGGGATTTATCTCCCAGTTTCTCCAAAACTGATTCATGAGGTTTTAAGAAATTTGGCAATACTGCCAACTGGTCTGCCTGCACAATGAATATGAAGTTTAAACCAAAGGCAGGTTAGAGATTATCTCCTTATCAAGAAGTATCTGAGGACTGCCTGTTGTAAGCCCCTTTCTAGTCAGATAATGAACAGTTCAGCAATGAATGAATGACAGAGATAAATGCTGTAGATGGACTTCAGTTCCCTCTCTAACCTGAGACCTAACTTCCCCTCTCAAACTTAGATTCTAACCTGTAACCTGCTGAAGCTCCCCATCCTTACCTCCAACCCCAATCCCTATAACAAGGAGTCTCACATGTTTTTAGACCATACCATTTCCTCTTCCCTTTTGGTACTCACCTGAAACAACTTGTGAGTTGACTGTTGTCATTGCAATGTTGCCTTGCTGGAGTGCTGAGGCTGGTACTACAATGCCCTGGGGGTTATTGGAGACTCCTGTCATGGAATTGGGGGAATTCTGCAGGAGGTCCTAGGGTAAAGGAAGGTATGGTTTGGGTTTACACTCTCTCCCTAGATTCTACCCAACCTTCCCTCACACAGCCCTAAACTATGGGGAAGAAAAATCTCACCAAGGGCTTCTTCTATAATCTAAAATCCTATCCCTATTCTACTCCACTAGCCATTTCTGCCCGTGATGAGAAGTATGGAAAAGATTAGCTATAGGATATTTAGGTAATACTGTGATCCAAGGGATACCGGGGTGGGGATAGGGTTGAACTTCAATGGGCTCAATATGAGCTCAAAGTGTGACACAATTGTCCAAAGAGCTGATGCTGAATCAGGCTGAGTGAATAGAGAGAAGCACAGTATCCAGGACAGGGGACACTATAACTCTGCTACGCTATGACATGCTCAGACCATAGCTGGAACATTGGGTTCAATTCTGGGCTGAGCATTCTAGGGAGGAAAGTGACAAACTATAAGACATATTCAAAGGAGAGTAACAAGAATGAAGACTATGCTTTATGGAAACTGGCCTAAAGAACTGTGGATATTTGATCAGTCAGAAAGTACTTAATAAGTGCTTACTGTGTTTCAGGCATAGTTTACCTTCAGAGGAGTATTGACTCAATAAATTTGATCACAATCTTCAAGTACTAAAGAGCTGTTGTACTGAAGAGGGATCAGGCTTAGAATCCTGGCCTTGCAACCTGCCATTTGTGAATTTTTGGCCAAAATGCTTTAATTTCTTTGTGTTGCATTTCCTTACATGTAAAGTGGAGGGAGTTGGTTATTGACCTCTTAGGTCCTATATAACCTATGAAGTAGGATCAATGGAAAGAAATTATAGAGTTGGATGTAAAGAAAACCTTCCTAATAATCAGAGTTGATCAATGAGCCAACTTAGGAGGAATACTGAAGTTCAGAGAGTAGTTATTTTCCCTATCACCAGAGACCTTAAAGCAGTGGCTATTGACTATTTGCTTTTGGTACAGTGTAGAGAGAATCCCTCTTCAGACTAGATAACTTTTGTAGATCATCAAGATTTAAGGCAAGAAGGAAATCCATTGTTCTTTCTACCATCAGGTTTTTTGATTCTGAGTAAGTGTCTATGGGATCAGGGTTGGATTGAGATAGGAACTTTTCAAGTCTGGGGCAAAGCTTTATTCCTCAATTCCCTTATCAAAAAAAAAATTAAATATGTGAACAGAGAGAAGTCAACTAGAAGAATAATATACACAAAATCAACAACATATAAAGAAAAACAACTTTGAAGAACTTTACAACTCAATGATAAAACACAATTCCAGAAGACCCACCTTTTGAAGCAGGTGACCTACTTCCTTGCCGGAGGTTTAAAATGCAAAATAAGATAATGCATTTTTTGATGAGGGCAGGAATCTGTTTTTGCTAAACTATGCATATCTGATATGAGTGTTTTCTTCTTTCTTAATTGTTTAATTTGATGGTAATGGTGGGCAGAACAGTAGGAGGGAGAACATCCTTTCAGCTTATTGCTGAATTGCCAAAACTTTCTATAGAATTTCCTTTTAACATGCAGATTTGAATAGACTCTTTCAAACAAAATCAGACAGCAAGTTAGGTCTAAAATCAGTTTAATAAATCCTGTCCCTTCTTCCTACCCTTCTTCCTTTCCAGTCTTCTCTGAGTGATATTACTAAATTTCCCTGGGCCTCAGCTTCCCTATATGTAAAATGAGGAGGTTGGAGTCAATGTAGTCTAAAGTTCCTTCTACCACTAAGTCCCATTTCCTTCTCCTTCCTTGTATCTCCGGACAGATCCTGAGATTCCTCCTTAGCATCTGTCTTTGGTCACAGCTAAGTAGATAAGAAGAAAACACCTGAAAAAGAAAACGGCACCCATATCTTCTGGGAGTTCAGGCCTTTAACCCATAGGGAAGATTAGAACATGTGAAGGGATAGGATAGGCAGGAGGATGGAATGAAGGTTGAGTGAAACCTTAAACTAACTGTTACACACTGCCATCCCAAACAAGTGTTGCAATTCCAACTTCCCCAATGTACACCTTGTAGAACTCAGGCAAAGTCACATCAAGTTACCTCATCCCTGGCAATATGGAAACCAAGGCAGCACCTAAAGAAGTAGAAGTTACTGATTTAAAATCTTTCTCATCTGAGCTGATTAATCAGCTTGGCTTCAACTGCTCCTCTAGAGCTATTTTTTGTCTCTCCCCAAGAACAAGTCTTGGCAATGCGGCTGAATGAGGTTATCCTATAAATAAGAAACCCAGAGCAGAAGGCCTGTGAGTGCTCCTGCCCATCCACCTGCTCTGGTCCTCTGACTACCCCCTCTCCTTCAGGAGGGCTGGAAGTCAGGACTCCTGGCTTCTATTCTTGGCTCTCTATACTTCCTGATTTACTGTGACCTTGAGAAAAATGAACTGTCAGCTTCATGCTTTGGCTTCCTTCTCCAAGGAGTGTGAGAATGACCTTTTAGTGGCACTGTAAACCTCTTGGAGGAAATAAAAAACCAGAAGATTTATAATTTGTCAGAATGGAATTTAAGCTCTTTGTGGCCAGGGATAGGCATCTGGCACTTTTCGTATCTCTCATAATTTATAGGTACAAGGGGTCATGAACAAGGAGATGGAAGACACCTTAGAGCTAATTTAATTCAATTGCCTTTTTACAGAGAAGGAAAGAGAGGTCCAGAAAGGTTAAGTGTCTTGCCCAACATCATCACAGTGGTGAGAGAGTTGGGATTAAACTCTAGTCCTTGAAGCAGAAAACTAGAGAACAATTTTTTCTGATAAAGGTCTCCTTTCTAAAATATAGAGAGAATTGAATCAAATTTTTTAAGGATACAAGTCATTCCCCAAATGATAAGTGGTCAAAGGATATGGACAAGCAGTTTTTAGATGAATAAATTAAAGCCATTTATAATAATCTGAAAAAATGCTCTAAATCACTATTGATTAGAGAAATGCAAATTAAAACCACTTTGAGGTGCTGCCTCACACCTATCAGATTGGTTAAGATGACAGGAAAAAATAATGATAAATGTTGGTGGGGATGTGGAAACATGGGGACACTAATGCACTGATCTAATCATGCTGGAGAGCAATTGGGAACTATGTCCTAAAGACTATAAAAGTGTGTATACCCTTCGAACTAGCAGTGCCATTACTAGGTCTGTATCCCAAAGAGATTAAAAAAAAAAAAAGTGAAAAGGACCTATATGTGCAAAAATGTTTGTAGCAGCAAACATTGTGGTGGCAAGGAATTGAAAATTGAAAGGCCCCCATTAATTGGAAAATTAGCTAAATAAATTGTGTTATATGAATGCAGAAAAGCCTGGAAAGACTTACATGAGCTAAGTGAGTGAAGTGAGCAAAAATGGAGATTATTGTCCATAGTAATAGCAAGATTGTGTGATGATCAACTATGATTGACTTGGCTCTTCTCAGCAATATAGTAATCCAATGCAATTCCAATAGGCTTGGGATGAAAAATGCTATCCACATCCAGAGAGAGGACTATGGAGCTTGAATAAGGATCAAAACATACTATTTTCACCATTTGTTATTTGTTTTTTTCAACACAGTTCCAATAGACTTTGGATGGAAAATGCTATTCACATGCAGAGGATGAAATATGGAGATTGAATATGGATTGAAGGATACTATTTTCACCTTTTTGTTGTAGTCGTTTTTTTTTTTTAATTTTTGTTTTCTTGTGGTTTTTCTCTTTTGTTCTGATTTTTCTTTTCCATGCCTCAGATGGAAATACGTTAAAAATTATTGTACATGTATAACATATCAATTTGCACGTGATCTTAGGGAAGGAAAAAAATTGGAAGTCAAAATCTTACAAAAATGAATCTTGGAAACCATCTATTCTTGTAACTGAAAAATAATATTCCATTAAAATAAAAAAAATTTTAAAAAAGAAATAGGTAAAAATCTAGTCTCTAGATTCCAAATCAAAGTTGTTTCTTTACTGTGGTGTTCATTCCTCCTTTTGAAATTAATCCAGTTCTATTCAACACTTTTCTTGTTTGCCCATCATATGAGTCATGTTTGGAACAACCTATACATACAAATCCCTGGAAAGTAGCCTGGTATAATGGTGTTTACAAGGGGGACTGTAAACACTACTGCATAATATTGGAAAAGGTGGAATCATTCTGGACCTCACTGAAAATAGAAAGATTATAATAGAAGATCTCTAAGGTAGAGTGTAGCCTTGAGTCCATGAACAGTCAATCTTTAATGGTAGGTATATACTTCATTGCTAGATCTTATACTGAATGTCTGTCTAGTTTGGTCAAACATGTCAGGGCTTTCACTCCAAAAGCATATATAGCCTTTAAAAACCAGAAGTCACCTCCATTGCCCAGTGAGAAATCAAGTTGGATTGTGATTGATAGAATATGCCTAGATTATTTGCCACAAATATTCAATTATAGGCTAGCTTCATTTTAACTTACCATTGCCTGGATCCTTTCTCTCTACTGCCAGTTTCAGTGTTAAAAAGGGAGTAATAACAGCTGACATTTAGGCAGCATGTTATGACTGGTAAAGCATTTACCTCAAAACTATCTTGAGATAGTAGCAGTACAACAAATATTCTTGCCCCCATCTTAGAAATAATAACATCACAGCTCAGAATACTTTTCTAAGCGCAGCCTAGACTCAAATTCAGGTCTTATAACTGCACGACTAATATTATTTCCATTGTAAAATAATTAGATGGTTAGCTGAAGCCAAACCAAATTAAAAAGATCAATTTTCTGGAGGAGTTGGATAGTGGTAAAAGCAAACCTTATACACTTCATCCTAAAATTCAACAGAAAAACTCAGACAACTCTTGGGTTGTCTATTATTTGGTATTATTCATATTGCTACTCTGCTCAATTAGTGGAGAATAACTCAGAATATATTTATATAACCCTTTAAGGTTTGCAAAGCACTCTACGTATCATGCTAACTCATTTGATCCTCATGACAACTTTGTGAAACAGGTGTTACAGTTATCCCCATTTTACAGGTGGGAAAACTGAGGGTGAGAGAGGTTAAGAGATTTATGTGCTTATAAGTGTTTGAGGCAGGTTTAAAATTCAGGTATTCCTAATGCCAAATCCAGCACATAGCCACCTAATTGCTTCATTGTATTAGCTCATGAAAAAGTTCTCCCAGCCAGCTTATTATTCCAGGAAATATCCAGGAATTAAATAAAAATATATAAAATCAGCAAAGTTTATGATTCAACCATGCACAAATTCTTACTATCTTGGGAAAGCAGGCAAATGTAGCATGATCTCCCTTCACTAGTGGTCTTCTCCCTCCCTGCTGGGCTGAGATAGTCTATAGATATATTTCATCCTGTTGGGAAGTATTGACATTGTTCAGTGTGATCCCATTTGGGGTTTTCTTAGCAAAGATATTGGAGTAGTTTGCCATTTTCTTCTCCAGGTCATATTACAGATGAGGGAAATAGAGGTAAGTTTAAGTGATTTGTGCAGACTTGTATCTGAGGCCATATTTGAACTCAGGTCTTCCTCACTCCAGGCCAGGTGCTCTACTGCACTACCTTGGAAAAGTTGGTTAACTAACAACAGTTGCTATGGCCTGCTCCCTTGTAGCCCCATACTCCTCTGTAGTTTATAAGGTCTCAAATGGAATGAGCTGAAACTGTATATCCCATGGAGCAAGCCATGTTATTGAGTAAAGGGTTCTCCTACCCAGTTATCTAACCTTGGTCAGGGTTCTACTGGTATTGGTGGGGGAAGAGAAGAAAGGAGGGAAAAGGAAATTAAATGATCCCTTTGCAGGGATATCCTCCCTTATCCTCACCCCAATCCCTGCATAAGTCTCATGAGCAGTGCAGAAACATTTGGTCCAAGACATCACTCTACCTTTTTGTCATACTAACATTGGGGATAGGATTTTGTCCCCATGAACTCTCCCAATGACTTTCTTCAGCTAAACTATTTGGAAAATTTAGAAGATGACTCAGGATGGAATGTATAGCCTGCTTGGAACTATGCAGGGACTACGAAGCAAAATTAGTGATAAGCCTCACATTGTAATAAATTACAATGATTTTCAGAGTCCCAACACGAACAAAAGCAAAATCCCCTTAATAAACTGAAACTAGTAAATGACACTAGCTTTTCTGTGAAACTATTTAACCCACAGAGCAAAGTATTTTCCAAACTAAACCTAAATCACATCACTGTCAGACTGGGTTCTAGGCCCTGTAATAAATTCCTGCAGCACCCTTTCCTGAGGGAGCTTGAGCCTGGTACACTGAAAAAAACACAGAATTTGAGTCAGAATATTTGGATATGTATGTTGGCTATTCTGTGTAATTATAAGGAAGCCACCCAGTCTCTCTAAGACTGCAGCCACTCTCATCAGAAAAATGGGGATAATAATATTTTTCTCATTTGTTTTTGTGTCACTGCTGTGAGCAAAGTGTTTTCTAAGCTATAAAGGGGTATACTTACCTCAGAGGATTGACATGATGATCAAATGAGATAAATATGGCTGCCATGATCATTATTATTTATAAGGCACCCTGCTAAGGGGTGGCATAGAAAAATGAATTGATATAGTGTCTGCTTTCAAAGAGGATCTTGCCTTTCTGTTTCACTATTTTTCAAAGAAAAGAGTTATGTTATCTGCCAGAGACTGGAAGAAAACTCAACTATGAGCCCCATAGTAGAACAATGATCTATTTAGGAGAGATTTTTTTAAAAAAAGGCCCAGATAATGATAGAATTGCATAAGAAAAATATAAAATGCTGTAAGAAGGGAGACAGTGGAATAGGTACCCCTTCTTTGCTGTAATTATGTCTGAGCAAGGGTATGATGCAGAAAATCCTGATTCCCCAGCAAAGTGGATTTAATTTTGTCACCATACCTAAGTTTGTAGGTTATTACTCTGGTTCTCAACACCTCCCCCTCTAAGATACTGAGGAAATCCAGTATCAAAGGCAGTATCATCCTGAATTTTTATCTTAGGTTTGTTGTCTTAGAATTTGCTGCTACCTCTTCCCTTGGCCTCAATCTCCAACTGAATAGAACGGGGAAAAGTATGCGCCCTCCACTCATAACACAAGCCAACTGACAGGTCTTTCCCAGAGATTAAGTACCTCAGGTAGACGATGATATCTAAACATACTGTAATTCACAACAGCTTCCCCTGGGTCCTACCAGACTCTAAATCAGGTAAATGTTATTCTATCTAAACCCAAACAGAATGATTTCTTTTAAAACTCCTTAACAGCTTTAAAAATGTGAGAAGCACATTCTGTAGTTTTCAAACTAAACTTCCCAAGTCATCAGGAAAAGGGAAAAGGAATTTATATAATGTCTATTTTGTGCTATTTAAAATGCTTTTAAAAAATATCTTATTTGATCCTTACAACCCTGTGAAGTAGGTGCTATTCTAACCCCTATTTTGTAGGTGAGTAAAGGAGGCAAACAGGTTAAATGACTTGCCTAGGTTTGCACAGGCTGATTTTTTAAAATAAAAACTTACATTTTTATTTTTATCAAATAATGAAAGGAAAAGGCTGATGGAGGAATGAGTTCAGGGAACAGTTAACTTTTATTGACTTTATTCAAGAGCTTTATGTAAACAATATGTTTTTTAGCCTTTGTTCATAGGTCTGATTCAGAAGAATCCAAATTGGTCCGTATCTATATATTTAAATATCTGTCTATCTATATATAAATTTGAGTCTGACTGTGAACTCAGTTCTCCCTAACTCCAGGGCCAGAGTTCTATTCACTGTGCCATCAGCTGCCTCCTAGAGCAAAGCTTCTTCTTCATTTTTTTTTTTTTTTTGCTGAGGCAATTGAGGTTAAGTGACTTGCCCAGGGTCACACAGCTAGAAAGAGGCCAAATTTGAACTCAGACCCTCCTAACTTCAGGGCTGGTGCTCTCTATCCACTGCACCAACTAGCTGCCCCTAGAACAAAGCTTCTTAAACCATGGGTCACAGCCTCATATGGGGTGGTCACAGAATTGGATAGGGGGGTTGTGAAATTATGATTTATTATCAGCAAATGTTTGATTCGTATCCCTATTTTATATCTCTATATACCTGGGATCCCATAAAAATTTCTCGAGTAAAAAGGGGTCATAATGGAAAAAGTTTAAGAAGCCTCTTCACAGAGGTTGACCCTGTCTCATGCTAGAAAATCTATATGGAATCTAGTGTTTGGTTGCTATTTACTGAAAGTTTTCTATTGGGGAGAGGGGAAGCAGAAATAGCTCAAACTTCTGTATATTCAAGTCTGGAGTCACTGGTTTTGGTCAGGCTCATGTCTCATAGCTTCCAGGGCTAATCATAGGGGAAAAAAAAAAAGGCAGACTCATTCTGCAAGAGTAGTGCCTTAGTATAGCTCTAGGACTTGATGACTCACAAGTCATGAATAAACAAGAGTGTTTCTCCCCTTCCCCTCCCACTAACTCCTATATCCAGCTCACCTACTGATGCTTAATGAGATAATTTTCCTTTAAAGATAGAGCAGTAAAGGTAAGGATTTAAGGAAGTAGTAAATGGTCCCAAAATCTTTGCCTACTTCCAATTCTCAACCAAAGTGTGATTCACTCTTCCTTAGAAGATCATTGCCAGAAACCATAGAGACTGAGGGAGGAGAGAAAGAAAGAGAGGAAGGATAGAGAGGGAAGAGGACCGGAAGAAATGGGAGAGTTTGGACAGTGCATTTAGGTAGAGATGGCATTCTAGACCAGATTTGGAATCTCTTTAGACAAACAATGAAAAGGGAGGAACTGAAATTACTTTAGTCCAAAGAAAAGATAAAGTAATCAACATTCAAACTGAAGCAGCTTGAGGCACAGTGGATTCAACATCCTACTTGAGAATCAGGAAAACATTGTCTCAGACTTTGCTGAAGTCACTTGTTAGTTAGACTCTCACTCTCAATTTCCTTATCAGTAAAATGGGAATAAGAATACCTACCTCACAAGGATCAAATGAGGTAACATATGTAAAAGAGTTAGAAAATTGCAAAGCACTTTATAAACACTAGCTATTCTACCAGTATGGTCAGGAAGATCTACATTCAAATACTGCCTCCAAATACTGACCGTGTGACTCTGGTCAATTCACCTTTCAGTGCTCTAGATAATGAAGCTATATAATGCAGAGAGGGAGATGACCTGCAAGGTAAAGTGATTTTTGCACACAAGAGTTCCTTATATAAATTAAATCACTCCTTAAGCTTATTAGTAGCTCAAAACTACAAATTTAAGGGACTTTGGGGATGTCCTGTATATTTGGCACCTATATAATCAGCATCATTTTAATTGTGTTGTTCAAGCCTTTAACCCAGAGGCCAAAAGAAGAGGAAAAAGGCTTCCGCTGGTAAGGCAGGGAACCTGACCCAAAGAATGAAGGCAATAAATGGGCAAGTGAGGGAAGAGTAGTAGAAACTCCCTTTATTTCTTGTTCTTTCAAATATCATCTTGAGGATGGAAAGGGAGATACAGTGGGAAATATAGGGATGATAAAAGCTAAATATATCGATAACATTTACTTTAAAAAAAAGAATCATTTATTTAGAATGGCTTGGGTGCCATTGTGTCTAGACAGAAGAATAGACTAAATGACTTTATATGGTCCCTTTTAACTGGAAATTTGGGGAAACCACATACCATTTCCCAGATGTAGTGGTTTTTGAAAAGACTTTCAGACCCTAGCTGTTTGCCATGTACTCCTCAGGCCACTAGATGTCTCCGCTGATCCATCTGGCCAAGCCTTGGGCTCATCATGATAGCTTGAGTTCCATAGAGAATTAGTTCAAGTCTCACCTTTTTTGGAAAAGTTTTCTTTAACCACTACAATTATAATTTCACAGCACTTTAAGTGCAATGACTTTCAAGGCCACCTAATTCAATCCCCTTAGTTTACAAAGGAGAAAAATGGGATTCAGAAAGATGGTTTATTTGCCAAACATCACTAAAATAGTAAGAAGGCAAAAAGGATTTAAAGCCAAATCTTCTAACTCCTCTAACTACTAATCTACTTCTCTCCTCCCTTTAAATTATCAGAATAATTTATTCCCCAATAAGATGTAAAGTCTGAGATTTAGCATTCAATTGAGATTCACCCCAACTTTTGGTCTTCATTATTTCTAGCACATAGTTGAAATGTTTGATTTATTGACTTGTTTGTATCCATTTGCCATATACCATACACTGCATTCTACTGTATATTGCTTTGTATTTGTATCCCGATCTAATTAAACAAGCCTTTGAGGTACCAAGCACTGTGCTAGGTGCTAGGGATACAGAGGTAAAATAAAAGGTAAAAAAATAAATAATAAAAAATCCCTGCTTTTAAAGGGTTTACATTCTATAGGGATGAGGGAGACTCCAAGATGTAAAAAAGATAAGCACATTGATGATAACTTGAGGAGGGAGAAAACACTAACAAATAGGGGGAACAAGTAGGGTTTCAATAGCAAGTGACTCAAAAACTCAGCTATGTTGGAAGATAGGGATTCTAAGAGAAAGCAGTAAGCCAGAAGTACATCCCAAACATGAAAAACAGCCAGTGCAAAGGGGAATGGAATGTAGTGTAAAAAGTTAAGAGCTAGGGAATAGACCCGTTTAGAGAGAAAGTGGTATGTGAAGAGGAGTTAATATGAAATTAGCTTGGGAAGGGAAGTTGTGGCCAAATTGTGAAGCACTTTAGATGCTGAGTTGAGTGAAGTATATTTTATCCTAAAAAGCAATAAGAAGACACTGAAGGGTCTTGAGCAGGGGAGTAACATGATTGCACTTATAATTTCGGAAAATGATTTTGGCAGTGAGAAAGAGGATGGATTACAGAGGGCACAGATTGGAAGCTGGAAGTCTAATGAGAAGATTATTGCAAAAGTTCAATGAGGGGTGATGAGGACTTGAACTTGGACGAGAGGTATGGGAGTTGAGAGAAGGGGAGAGAAGGCAGAGATGTTTTAGGGAAAGAATCCACCACCTCAGTAACTGACTGGATATGAGAGGGATTCCTTATAGATCATGAAGAACTCATCCTTGAGCTCAACTATGGAATCCTTGAGAGACTTTTGTCCTTCATTTCCTTACATCTTTTCTAATATCTAGCTTGTGCTTGGAACATGACGGGCACTTAATATTTATTTGTAGATTGATCAGGTAGGAAGCTCTTGCTATCCACCCTTTTCCTGACAATTTCTCCCTTTCTGTTCCTCTTTTCCCTTGGTCTAGTCTGAGGCCCCTCTAAAAGCCAGGGTGGGTTCTCAACTAAGAAGCCAAATGCCTATAAACAAACCACTTAATCCTCTTTCTGTATTGCTCTAGCTAGGGGCTCAAGCCTCAAGGGATAGGCAGCTCAGGACTGTGGGGACAAGAAACAGCTGCTGCTCTTAAGGAACATTCCTTCCCGGAAGGCTCTGCTCAGGTTTCACTGACTGAAAAGGGCTACTCTCCCAGTCTCCTGATGTGGAGCTGGGGGAGGGTTTGGGAAGGGGTGGGGGAGAGCTGGGAGCCCAGGGTGAGAGACAAAGATTTGGAGGATAGTGAACTTCATACCTACAAAGTCCTGGGCAGCTGCTGACAGACAGAGGGAGCTCCAAATGCTCAGGGGTGTTGGTAGGTATGAACATCTGACACTCCTGCCCTACACAAGGGCTTCTTTCCACCTCTTGTTCTTTATATTCCACACAGTGGCTGAACCCCACAACCAGCCAGGGAACTTCCCAGGACAGATAGCTTCCCCAAAGCTTGCTGGGCAGATTCTCAGGATGTAAACTGAGCTGCTTTGACAGAGCAGTAGCATGTTTATTCCTTGAGGACAAGGGCTATATCATGTTTGTTTTTGTATCCTCTTTAATACAGTGCCTAGGATATAGTAGATGTTTAATAAATGTTCAGTAGTTCAGATTATATATTGCACTATATAAAAGCTGATACTATTCCCTCCTCTCATCCCTACAAGTCAAAGGTTACCTCATTCCCCATTGCTCTATGGATACCCCAGCAATGGTTGAAATTAAGTTGTATATATATATATATTTTTTTAACACGTTTGATATATAGGGATTACTTGCCATCTAGGGGAGGGGATAGGGGGAAGAGAGGGAAAAATCTGGAACATAAGGTTTTGCAAGGGTCAATGTTGAAAAATTATCCATGTATATATTTTGAAAACAAAAAGCTGTAATAAAAAATAAGATTTTTTTAAAAAATGAAATAAGTTGTGTACACTCTTTGTCCCATGATAAGGATATAACTTTGTGCTACTTATACTTGGCACACAGTCTACTTGTTATTGAATTGCTTGCTCTTCACAACACAAGAATTATGACCCCATTTGGCAGGGAATTAACTAAAATTCAATGAGGTTAGACAAGTTATTTAAGGTCACTCAATTAATAGTAGAGATAGAATTCAAACTCAAATCTTTTGTTTCCTGAGTTCAATTATATTTTCTCTAATAAGCTACGTTTCCACAATGCCAAATGCCCACTGCTTTGATGAGCAGCCTGCTCTTGCTCCTGGCTTTTCCTACTTGCAGTAGGAAACTGCTGTTCCCTGTGATTCATTTCTCTTTATCCCTAGTAGATAATGCCTTAGGGAAATGCCAGTCATATATTCAGTGGGTATATAATAGATGATTGCTACATACTCAGTGCTGTGCAAAAGAAAAAGAAATTTAAGACAGCACCTACTTTCAGGGAGGTTACAATCTCCCTGGGGAGGTGAGGCATCCAAATGGAAAAATGGGAAATTCCCGTGCACTTAACTAGGCTGGGATTTTCCCAGAGAGTAAAGCAATTATAGACTCACAGAAGAGTCTAGTTGGAAGGGACCTTGGAGATCTTTCTGTCACAATGCCACCTAAAACACAAATTTTTTCCACAGTATCCCCAACAAGAGGTAATTTAGCTGTCCTCAAATCCTACCAGGGACAAATACTCTTTTTATTTCCCATTCCACATGTAGACAACCTAGGGGCCGATAGCAGAAACCACATGATTTGGGGTTTTTTGTACTAGTTCAATACTTTTCAAATACTATTACAGGGAAAGAGAATATTAATGACATGGTGAGGAGAGGTCCTGCCCACAGGGAATCAATAATTTGACTAGGACAGGAGACTAGAACTCAAGGAGCAGTTAAATAACTTTTGATAGGTATGACCTAATGCTGAAAAAGTGCTTCAGTTGCTGAGAGGAGGTCGGGAAGGGTCATGAGAGGCTGGAGTAAGCTTTATGGAGAAGCCAGAGTCCCTGGACTCTGCTTTTGTAGGGGAGCATCACCAGGGAGATACTTGTGCCCCACAAAGGTAACTTAATCTCCTTGCCAGCCCTGCCCCCCTCACCCCTTTCTTCATTCCCTCCCAGAAAAGTCAGTAGTAGATGCAAATAGCTAAGGAGGAGGAAGCCAAAAGAGGGGTAATGTGGTGGGAGGATTGGTTTCTAAAAAACTGAAATTTCTTTCATTTTTCAACACCAATGTATAAAATTAACATATGGAGGCAAACTATGAGCCAGCAGTTTGCAACAAAGCAGATGGGGGTGGGGAAGGTAGGGGGGCTTTGCAGGCAGAGAAGAGAGGAGTACTGGGGGAAGGGAAGGGGGAGGAGTAGGAATGTTGATCCCTTCAGATCATGTTCCAAAGGGGAGAGACCCCTCCCCAAGCCAGCCAGGGAGTGCTGCTATTTTAGGCTGGGGGGGATTAAGGCTGAACCATGACGAATGTCACAGAGTAGTTTTTTTTTCCTCTGGGGCACCCCTCCTTCCCCTAGCTTAAAGGCTTGGGTCCCCAGTTTTAACTTCTACCCAGGAAAGCCACTACTCCCATTTCTACCGTTTTAGAAGTTCATGGGAAACTCATTAAATCAGAGTGGTCCTTCCCAGAAAAGGACTGTCCCATCTTCCTCCTAATACTTTTTCATCTCTCTTATCTTGTCCCCCTCTCTCTGTTCCTGGCTATTTCCTAGCTTTCTTTCTTTGAAAGAGATTTGAGATTTGAGATTTTTGCAGTATCGGTCCTTAGGATCAGATTTTCTCCCAGTCAGTGGTGTGAAGCTTGAAATGACAGTAACAAAAGTTTCCTCCTTCTTCCTTCTTAGACCTAAAGTCCTATGGCTAACCAGGAGGACTCCTTTTCCTTTGAGATCCTGCTTTAAATCCCTTAAATGACTCTTGCCAGATTCTGGTCCCCAGTCCCTCCACAAGATTCCAAAGAGGCTCCTATGGTACCTTTGCTCATTGCTGCCGGCCCAGAAGTCATACTGGTTTTCTCTTCCCCTCTGTAGCCTAGCTCCTCATTGAAACCTGCCCCCTCCCCAAGTCCAGACCTAGAGGTAGAGTTAGAGGGCCCAGGAGGGGGAATCCAGTGCCTCTCTAAGGGCCTGATTATTTCCAAAGACTTGTGCTAATTTTCTGATATGATCCTCACATCTCTGTGAGGCACTAAATCCTCATTACTTTTCCTGACTGATGCATTCTAATTAGATCAACACTTAAAAAAAATTCACAATAGCCACAGGATGGCTTTCCATCTCATTAACTCCTCACTTATTATTTTCATGAAAATTACTGATAAAAATGTGCATCTCCATTTGGTGAGGCCTCACAGCCTCCTCAGCTCCTATCTCGAATCTCTCCCGTCACCGGGGCTGCGCACCGTTGCCATAGCAACCCACAATAATAGAAACTAATAAATTACAAACGAGATGCTCGTTGAGCAATTATTGTCCTCTTTTATGCAAGTTTCTTGCTAATTTTGATCATAAGGGAAAGTACAATAAGACTCTGAAGGAATGAGTCTATTTCAAGAGAATATTAGCAAACAGAAGTCTGGGCGGCTTCTTCAGATCTGTGATAAAATGATTTGGTTATTTCAGGCAATCGAAAGAGGAAATAAACTTCTTGTCCCATACTCCACATAATCCAAAGTCCCCACCCCACTTTCTCCCAGTTCCATAAAGGTTTTACATGGCAGGGATGGTATTGGTTTAAGAATTTCAGAAGATGTGGCTCACTATAAAAAAGAGATTTTCTTAACATTGTTCTCTCCCTTTGCCCGTTTCCATCCAACCTGAAATATCCTGGAAATACGGCTTCATATATATGGGAAGGCTCTTGTGCTAAAAGACCTTCTGGAAACTCCATTGCACGGTCTTTCTCCATCACACCTTTTGGCATTTCACAGTTTGTACTCCCTCCTCATCTCTCTCATCCCACCAGATGGGGTAATTGTAGAGTCATCACAATTCTTCAAGAAGACATTTCAGTATGTTTAGATTGAAGGAAGAGTAGATAAAGTCATCTTTCTACCTTTCATTCTAGACATCTCCCCCCAAAGAGGAACAGGAAGAATCAAAGGAGGGAAGTATTGTTCCTTGGATATAGATTCATAGTTAGAAGGAACCCTAGAGATCACCTCTTCCAATCCTCATTTAACACAGTGTTAAAGGGGCTTAATATTTTGCATGAGGTGATACAGATGCTAAATGGTAGGGTTGGGAATTGCATGCAAGAACCAGGACCCCTGTGCCATGCTTTGTGGGAGAGGAGGCAATACAAGTAGCAAAGATCACCAAGGTCTTTAAGGTTCATCATTGTTTTAGAGACCTCACACAGCAATATGAGGCTCTCAACTGCCCCCAACTAACTGTCCTAGGAGAATAGATGAGATGACTCTATGGGGGCCTTGACAACTCAGAGCCAGTGAGGTAGATGTCTCTTAAAGCATCCTCAAATATTTTCATGATGCCCACCCATTATTGAACCAGGGGCAGTAAAGAATCAAAGTGGAGAGAGGGTCCCAGTGTTCTGGAGTCGTAGGAAGTCTTTCATGAGGCTCATCCTTAGAAGGAAGTTTAGGGAACAGATGCCATTAGATCTTTCCCTTACGTGATGAGCTGGAGGGATTAGCAGAGCTCTCTGTTAATGAATTTCTTTTTTCGATAGATTTTGGGTACACACTCTGCTGAGGTAGTAGTGGAGTGAGAAGACCTGAGAATGAATCACTGGGCTTCTCCTCAAGAAGACATGAATTGTCCAGTAGGCAGAAAGGAGATTGAATGAAGTAAGCTGTGAAAGTCATCTCACAAGATGGAGACAGTGTTCTAAAGACTGAGTGAAGGTCAGCTGTGCCCCAGGACCAGGTGTCTTTCTCCAGAAATCATGTGGTCTACAAAAGGTCTAACCCTTTTCCTTGTGAGACTAAGTTGGGGCCACCTTGGCACTGAAAGTCTTATATAAGGTAATTTAGTAATCCTAAAGATGTGGTTGGGTTAGAAATTTTTCCTCATTTATGACTTAGAATAGGAAGTCATTTGTCCTGGTTAATCAGGGCAAAGATATAGCCTAGAGGGTCCAGGCCCCTATATAATTTTTTGTCTGTTAATTGGGCCTTGCCTCTCCTTGTCTAACTGTTTGGGGGGAGGACTACTTTACAAGAGATCGTAATGAAATTTTCTTTTTGCTTTTGCCTTGAGAAATCTCCTTAATTTATTTGATTTATTTGAGCTGATGATATTGTCCCACACAAGCTGAAGAATGGTCAGTTTGCCCATAGCATCCCCCACAAAGAACTCAGGCTGCCCAGGATATCTTGATATTAAGAGTGAAGGTATGTTGCTTATGGTAAAATCAGGAACCTGGCTGCCGCTCATGTGTGCCTCAGTTTCACCCCTCAGAAAAGATACTCTCCACCTCCAAGAGAGTTATTTCACCTATAAACAGAACACTTTACTCAGCATTATTTTGGAGACATCACACAGCAATATGAGGCTCTTAACCACTCTCAGCTGTCTGTCCTAGGAGAAAAGATGAGATGACTCTATGGGGGTCTTGACAATTCAAAGAGCCAGTGAGGTTCATGTCTCTTAAAATATCCTCAAATATTTTCATGATGTCCCCCCATTATTGAACCAGGGACAGTAAAGAGTCAAAGGGGAGAGAGAGCCTCAATGTTCTGGAGTTGTAGGAAACCTATCATGAGATATGTTACCTGTGGGTGCAGGTTTATGGAGGGTTGATTGGGGGAATAGGGACCTCCAAGGTCGTTCCTGAGCAGGTTGTCACTGTGCATCTTAGTCTTGAGGCAGGTGATATAACGATTACAAAAGTCCTTGCAGAGTTCATTCACCTTCTCCAGCTCCAGCAGGTGGATTCTCAGAACCTGGATTGCTTTCACCATCTGGAGAGTGGGGAGGGTAGGGGAAGAATGAGAGATGAGGTCATGGCATCTATTCTGATATCATATGTGTATATATATATATATATATATATATACCCATGCCCTCTTCCAATTCCCATCTCTATGACTCCAGGACCACAGAAGGAGAAGCAGTATCATTGCAAGGGAATTGTGTAGTTTCTTAAAGAGGCCCTGTCTCCAGGAAAGCTGCCATGGATTGAAGCAAGAGATGTAGATTCTCCATCTCTGAGGTAGTATATAGTTCCATTCTCCCAGGAAGTCTTCTTAGATTAATCTTATCCTAATTCTCCAAAATGTCCAAATAATTTCTAATCTCTCTACACCCACCCACCTCTAATACATCAACATACTCTTTACAGTAATTACATATTCTAATAACCTTTTAAGAGTCTTTGTCTCTTGGAGTCCTTTAAGGTCAGTGGTATTTGTTCTTATTTTTTTATTTTTTTTATTATTTTTTTTAATAAAGCTTTTTATTTGCAAAACATATGAATGACCTTTCAACATTGACCTTTGCAAAAAAAACTTTTTTTTTCCCAAGCTTTTCCTTTCCCTCCCCCCGCCCCCCACCCCTAGATGACAGGTAATCTAATACATGCTAGATAGGATAAATTATATGACAAATACAATACATGTATACATATCTATACAGTTATCTTACTGCACAAGAAACATCAGATCTAGAAAGAGAAGAAGAAAAAAAACAACCTAAGAAGGAAAACAGAATGCATGGAAATATTCACAGAAAGAGTTAAAATGCTGTGTTGTGGTTCACTCTCAGTTCCCACAGGCCTCTCTCTGGATGTATATGACTATCTTCATCGCAGCAAACTGGTTTGAATCACATCATTGTTGAAGAGAACCATGTAGTGGTATTTGTTCTTTAAAGAAAAAAACAAACATTGAGGCCTTTGGTCTTTATATCATAACCATGTCAGCCTCTGTAGACTGAAGCCTCTTTTGTGAAAATGAATAATATCCAATAACACTAATAACAGCTAATGTTTTGAAAGTGCTTTTTGATATATAAAGAACATCATCCGATCCTCATAACAACTACTTGTGAGGTAGTTGCTATTATTACCATCCTCATTTTATAGATGAGAAAACTGAGGCTGAAAGCTATTAAGTGACTTGTAGAGGGTCATACAGCTACAAGACAGGATTTGAACTTGTCTTCTTAAATCCATGTCTAGCATTCTATCTACTCTATATACCACCCGATATCTGATAGCACATCATACAAAATATATAATATTTTGGTTTCCCCTCATTTTTTGCTAAGGGGAAAAGTAATGTTTCATTATTGGTTGTCTGGGATCTTTATGGATTTTTCATTTTCTTAGTTCCTCTTCTTTTATGATCTTTTGATTTACATTATTTTAGTCATATCTAACTGTCTTCTTTGCATTGCCTATTTGAGGTGGCATAGGGCAGGAAACACAGGACCTAGAATTAGGAACAACTGAGTTCAAAAACGTCCCCACATATTCACTAATTCTGTGACCTTGGGATGGGTATTATGGGCAGGGGAAGAGGCTTCCCACGAGCATTGAAAGAAGTGAGGCATATATTGGCAATGGACAAGCCTCCAACTGGACTGTGATTTAGGCTTGAAGAGATGTAAAAAATCTAGCCCCAATGCCTCTTTTTACAAATTAGGCAATTGAGGCCCAAAGGGCCAAAAAGATGCAGTTATGGATTGGCAAAGCTGAGATTCAAACTCAGGTTTTATAATTTCAAATTTCAACATTTTCCAACTCTATCACTCTGGCACTCACTGAGATCAACTATTTGGAGACTGCTGAACTAAATGGCAAATTCTCTAAAGCCTTTGATAAGATTCTATTGACTATTTGGTATTCTCTTAAAGTGTTTTCCAAGGCTCTCTCTGCCTATAGTGGGCATTAAGCACATGATGTAGATTGGCTGACAGTGGAGGATAAAAATTCTATGTCTTGCACATAGGTCAAGTTAACAAAGTCAAAGAGAATGAATGGAAGTGATGAGTATTAATTTTCTGAAAAAAAAATAGACTAACTAGCCTGGGGAGTTGCCTTAATTTGTCATATTCTGGGCATGGCCTCTTATTTTATGTATCATAATGCCTAGAATGTTGCTAGGTGCAAAGCTTATTCAATAACTACCTATTGATTAACTTGAGATTTGGTCAAGTGCAGCATAAAGGAATTGATTAGAAAAGCATTTATTAAGTGCCAACTATGTGCTGGGCACTATGTTAAAAATCTAATTTTTTTTTCTAATTCGATCCTTATTAAAACTCTTAGGCAGCAGATCCTCTTATAATTTCCATTTTATTGTTGAGGAAGCTCAAGAAGGCAGAGAGATAAAGAAATGTGCCCAGGATCTCAGAGTTAGTAAGGTAATATTTGAACTGAGGTTTTGCTGAGTTCAGCCCCCTCGGTCTATCTGTTGCTTCATTTACTTGCCTCTGAATGGACAATGTAACTAGAAGTAAGGATCTAGGTCAGGAACAAAAAATCTAGGGATACCTAAACATCTATAAAGCCATCCTCACTTTGACTTCTATCTCTTCCCTGTACCCTCTATTTCTTGAGTCTTCCCTCCCTCATGTTTGGTGCAACAACTTCATAATTACTGCTCCCTTCCTCTCTCTAGCATCCTTTGAATGGCCCACACACTGGCCTGGAAGATACCATGATGGATCATGTGATCTAGCCACTTGCCTTTGGTTTGATAAATGTCTAAATAGTCAAGCACAGATGGTTGTCACTTCCCATCTTGACACTGTCTAGAAATAGAAACTTAGAGCCTTAGTAGGCGTTTCAAGGTTTTATCACTCAGTTGGTCAAGAAGTTTGGTGTTATATCCAGCTAAAATCCTGCCAGCTTCAAGTTAAACTTCTTTCCTCTTATTCAGTCTTTCATAAACATGGAAAACAATTGATCACCATTTCATTTATAAACTCTTCCTACAGTAGAAGATTGTATTCAAGTCACCTTTCAGCAGGAAAAATAATTCCAGGAAAATAATTCTCCAGAAAAAAATAATTCTAATTTGTTTCACTTTCTTTTCTTTTTTTTTTTTTGCTTTTTGCTGAGGCAATTGGGGTTAAGTGACTTGCCCATGGTCACACAGCTAGGGAATGTTAAGTGTCTGAGACCAGATTTGAACTCAGGTCGTCCTGACTTCAGGGCTGGTGCTCTATCCACTGCGCCACCTAGCTGCCCCGTTTCACTTTCTTCTCATACAAGAGGTAGTGTGGTATAATGGAAGAAGCAAAGGTTACTAAACCAAAGGTTGTGAATTCAAATTCTGATACTAGTACTTATTACCCAGCAGCAACAACTTCCCCACACTTCTACTATAAAATGAGAGAACTGGACTCCAAAGACCTTCTTTTCCAGCTCTAAATGCTACAGTCTTTTCCTACTCCCTAATCATCTTTGATGCTCTTGGCAACTTCTCTAATTTCTCCACATTCTTTTCAAAAGTACATTAACTGAGACAAAATGTGCCAGTTTGAGGATAATCAAGAAAGATAGCAGAATGCATACAACTAATATCTTAGTATAGTGCCTGGCATATAATGAGTACTCTATAAACCAACTAACTAATTAACTAACTCTCTCATTCTGTCTCCTTGTGTCTGTACCCCCTCCCTAATGCTGCCATTTTTCACAACAGAACTCTATTACCTGTTCATATCCTTTGGTCAACTATAAGTCCTAGTTTTCCTCATTCTACACGTGTATTGTTTAGCTTTTGCTACTAAGAATAGATCACTTTATATCAATTCTTGTTGAATTTCATTCTGATATGACATTTTCCAAAATTATTTTGAATGTTGTTATTGTCTTCCAGTATAGTAACAATTCCATAGAAAATAGTCCCCTCTATAAATCTGTTAAGCATCATCTTCATTTTTCCTTTTTTTAAAAAATAAAACTTCCACATCACAAAACAATTTTGTGATGTTAAGTCAACTAAACTCAATGAGCCTCACTTTCTTCACCCCCCCAAAATGGTTAGCCTAAATGTCCAGGAGATCCCTTTTAACTCTAAATTTATTACCTCTGGGTTCCCTATGAAATACTTGTTGCTCCTCCTCTTTATCCCATGCCCATTATAGTGCAGGATTTTTAGAATCAATGAATTGTAGAAATTTCAGGGACTTCAGAGTTCATTTAATATAATCTGTCACTGCACAGAGGAATTGTCTTTAAAATATCCCTGAAGGTGTTTAGACTGGCTCTATTTGAACATTTCCATTAAAGGGATAACTGTTATCTTCTATGCAGCCCATTCTCCTGCCAAACAGTTCTAATTATTAAAAAAAGTTCTTTCTCATAATGAGTTTTATCATGAAATCATATGATATAATCTCAGAGGTCATGTAGCACAATACATGTACCTAAGCAGGAATTCCTTTGACAATGTGGCTGCCAAGGGGTCATCCTGCCTCTATATGAAGATTGACTTCTCAAGTCAATGCATTATACTTTGGGACAATATTAGGATTTTCATCCTGATCTTGAGGGAAACACTTCTCTATAACTTCCACCAATTGGTAAGAGTTTGGTAAGATAAATTCTATATGACATCTCATTCAGTACTTAAGCACAGTAATCATGATCCTCCTCTTCATTCCCACTTCTCCCTTTTTTTCTCTATGGCTTTAAATCTTCACTTTGGAGATACTCAGCAAATTTAAATCCTATTTCCCATGTCATCTCTTTTTGAAGGCAGCTATATTCTTCTCTCTAGGGCTTCTCTTCCCAAGGCTAAACACTCTTAGTTTGTTCAATGATTTCTCATATGACATTGTTTAAAGACTCTTCTGGTTGCTCTCCTATGGACTCATGATAAATTGTTGATGTTCCTCTTAGATTGTGGTGTCCCAGATTGAAACAAAGTATTCCCTATGTGGTCTGACCAGAGCAAAATACTGTTGGTCTAAATCTCCCTTATTCTGGATACTATGTTTCTATTAATTATTCAACCAACAAGTATTTATTTAGTGCTTACTATGTATCAGGCTCTATGCCAAGAGCTGAGGAGACAAAGAATGATTAAAAGATTGGGTTAGCATTTTTGGCTGCCATAGTAGATCATATTGAAGCTATGGTTCACTAAGTCTTTCAGATCTTTCTCATATGAACTGTTCTTTGGGTATGTCTAACCTATTCAGTAATTATGTGATTGATTTACCTAAGATGTAGGAATCTATATTTGTCCCTGTTAAAATCTGTCTTGTTTCCAGCCCATTATCCAAGGCTTTAGCTACTTCTCCCATGTTTGTGTCATCCAAAAATTTGTATTGCCATGTCTTTATGTCATTAATAAAAATATTAAATCAGAGAGGAGAAAATACTCACAGAAATGACAGAGATGTGCATCTAGGCTGACTTCCATTCAATACTTTGGGCATACATATACAGATTAAGAATCTACCCACCTGTACTGGTGAAATTGGCTACCAAGCTTCAATCAGTCTTTCAACAAGCATTATATGCCTACTATGTGCTTGGGAATACAAAGAAAAACAAATATTCCCATCCCTCAAAAAGCTTATATCTTATTTGGGGAGGTCTTTTTCACAAGGATATTATGAGGGGCTTTCTCAAATGACTTCATGAAATCCAAGCATATTTTCTACAGTATTTCTCTTATCTAACAGAAGTACAAACCTATTTTTTTTTATTAAAAGCTTTTTATTTACAAAACATGAGTGATTTTTCTACATTGACCTTTGCAAAAAAAAAAAAAAATTGTTCCAAGCTTTTCCCCTCCTTCCCCCCCCACCCCCTACCCCTAGATGACAAGTAATCTAATACATGCTAAATATGATAAATTATATGACAAATCCAATATATGTATACATATCTATACAAATTACTGCACAAGAATCATCAGATCAAGAAAGAGAGAAGAAAAAAAAACAACCTAAGAAGGAAAACAAAATGCATGGAAATATTCACAGAAAGCGTTAAAATGCTATGTTGTGGTCCACACTCAGTTCCCTCAGGCCTCTCTCTGGATGTATATGACTATCTTTATCGCTGAACAATAGGAACTGCAAACCTATTTTTAAAAAAGCATCTATGTTTGCATGATGACAAAAGAGGATTATAATCAATGTTGGAAGAGCTATGGAAAAACAGGCATATCAATCCACAGTTGATAAAAGTTTTGAATTAGCCTAAAAAGCAATTGGAATTAGGTTAAAAAGAAAAGGACTAAAATTTTCCTACTACATTTTCACCCAAATATCCTATTGTTTGGAATATTAGCCAATAAGGTCAAAGAGAAAAAAGAAAATCCCATGTGAACCAAATATTAAAAGCAGCACTTTATGTGATAACAAAGAACTGGAAGCAATGTGCATATCTATCTATCCAGAATGTTTAAACATTTGTGTGGTGACTGAATAGAATATTACTGTGCTTTAAGAAATAACATGTAAAGGGGCAGCTAGCTAGGTGGTTCAGTGGATAGAGTACCAGCCCTGAAGTCAGGAGAACCAGCGTTCAAATCTGGCCTCAGACACTTAATGCTTCCTAGCTGTGTGACTCTGGGCAAGTCATTTAACTCCAATTGCCTCAGCAAACAACAACAACAAATGCCCCCAAAGAGCCCTAAGAAATAACATTAAAGAATTCTTAGAAGCTTGGAAAGATCTTTCCAAGCTTCTAAGAATTCTTTAATGTTATTAAATTCATCTAATTGTTTTAGGTGAAGTCAACAGAACCAGGAAAATAATCCATATGTAATGATTACCACAATGTAAAGATCATTAAAAAAAAAAGAAAAGAAAAGAAATGCTGAATAATTATAATGGCCAAGCTCAGCTCTTGAGAAGTGTTGATAAAATTCACTTTCCTTACTTCTTTGAAGAGGTGAGAGATGAGGAAAGTATGGATATGGGATATTATAGATAGAAAGGATATATTGGTCGATTTTATTTACTTTTTTTCACTCTTTTATTTTTGTAAGGGATGGTTTGCTTGTGGAAAAGTGGAGAAGAATGTATATGGAACTGAAGATATAAAAACCAAAAGATATCAATAAAGATTTTTAAAAAATATTTATATTTATAGCTATCACAATCTATCTGGATTTCATGTATATCTGTTTTGCTTCCACCTAATCCTAGAAGGAAGGAACTTAAATTTTTTTTTCTGTAAAATCCCCACATTGCAGCATCAAAATACTTTACAGTATTCAATCTGCAAAATGGAAACTCAATAAATGTTTGCCCCATAAAAGAATGAATGATTGCATAGATGGATGAATGGGGGAGTAAATATGACCTTGTAAAAAGCTCATATGTCTGCTTGGCCAGTTATTCTAGGCCAATAGAAAAAAAAAGAAAAGAGTTTACTCCTTATGGGTATTCTGGAAGGCCAAGATCTCTTTAAAGCTTGGTGGAAAGGTGGACACAGATCTATCTGTAGTTGGGGCCCAAGTGCTTAGTGAAAGGAAGAAGCAAGAGATGAAATAATTACAGTCCTCCTTTCCAAGGAGTCATGGAGACAGTAACAAATCTACAATGTCCTAGAAAGTAGGCAAGGAGAGCAGGACAGGATTCCTAGGATTATGTGAGAGCCAAACTACAAAATGGGAAAGTATCATGAAACAAGACCAAAGCTGGCCCAGTAGCAGGTACAGAGCTCAGTAAGAGTTCAATCTGAGGAGCTGTATTCTTCCTAAGGATAAAGCGGCCTCATAGAGTGATCCTGAGAGTTATGAGAACTGAATTCCAGTTCTGGTTCTGATTCTTACTAGCCATGTGACCCTGAGAAAGTCCTTTAATCTCTATTGTCCTCAGTCAGTCTCCTGATCTGGAAAATGGAAATGAAAACAATAAATGTACTATACAACTTAGAGAAGAGTTATGAGGAAAATGCTTCATGAAACTTTAAAGTGCTATATAAAATCAGACCTTTGGTTTTTTCACTTACTCCACATGACCTGTAGCAGGTTTCTCCTGCAGAGAAGGATAATTCTAGCTTCCTATTCCTACTAAAGAGAGTTTATGACCATCACAAATTCATGGTGTGTCCTGAGTTCTCTCTCTTTGTAAAAAGTGCTGGCAATAAAACAATGTGCAGCCTGAATGTAGAAATGGACTAGTGCTGGTCAATGTCTATAAACCATTGGTGCTATCAAAGCTGAGATTCAACCAGCAACTCCCCTAGACTGATCAGAGATGAAGCAGCTTTGGAGCAAAAGAGAAATAACCATAAGATCATAAATGCAAAGCTAAAAGGGGCCTTAGAGATTATCTAGTCAAACCTCTTCAATTAACAGAGGGAGAAACTGAGTCTCAAACAGGGAATGTGATTGGCCCAATAAATGGCAGATCCATGATATGAAGTCAAATCTTCTGGCTGTAATGCAGGCTTGGAAAAGAGAAGAGGAGAGAAAAGAACAGGGATTAGAGACATTTCAGAGGATTGTGAAATGAAAATAAAAAAAGGTTTGTGGTAGATTGGAAAGAATCCAGAAACATGGATTCTAATCTCAACACTGCCACAAGTAAGTTGTGTGATTTTGGATACATCACTTGGTCTCCCTGATGTAAACTATAAAATAAGGGGGTGGATTAGATTATCCTAAAATTCTTTGAATCAAATATATATTTCAAAGAAGTTAGTACAGTTCTGTCTTCGGTGAAAATCTTAGGTATTTTTACCTAAATCTCCCCTGAGCCTTTGACTCTCTGGAACATGAAGTAGTTTACCCGAGCAAGAACAATTGCCCAGGCAAGGAGAGTCCTGAGCATGGACTATAATGAGCTGTTCCTGGACAGGGCTCCTAAGAATTGGCCTGGACCTCCTACAATGGGTTAGGGAAATTGTGGTCAGGGGGCCAGCAGGCCTGAAAGTTGAGGCCCCTGCTAAAGGCTGGCTCTATGGTCAGGAACCATAACCTGTCCCTTGAGTCACGCTGGAGTCTCATTAAAACGGGCCTCATAAATGTTAAGAAATTTACACATAAAAAAATGCCATGCATGAAACTGAACCCGTACGTTTTACAGCCCCGGTTTGAAATCTTGCATAATCTATAAAACTTTGGCCCTGTGCCTCAGGGGCCTGTAAATCAGATTTTATAAAACAAAAAACCTTTACCTTTCAAAGGGGTTTGGGGAACTTGCAAATTTTACAAACTTTACCAAGTGCCAGCCAGTGGCTGCTGGTAATGTGGTAGAGTAAGGAGTGAAGGAGAGAGGAAAGGAGGGTAAGGGAAGAAGGGGAAAAGGAACTGGCAGAGCTGGGATAGACTGAAGAAAAGATCTGTAGTTCAGGTAAGGAAGTAGTCAGACAGTCATAGGACCAGAAAGTGGGCAAAAATAAACCCTTGGGCAGAGGACGCAATCCAAGGACAAATCAGTTTATGTCGTAGAAGACAAACATTTAAGGTCTTCATATAAGTCATGAAAAAATTATTATAAAGAACCCAAGGGCTTAAACACCCTTGGTCAGATAAACAACAAATTAAAATACTGGAGACTTGAGTTTAATTCTATATTATCAAAAATTCATATTTCTATAGTGCTTCAAAATGTACTTTCCCTACACCAGCCCTGTAAAGTCGGTAGTTGTGAGTACTATTATTCCCCTTTTACAGATGAAGAAACTGAGGCTTTTTGGGGGGAAGTGACTTGCCCAGAATCACCAAGATTGTTGGCATCTGAAATAAGATTCAACCCCATATTTCCTAATGACCCAATAGTAAATGCATAATAAATGCTTGCTGACTCATTGACTCCACTCTTTCTGTTTGACCACATTGCTCATTATATGACTGGGTAACTCCTTGACTTACTCTTTCCTCACCCATAAAATGAGGAGTCTATCTCTAAGGTTCCTTCCCATTCTAACCAGGTCTCTGAAAGTGATGGAGAGGGGACAGATGCAAATCCCTAAGGGAGAAGGTTCTTCTGAATCCTAGGAAGCCCCCCTTGTTCTTCTTGGCAGCTCTGGAGAGAACTCAGCCATTCCTGGATGGAGGCTGCTACTTCAGGGAAAATTTAAAGTGTGGAAGGGATGTGGAGAAAGGAGATATTAGGAGAGGACAGAGAATGATAACAGCCTGGAGAGAGAGGAGGGTGTGTTCAAATGGCAATGGGAGGGAGGCAACTTGCAGCCTTATTGGACTTGGGAAAAAATGAGGTCTAGAGGGAGGCCCATCGGCTGGCAATGAGGTATTTCAGAGGGCCAAAGTTTCCCCAGACCCAAGTGTCCCCCTGACAATCCCATTTATGAAAGTCAATATTCAAGGGCAAAGGAAAGCTGCCCTGACACACACATATATAAAAAATAAATCTCTCAATTATCTCAGCTCATTTGCTTGGGGTCTCTCATTTTATGTCCCTGCTCGGCTGCGCAGTATATCTGTCCGGATAAAGAGTTACAGTCCGCTGAGCTACGTGTGCGGGGTTGTAAAAAATGCAGATGCCAAATTAACTGACTGTGGCACTCGGCAGCTGATTGAGCTGATAATGACGCGATCTGACCTTTTTCTAATTTCTAATTATGTGCATCTCGGCTGTGCCGGCGACATGATTCTTGTTCTAATGATGGCCCCCATGGCTGGCCTTTTCATCTCCTTCCTGACCATGTCAAGGCAGAGGATGGGAGAGAGTAGTGGGTATTGGCTGATACCCCAAAAGAAAGCCCTCACCCTCAAGCTCAGAGTAGTACTCTGGTAGTAAGGCACAGGAATGAAGCTAAGAAGAGAGAGCCAGGAAGTATGCTTAAGTAATCAATCAATACTTTCTCAGCCAGGTCTACACAATTGGTGAAGCACGCAATTGTCCAGGGAAAACAAAAGCAGGCTATTTGGTTCCTAAACAAGATTCTTCTATGCCCATGAATAGACAGTTTATCCATATGGATCAAAGAATTGTCCAGAGAATTAGCTGGCTTTCTGTTTAGTATCTAAGGAGGTCAAAATCCAGACCAAGAAAACATTTAGGACATAAAGCCAAAGACCAATAGAGTTTCTAAAGAAGCCTTGCTAATAACCAATATGCTTATAACAGAATAACAAAATATTAGAGCTAAAAGGGACCTATAGGAATATCTAATTTGGACTCATATTTTACAGATGAAGAGATTGAGTCCCTAAAAGGGGAACTGGCTTGCCTAAGGTCATATTCCCAATTACTAGTAAATTATCCATTTCTGGTGCTTTATGCCCATGCCCAATCATGAACCATCTCTCTCCTGCTTTGGATCATGAAGCAAAAATCTGATTTTATACAGTCCTCTGAAGTCCAGGAAGTAAGGGGAGAAAAAAAGTGCTTAAGTGATAAATTGTTCATAGTTGCCAAGTTGCAAAAGGATTGTGACTAGACCATAAGCCACTTTGCCAGGGAGAGTAAGAGAAGAGGTTTGAAGTTCTAATAGCAGCAAGTCCTATGATTGTTCAGCTTCCACAGGACTCTTGCCTTGCATTCTAGGTCTTTCTCATTTCTTTGCAGATTATGGGCTATGGTCATGGGAGGGTCCTGGGCATTTCCAAAGACCTATAAGAGCCCTTTTTTGCAGAGGGCAAAAGTGGGAGAATGCTGGATACCCATAAATACCAGGCACAGAACTCTGGATATATCTGTCTTTTACCATCATTCTTTCTCTCATCTTTACAAAAGCTTCCACACATCTATTCTATTCCATGCCACACTAACCCATGATCTTTAGGATCCAGTCCCAGTTATTCAACTGTGATCATAACAATAGCTAGTATTTTTACCCTCAAAACAACCCTGGGAGGTATGGACTATTATTATCCCTGTTTTACAATTAAGGAAACTGAGGCAAATAGAGGTTAGATGATTTACCCAGGGTCAGAGTTAGTATCTTCAGATAGTATTTGAACTCAGGTCTTCCTGACTTCAAATCCAATACTGTAGCTACTATACTATCTAACTGCCTTGTTCATGGACAGATGACCCAAGGAGTAGGGTAGGTTTATGTTAGGCCCTTAGCAGAAATTGGTAAAACTGCCCTCTACAGTATAGCTCCAACCCTATCTTCTCAGGCACTTACTAGTATTCCCCTTCATGTATTCTACATTTCAGTCCAATTAATTAATCATGGCCCTACCGTTCTTCCTCTGCCCTCTTCACTCCCCTTGATTTCACTAACAGTGTCCTAGATACCTAGAATGCACTCTAGCACTCTTTCTGACTCATCTTATTCCGTAGATCAAATTTCCAAAACTGTGGGGTCTACTTTCCATGAGACCTTTTTCCATAACCACTAACTTTAAGTTTCTGCAAAGAAGAAAATGGCATGGATAATATAGAAGCTCTGGATAATTCCAAAGCTATTTGTATTTGTATCTGGTTTAAGGATGCACTAATACATATATGTTTGGTTTTTTAAAGTGTGTTTTCCTCATTTGGTGTTGTTTGCATGAACATTAATATGTCATTGCATGTCCTGGCTAGATAGGGAGTAGCTCAATGGTAGATGAACATAGTCAGCAGCAGCATGGATTTGAGCAGAGAGAGAGTAACCTAAAGACGTACTAAACATCCATGGAAAATGGAGAGTTTACTATAAAGAATTCAACCCTGAGTCTACTTACAAAAATTATTAACAAAACTTATGTATATATGTGCATGCTCTCTGTTTCTCTATCTTTTGTTTTCTCTGAATATACTTGTCTCTTACTCTCATTCCTTCTCTCACATTAGCAAAAGCTCCCATACATGTATTCTATTTCATGCAGTACTAACCATGAGCTTTATGTGCCATTCACAGTTACTCCTTGATCATAATAATAGCTAGCATTTTTATCCTCAAAACCTTGGGAGGTAAGGGCTATTATTACCATCTCCATTTTTACAATTAAGGAAAATGAGGCAAGAGGTTAAATGATTTTCCCAAGGTCAGAGAGTTAGTATCTTCCAACCCTCCCAAGGAAACTCAATGGAGAGAAAAGGCCTTAAAAATCTACCCATCTGCTTCTGGACAGGACCTCTTTTAGGCTTTCTCTTTAATTAATTTGCTGTCTAGGTTTCTCTCTATTGACTAATGCCACACATCTGTTCTACCTCTCTGTAGCTCAGGGTTGTAGTTCAGCTCTGCTCCGCTCCTAGCTAGTTATGCCAGTCAGTAAGCATTTATAGTAAGTAACTTCACCTCTCAGAGACAAACTGTTCTTATCTGTGAAGTGAGATGAGTGACCTCTAAAGTCACCTCCGACTTGAACCTTCTATGAAGTCAGTAAGACTTTGATTTAAATACCACTTGTCACACATACTGGCTTTGTGACCCAGTAACTTGCACCTAGGCGGAACAATAGATGGAGAAATAGAATCAGGGGCACTTGAACTCAAACTCAGTCTCAGACATTTACTAGTTTATTAAACTCCAGGTTATTTAGTCTCTACCCCAATTTCCTGAACTATAAAATGGAAGCATGGAGGAAGAAGAGAATAGCATTATTCTCAGGATTGTGGGGAAGATTAAATGAGATATTTGTAAAGCACTTAGCACAGTATCCAATGCTTGTTCTCCTTCCCCCTCTAGAAAACTTTAAAACTATATAAATTGCAGAACAGTTGCTGATCTACATTGAGGCAAACGTTTCCTTAACAGCAGTTCCTCAAATCAGTGAATTCACAAAAAAAAAAAAAATACTTTCTAGGTAGAGGAAAACAGTAATTGTCCAAGTGTCCAAGCTATGGATAGTGGAAGAGCTCTTCCCTCCATTAGAGTTACCTCTACTGCTTCTCTCCTCTTCAAATTGTAGATATTAAGACTCAAATGATCATTAATTTAGAACTAGAAGAAGCTTTCAAGATCAAGTCCAACCTTTATGCTGAATAAATGAAGAAAACAAGTCCCATAGAGATAAACCAGACCAATGGCAGCAGAGAAGAGTAGGTGAATCACAATTGAGATTTCTCAAGTGATTGATTCCAAAGGAAAACCTTTGTAGTCTGACCTGTGATTTGGGAATCTGATGGTGACTTCAAGTTTCAGGGAATATGGGACTCAAAGAAAAGAGCATTAGTGTTGGGAAGGGCATGGGGATAAGAAGCCTGCCTGAAGGAAGAGAGAAGACTTTACCAGGTTGTCCAGCTCCGGGTCATCACTGAAGAAGGGCTTATGTTCCTGCTCTTGCTGATGAACGAAGTTCTCGATGTCCACGTCAAAGCTGGCTGAGGTGATGCACTCAGAGCCCTGGGTGGCCTGTTCACACTTCTCAAACAGCAGCGTCAGGAGTGGGAAGAGAGGGTGCCTGTAGGGGACACCGACAGTGCACACACACACAGACACACAGAGGCCACATTGCTTAGTAGGCAATCCCAGGGGCTCCTTAACACACTGGAGACGCTTACCCTTCCTTCCACAACTTCTCCTCACTTAGAGGGAAGCCCTATAGCATAGATCATTCTCTCAAGTACTTGGAATATATTGGGTGAATACATTCTCTCCCCTGGATATAAATGAGTCAGAGCCAAATAACTCTAACAAGGGATCAGAAGTTCCTGAAGTCTGACTCTGAGAAGCACCCAGAAGACTTCAGTTGTTGCTCAACTTGTACTTTCATTTTTTATTTTTAAAGACATTTCAGAAGCCAAGAACCCACCAGTGGAGGAAGTGCCCAATTTCTGTCAAAATTCAATCCTGGAAGGAAATAATATGGGCAGTCACCTATGGGACAAAATTAAAACTTGGTATTCAAGGTCCTCTACAATTAGGACCTAACCTATCTTTCTAGTCTCAAATCACAGTTTTTTTGTGGGCTACTAAGTTTTGCTTCTTTCTTTCTGGCTAAGCCCTAGCTGCTAGGAGAAAGGAAAGTACATATGGGTGTCTATAGAGCATCTCCCTATCAAACACAGAAGCAGACTTTCCCTCTTCTCAAAAACTCTACATCTTGAGGAAAATAGACCATTAAATATGCCATGAACATACTCCACACTCTCCTATTTCTTTGACTACTCTCATAGCACCACTCTCTACATGAAAAGGACCCTCCCAGGCTCTCTCTAATTCCCCTTTCTCCCATATCCTTTTCAAATCTGGTTTTGAGAACAATAATCAATCAACACTAATATTCCTAAAAAGAATGTATTAGCAATTCACCCTAAGATTTTATCACCATACGCTCTGTCCAAAACAATTATCCATGACCATTATTCACCTATTAGTTTCTTCACCTATAAGAATATAAACTCTTGAAAGTCAGAGATTATTGTACTTGCTTGTATTTATATCCATAGCACTTATCATAGTGCTGAGTATACAGTAAATGCTTAAAATTTTTCGTTTATTCATTCCAACTATTGAAATTATATTTATTCTTTAAAGTCTAACTGGGATGACTCCTTCTCCTGACAGCCACTCCTAATCCTATAAACTGGAAGTGAGACCTAACTCCTGCAATCTTAGTATGCTCTATATGTGTCTCTTATGTACTATATTCTATTTTACATAATTATTATTTGTGTCCCTGTCTTATCTTCCCCTTGAATGTAAGCTTCTTGAAGGTAGATACCATGTCTTACTTACCTTGAATTCTCCTCAGCATCTAGCACTTAGAACATATCATATATATTTCATACTTTAAGAACAGAGTAGAATGGCCATGCCCTTTACTGACGCCAACCTGGTAATAAGTTCCTCCAAACATAGTTGGATTTTTCCTTGAACAATACATGTCTAACACATCACTGGACCTGTACCCCAAGCTGGGGCCTGCCAGAGTTTCTCTGGCATACCTTGTAAGAACTCAATCTCATCTCTTTTCTACCAGGAGTTAATGAATAAAAACTTTGGGAAGTGTTAATAGTGTATATGATAGGTATTTAATAAATGTTCATTGAATCATCGAATTGAAGCTCCAGAATTGAGCATTGGTAAAAAGTCAGAACTCTGACCAATCATTGGTTGTCCGGAGTTACCTGTCCTTGTGTTTTTGGGTGTGGAAGAGCACATCTATATGTGTCCACTTAGATACTTCCTCTGTGGATATAGGTAGCTATTGAGTATAAACATCTTGCTATTTATAATCACATGCATGAGCATGAGCTTAAGTATTTGTTCATATGAATGCTAACATGGAATTTTAGCTGCTGCTATATTGCATTCATGTTTATATGGACATTTGTAATACTTATGCCTGGGCTTGCTTACATGTAGAGCTCACATTTCTATTGAATAAATAAAAGTCCAGCATATCTCATATCTTAAAATCAAAGAAAGAAGAAGAGAGACAGAGACAGAGACATAGAGAGGAGAGAGAGAGAGAGAGCCAGAGAGAGAGAGAGAGAGCCAGAGAGAGAGAGAGAGAGAAAGAATATGTATATGACCTTGGATACTTCCATTATTAATAGTCCATTCCCTTCCCTGGGGTTCAGAAAAGCATCTGCAAATCCCTCCCTAGCCTATCTCCTCAGACTCCTGTGGCCGTCAAATCCTGCTCCTTTCTCTCTGGCTAATCCCTAGCTGCTAGGAGAAAGGGAGGTGTGCATCTACAGAGCATCTCCCGACCAAACACAAATTTCCCCATCCACAGAAGCAGATGATGTGTTGTTTATCTGCTATTGTCCACATGTACTGAATAACTGAGCACAGGAAGGAAGAGACAGTATCTTGTCTAATGTGGCAAAACCTATGAGTCAAGAGAGGGTATGTAGAGAAGAGGGAGAAAGGAAAGAAGACTTCCAAGATCTTTTCTAAGTCTAAGAGTCTGTGACTGAGAAAAAAAGAATGGAAAAACCCCTCAATTCTCCCTATGGCTGCTCTCCTCAAATCTTCCAACATACCTGGCTAGTCAGACTCAGGGACAGTAGGGAATGAGGAATAATAAATTCCTGCCTTCAGCTGAGCTGCTTAGTTTGGCAGAGAGCTTCCCTGCAACACCAGCTTCCCTCTAATTTGGGAGGGGGGTGATACAGTGCATAAACAGCTGGGCACTGAGGCTACAAGCAGGTGTGCAGCCTGCAGTTAAAGTGCTGGCATCTTGGGGCAGCCCAACCCTGCCATCCATCGAGTTGGGACAGCCACTGAGCATAGGCAGGAGAGTACTGCAGGAAGGTAGTGGGAAACAATGGGCTAGACAACCATCAGGCTGAAGACAAAGGGAGAACCAGGTGAAGGGGTTAAACTCCAGTATAAGTCTTCATTTGCAGCCACTAATACCACAGCATATTATAGTCTAATCTAACCTGATCCCAGTTTAATGCAAGATTCTCAGGGCCCTGAGCAGAATACCAAAGAAAGCCTCAGTGGCTGTAATTTAAGCAGAGCCCTGCAGTGGTTTAGCTGAGGGACATGAAAGGCAAATTCCAGACGGTGTTATGAATTATTGCGCCTTATGAACCTTTCTACTCTCAACAGATGCCTGCTGCCATTTAAACAGCCACTAGATCAATTAGGAATGAAAGGCACAAATCGACTCTGTACAAGGGCACTAAATTACCAGGAACTAATAATCCGCAGCAGTCATGCCAGGTGGTGGGAGTGCAGCCCCAAGCCCCCAACCTTACCACTGCTCGCCACACATTCCTATTTTTTGGGCAGAGTGAATTGTGCGTGCTTCTGCCAGCAGAAAAGGGAGCTCTGTGTGTATGTGTCTGTGTAGGGTGGGTTCCTAGGGGAGATGTGTGTGCAGTATATGAAGTACCATATCTGTTGTGGGTTGCATGAAGTTTATAAATAATGCATATAAGGGAATATTGTTTGGTGTATGTATTCAATGTGTGGGTTTTGAGTCAAAGATGCTGAGTTCTAATCCTGACTTTGCTACTCTGTAGCTATGTGCCAATCACTTACTCACTTTGGTCCATTTCTCAAACTGTAAAGTAAACTGGCAGGAGTAAACAAGGAGCACTAAAGACCTCTTTAGATGTGAAGCTATGATTCTAAAGTAGATGTGGCTGTACAGAACATATACATTACATATATCTGGTGTGTTCCTATACCATATAGTCTGTAAGTATCATATTTGCCTATTCGGGGGTTAATTTGGGGTAGAATGGGTCCCACAAGCTGCTTCTTATTCTTCTTGGTTCCTGGGAGCTTATTCTTCAGCTGATTTAGAGCCTTTAGTTCCCATGAAATGAATGACCCTACAGCAAAGTAGGGAAAAGGGGCTTAGGGACAGAGAGTTCAAATCTGGCCTCAGACACTTACTAGCTGTGTGACTCCAGACAAGTCACTTAATTGTGTTTGAATGAGTTTCCTCATCTGTAAAATGAGTTGGAGAAGGAAATGGGAAACTTGCAAAGATCCTTGCAAGAAAACCCCAAAATCGGGTCATGAAGAGTTGAAAACAATTGAACAACAACTGGAACCTGCTTTACTAGATGAAGAAAGTTATCCTCATGGGGTATATAGGGGTTATCAAGAGGTTTGGGGGTAATTGGGATGGTGATGGGGTTAACTCAAGCCATCACTACAGAATGATCGTATTGAGGCATAATAATAACATTTTATAGTAATTTTTAACAATTCTAAAGGGATCTTGAGGGCTCTGGGTTTAAATCTCAGTTTATTCATCTTGAGGCAAATCATTTCATCTTCTTAGGACTCAATTTCCTCAAGTTTAAAGTGAGAAAGCCAGGTCAGATAACCTCTAAATTTATTTTAACTCCAAATTCTATAATGTAAATCGATTCACTTTATCTACCTTAATTTCCTTCCATGTCTAACAGTCAGTCTGGTTCTGAATTAGTCCTGAGGTACAGGTATAGGCTGGGGAATTTGGGGAGTTCCCAGCCTGGAAGACTGAGATGATTGCTCAGCTTCCCAAGGCACCATGGTGGTGGGGAGCCAAATCAAGAGTCAAGTTTAATTTAGAAGACAGGCTCAATTCTCTGATGACGAATCTCACAGCCTGGCTACCTTGTAAAGAAGCAGTTGATCTAACATGGGCCTAAGAGGCCATGGAGGCCTTGGGATGAGGAGTCCAACTGGGCAGTGGCAGTCACTGAACTGCTTGGCATTTAGGGAACCACTCTGCAGTAAGCTTAGTGAAGTCTGGAAGCCTGCCATTCTGTGCTCACACACTATGCATCAGGAGCCACCAGGCAGGAAGGAAGGGGCATTATCCCCCATTTTAGTCATGAAGAAGGTAAAAAAATCACACTTTCAGGAGTGCTGGGGGAAAAGATCCTTTCTTTCTCCTTCCATCAAGGTTCCCTTGGCTTCAGGACAGAAACTGCAAGGATACTAATATAGCACTTTGTGGATCCCTGCCCCCTACTAAACCTCTAAGTATAGCAAAAGAGAGAGAGAGAGAGAGAGAGAGAGAGAGAGAGAGAGAGAGAGAGAGAGAGAAAGAGAGTCAAAAAAACATGGATTTGAGTACTAGCAGTGAAACTTATTAACTATGCGACATTAGGTAAATCATTTCACATCATGAGGCCTTGCTTTTGTGATCTGAAAACAATGCTATATGACCTGTTTACTTCACAGAATGATTGTTAAGGAAAGTGCTTTGTAAACTTTAAAGCATTATTAAAAAGTAAGTTATTATTCTTATCCTATGATCTAAAGCTCATAAAATTAAGCTCTGCTGAATACTATATCAAGTCTAAAAGGCAATTTTTTTTTGTTTTGTTTTTGTTTTTTTGTTTTTTTTTTTAACCCCCACTAACATCCAGCTTTTAACTCTTGCTCAGTGACAGGGAATGAATGGGAATGAATTGAAAATGAATGTCCCTTGGCTTCTCTCTGCCTCAGTCTGTCCACCTGTATAATGGGGCCAAACCAACTTACTTTCCCATGGCCTTCCCCCCCCCCCCATCGCTCTCCATAAAAATCTGGAAGAACAAACATGGGAATAAAGCACAAACTCCTTGAAAGAAGATGTGAGAGATCTGTAGGATGATCATTAGATTTTATTTCTTGGGTTCTCACAGCATTTGACCTCCACCAGAGCTCAACCAAGGCCCCCCCCCCACTCTCTCCATCTCCCCTCATTCCCCACTCCTGACTCTCTCTCTCCCACCCTACCCTCTCTTAAGCCGTTCAAAATTTGGAGGAAATAAATCTTACAGCACTAATTCAGGGAGAGTTTGAGCCTCGTCAGTGCAGAACAAATAAAAGGGCTGAACTGGCATGACATTTTACTGCAGAAGAGAGGTCGTTTCCAGCCACTAATAAAAAGGATTTGACACAGACTAATAAAGAGAAATGAATTTCTCTAATGGCCTAATTTAGCACATTCAGCACTGTGCTGCTGCTGCCTGGAATCCGGGAGGGGAATGGAACAGTGAGTGTGGACAGAGGCAGGAGGGGAGAGCAAGAGATGGCTTGCTCGTGGAAGAAAGGGAGAAAGAAATGATTTCAAATAATGCTTTATTATTTCTTTTTTCTTTTCCATCCTATCTCCTTCCCCTCCCTCTTCCCACCTCTTACCAGGAGCACCTGAATGAAAATCAAAATCAGGATATGTGTGGTTCTGATGATTCAAAGAAAGAGCCCCCCCTCAATAGAAATGGATTGCTGGCTTAAGAAGATGATTAAAGTGGATATGTTGATTTCTGTGGGATTTAAGCTATAGTTTGGTTTAATTACATCTGACATTTTTTCTTTTGAATTCTGTACATATCACCCAAATTTCTGTTAGGTTTGCCTAGTGTGGAGGCAGGTCATGGGTTGGGGCATCAGAGGCTGCCTGGTTGAGGGGCAGCACTCTGACTGCAGCCTTTAAGGTAAATATTAAAGCATAGGTGTGTGGTCTGTCTCCTTCTTTCCTTATGCCTTAGAAAAGTTTTGGCTTTCACTCCATGTCTGTTTTGCACTCTGGCAAAGTGGTCCTGATCCTCGTGGTTAAGATTCACTAGAAGGTCCTCAGGCAAGACAGAAAAATTCCCAAAAGTCATCTGGTTTCCTTGCTATGTCTTTGAGGAGTTGTACTTAACATAGATTGGAAAGAACTCTAGATCATTTTCATAAATCTGCAGAAAAAAAAAACTGGTACAACTTCCCTTTGTTAGGAATTCTATAAATAAGTTCTCTAAGCAAGAAGCATCAGGGTAAAGGGAGGTGGTGGTGGGGGGGAGGAGAAGCAATGCACTTGGAATTAGGAAGCAGGGGTTTAAATCCTGAATCTGCTGTTCAAAAACACATAAGCCATAGGATTTAGAGCTGACAGGAATCCTAGAAATAATTTAGCACAACACCCTTACATTGTGATAAGCAAACTTGGGTCAAAAAAGTTTAAGTTGACTTCTCTAAGGTCACAGATTGCTTTGTGAAAGACTCTGAATTCAAACCCAGGAATTCTGAGTTCAAATGCCTGCTTTTCCCGCTACCTCACACTGATACGTGACCTTTGGAAAATCATGTACCCTCTTTGAGTATCAGTTTATTCAGCTATAAAAGGGGGAGAATAATACTAGTTCAATCTACCTCATAGGTTTGTTATTAGGAAAGTATTTTCTAATTCTTAAAGGACTATAGAAATAAGAATTGTTACTATTTGGAAGTCCATTCTTAAATGAAACCAAAATCCCTCCCATTATGGCTTAAGTTTATTTTCTCAAGACTCAGTGAAGGAAAGCTGAGCCCTCTTCAAATTGTCCAAACTTCTTTCCCAATCCAAGCCACTGTTAAGCTTTTGCTATGCTCTGTAGGAGAGACAAAAAGATAATATCATACCTTAGGAACCAGGGATGAAGACAGTGAGACTGAGATAGGAAAAGAGAGGGAAAGACAGGAAAGTCAGAGAATTTTTTTAAATGAAGAGAAAGAGAGACTGAGAGTCAGAGTCAAAGAGAGAGTGGTCATACACAGGGAGAAGACATTAATGTTGAGTTCTCTTTCTGGGTGATAAACCTCATGATTCATGGTCACACGGTGCCATCCCTTCCAAATCGTTCAGCCATTCCCTCCATCACGACCTTGGCCAGAACGGCAGACCTCAATTACAGGCCCAGCCAACTGTGTGGCAGTCTGCCCACCCTGCCTACCTCCTCTGCTCTCCCTGTATCTGACCTTGGGGGCTCTCTGAAAAAGCCAACACTTCTCCTCAGAGGAGCAATGGAAGTAGGGAAGAGTAAAAAGGAATGGGGAACTCCCAGAGCCCCTAACATCATTCACTGCATCCAGGTAGTTCATAGATAGGGATACAAAATTCTTGGGTTGTCTCAAGTCTCTTAGTGACTAGAATAATGGGGTAGGAAGAGGGCTAGTGGAGACAGTAAAATTCAGAAGGTATTTGTTGATGGTCTATAAAGTACCCTATAGGAGAACTAACCAGTTCCCAAGATTGACCCCTGACAATGAGAATGTTAGTCTTCTTTCTCTAGCAAAACTCATCAGGGGATTCCCGGGCCCATGTAGCATAATAATCCTTAAGACTCAATTAAGAACTCTATCCACTATCATTATTCTGTTCCTTTGCCTCTTCTCTTTGAAATGGCATGGCATTATAAGACACTTTATGTGGGAAACATTGGAGATTCTGGAATAAATGTGTCCTGATCAACTCTTACTATTCATTCACATTTTCATGGGGCTTTAAGGTTGACAGAGCACTTTGTTCACAGGAATCTGAAGTCAGAATACTTGGATTTAAATCCTGGCTCTGCTACTTACTTATAGCCTATATGTCTAATCTAGAAAGTTGGACAAGTCCCTTCCATGTTCCAGATCTCACTTTTCTCCTTTGTAAAAATGTGCAAGTTGGGCTAGATCATCTCCAGCTTTAAAATCTTTGATCCTATGGGTAAGACATGTGAGGAAGTCTAGCCCAAATGGTTTTCCCAGTGAGAGCACTGAGGCTCAGAGAGCTTGGTTAAATGACAAAGCCACAATCACAAAATTCATAGTGAGAACTTTTGGACTCCAAGGCCAATGCTCTTTCCTCTACACCATGCTCATCTGACTCCTCTGGGCTGTGCTTCTATTCGCTACTCCTCCCTACCCCCCATCTGAGAACACAAAGCAACCGCCAACAACAGGATCCTTTCTGGCACTGTGCCGCCCCTTTCCTCTCCAAAGGCATCATTTCAGGGCCATCGGCTCATATTTCAGCTTCTAAAAAGTTATGGAATGGGCCTGGCTTCTGCTGAGCTTTGCTGGACTGAAGGGGAGAGAGAAGGGGAAATATCTTAGAGGCTTTGCTCAGCCCCTGGCCTCCATCCCTGCTCTTTACTCTAGCACATATACACATACACAACAGATAGGGTATGGTGAGCGGAGGCAGTGTGAATGAGGGAGAGTTAGGCAAATGGTAACAGGTCATATTTTTATCCCAGGTATGACGCTGTAGCCATGAGGGTATATTTTTAGAGAGTGCATTTTTAGATGTGTATGGTTGGCAGTTGGTTCCCTCAGGTTTCCTTGGAGAGGGCATCTTCTCTGCTGTTAAGATGGAGAGGTATATTGGAAAATAATGCTGGTTTTGGAGTTGGAGGACCTGATTTGGAATGTCAACTTTCCAAACCTACTGTATGACTCTGGGTCAATTGGAGAAAATGAGGGTATTAGAGGAAAGTCCTGAAAGTCACTCCCTGAACCACCCTCTGCTCCCAAGCAGACCATTGTAATGTAATGTTATGGGAACCTATAGAGTTAAATGAGTTTTATCTTTTTGGAGCCGGAACACCCCTGGGTCAGAGGTTAGAAAAATTCCCTCAGACACTTCATTAGAAAACTCTAGTTCTCAGGGTGCTGACCAAAGAGATTTCATGGGAGGAAAAAAAAAATCACAGGAGGGTCTTTGTTTCTCCTTTGCCCTCACTTGCCTAGTCTTGTGCAGCTCTGCACCTCCCTCCCCCCTTCATCTTGAGTTTCTTTTTGCCAGCTCTTCTGTGCTCATTTATTCATTCATTATTTTAACAACAGTGTCAGAAGAAAATGAGGGTTCAAGTCCCACAGCTAACCCAAAGTGGCTGAATGATTTTAGGTAAGTCACAAATTCTCAGTGCCCTAAGGCGATTTCCTCAGACTAGCAGCAGCAGAATGGTAGTTACATCAATTTTTTAAAAAAAATTAGTTTATTTTGGGGGAGAGTTTATTTGGCGGGAGAGGAGAGAAGAGGCAAGGCAAAAAGGTTAAGTGACTTGCTCAGAGTCACACAGCTAAGTATCTGAGGAGGGATTTCAACTGAGATTCTCTAGGGCTGATACTCTATACATTATGCCACCTAGTTCCCCCTAACTTTGTTAAATGAGTGAAATAACTTTCAATAATAACAAAATCACAATCTAAGCCCCTTTCCCCCTCTGGGAGAAAAAAAGACCACTGCCTGACCCCCAAAATGGATTAATGAATCCTTTTCAGTTTATAGATATTCTAATGGGAACTTTGAGTCCTAAGTAGAATAACATAATATCCATAAAGACTTAGGTCTGTTGGCTCTTTTCAACAATGAAGTGATTCAGGCCAATTCCAATGGACTTGTGATGGAAAGAGCCATCTACATCCAGAGAGAGAACTGTGGGGACTGAATGTGGATCACAATATAGTATTTTAACCTTTTTTGTTGTTGTTTGCTTGGAGTTTTTTTCTCATTTTTTTTCCCCTTTTTGACCTGATTTTTCTTGTTCAACATGTTAAATGTGGAAATATGTATAAAATGTTTAACATATATTGAATTGCTTGATGACTAGGGGAGAGGGGAGGGGAAAAGGAGGGAGAAAAACTTGGAACACAGGGTTTTGGAAGAGTTGTTGAAAATTATCTTTGTATGTATTCTGATTTTTAAAAGCTATTATCAAAAGTTAAAAAGAAAGGAAAAGAAAAGAAAAGAAAAGAAAAATATTTAGGGGCTTCTCTCCAGTTTCCCCCTGGAACATTTGGAGCCTGGCTAGAGACTACTCTGTAGAGTAGTTCTCCTTGTTCTTCAGAATTCAGAGATAACTATTCTTTCCCAATTATCAGTGTCATTCATGCCTGGGAGCCAAAAGTGAGTGTGGAAGATGAGTTCTGAGTTCCAAGAAACAAGGAATCCTGAAGTCTCAAGATCCTACATTAGCATCCAGATCTATACTCCTTTGTCTTACTATGAAGAATCTTCTTTAATCTGGCTTCACTTTATCACTGCAACATACTCTCCAGCACACACATTTCATTGTAATAGGCCAGTCTCATTATCTTATGAAGGCATTGCTGATTTTCACTCACTTTTTTCTCTGTGACTTTTACTCCCTGTTTTTTGTTCTTTTCTGTGCTGCTCCAAAATCTACCTAATCTTAAGGCCTGCCTCAAATCCCACTGCCTCTGTGCTCCTTCCAGCTTTCACTGACATCTCTTTCCACTTCCTTTGACCTCAGGGTACATACTGGACCCTAGTTACCCTTATATTGTAAGGGCCTCCTAAATGGTCACTGTCTTCACAAAATTTTCCCTCTCCAATTCATTCTTCACATAACTGCCAAAACACTATTCCTAATACCCTTTCTAATCATGTCACTACTTAACTTAAAAACTTCCAGTGGTTCCCCATTGTCTAACAAGTAAAACATAAATTACTTTATCTTAGCACACAAGATCCCACCTAATCTGTACTATGACACTAATCTACCTTTTCAGCCTTAGTGTTGCTCTTGCAGATTCTATGCTTCAGCCAAGGAGGATTAGCTGTTTGTTTCCTGATCTTGACCCTATGTATACAATGCCTTTTATCTGGAACACAGTCTGCACACACACACACACACACACACACACACACACACACACACACACACAATCCTCCTCTGCTTCCTGCCACCATCTTTGCTAACTGACATCTTTGTTCTTTTGTGAAGTCTAACTCAAATGCCATCCTTTTCCTGAAGTTTTCATTAATCCTTCAAAAGGAATACTTTTTTCCTTGAATTTCTTTTTATTTCCTTTCTATGTTTGTTTGATATATAGATTTTAATAGGTTTTCTAATCAAGTCATCATTTTACTGTCTCTACTACACGAGTATAAATAAAATTAAAGATCATTAAATTAAAATAAAGATTATTTAAAAATAAAATTAAGATCAATATTAAGTATATATGTAGGCAACATCAGATGAACTAAGTAGTCTTCATGAACCAATAATTGAAACAATTGTCAAGCAAAAATAAAAAATGCTAACAATCTCATCCTTTTTTCTCACCACAATATACCTGCTCAAATAGAGAAGCTGAATAAGGTTTCCTCAAATTTCTTGGAGCATTTTGCTGATCAATTCTAATTTATCTTCCATTTATTGCTATGTCTACACTAGATTTTAAGTTCCCTGGGGACAAACACTGTACCCATTGTCTAGCCTAGTTCCTTGCACTCAGGCCTTTATTAGATGTTTGCTGAATTCTAAACTCCATAGTACAATACAATACTAATATATTATAAACTAAATTATATCTGGTAGTGGCTGAGAAATAGAGGGGTAATCAGTGAAATTGATTAGGTATATGAGACACAGTATTAAGTTAAACTACTGGGAAAACTGAAAAAGTGATATAGCTGAAACTAGGTATAGATCAACATCTTACATCATATGCTAAGATGAGGTCAAAATGGGTACATGATTTAGATATAAAGGGTGATGTCATAAGCAAATTAGGAAAGCAAGGAAGAGTTTATCTTTCAGGTCTATGAAGAAGAATATATGATCAAACAAGAGAAATATAATATTATAAGATATAAATAAATAACTTGTATTAAATTAAAGAGTTCACTGAAATAAATCTCATGTGACCAAAATTAGAAGAAAAGCAGAAGACTGGAAAATAAATTTTTGAAAAAATTTTCAATTTTCAAAAGTATTTTATTTCTCCAAATACATGTAAAGATAGCTTTCAACATTCATTCTTATAAGATCTTGGGTTCCAAATATTTCTCCCTCCCCAAGGCAGCAAGCAATCTTTCAACATATTTCCATATTTTTCCTATTGTACAAGAAAAAATAAGACCAAAAGAGGCAAAAACATGAGAAAGAAAACAAATGAATAAACAAAAACAGGTGAAAAAACTATATTTCAATTCATATTCAATCCACATCCATAGTTCTCTGTGGATGCAGATGGCATTTTTCATCGAAAGTCTACTGGAATTATCCTGAATCATCACACTGTTGAGAAGAGCCAAGTCCATCACAGTTGATCATAAGAAAATCTTGCTGTTACTGTGTACAATGTTCTTTTGGTTCTGCTTGCTCCACTTAGCATCAATTTATGTAAGCCTTTCTAGGCTTTTCTGAAATCAGCCTGTTCATCATTTCTCACAGAACAATAATATTCCATTACATTTACATGCCAAAACTTATTCAGCCATTCCCCAAATGATGAGTATCCACAATTTCCAGCTCCTTGCCACCATAAAAATAGCTGCTACAAACATTTTTAAAACATATATTCTTTTTCCTCTATTATGATCTCTTCAGAATACAGACACTACTAACACTACTGGATCAAAAGTATACAGTTTCATAGCCCTTTGGGCATAGTTTCAAATTGCTCTCTAGAAAGGTTGGGTTATTTACAACTTCACCAACAATGTATCTAGTGCCCTAGTTTTCCCATATCCCCTCCAACATTTATCATTATCATCCTATCATCTTAGCCACTCTAATAGGTGTGAACTGGTATCTCAAGGTCTTGTCTAAATTTGTTTTTCTCTAATCAAGTGTTTGAAGTATTTTTTGCATGACTAAAAATGACTTTAATTTCTTCCTCTGAAAATTGTCTATTCATATTATTTGATTTGTATTCTTACAAATTTTAGTCAGTTGTCTATATATTTGAGAAATGAGGCCTTTATCAGAAACACTAGCTGTAAAATCTTTCCCCCAGCTTTCTGTTTTTCTTCTAATCTTGGCTGCATTGGTTTTGTTTGTGCAAAAATCTTTTAATTTAATATAATCAAAATTATCTATTTTGCATTTCATAATATTCTCTGGTTCTCCTTTGGCCACAAATTAGGAAAAACTTCTACAGTGTGTATTTTTGATCAAGTCTCATTTTTCAAATATATAGACAACTGAGTCAAAATTCTAAGAATACAAGTCATTTCCCAATTGATAAATGGTTAAAGGATATTAACAGGCAGTTAATTAAAGCCATTTATAGTCATACCAAAAAATGCTTTAAATCACTATTGATTAGAGAAATGCAAATTAAAACAACTCTGAGATACCACCTTCAACTTTCAGATTGGTTACTAAGATAGAAAAGGAAAACAATAAATGTTGGAGGGGATGTGGGAAAACTGGGACACTTAGAGCACAGGTGGTGGAGTTGTGAATTGATCTAACCATTCTGAAGAGCAATTTGGAATAATGCCCAAAGAGCTATAAAGCATATCATAATACCACTCCTAGGTCTGTATCTCAAAGAGATTTTTAAGAAAAGGGAAAATAACCTATTGTGTGAAAATATTTATAGCAGTTCTTTTTTGTGATAGCAAAGAATTGGAAACTGAGGAGATACTCATCAACTTGGCTGAAAAGTTATGGTATATGAATGTAGTGGAATACTGTTGTGCCATAAGATATGAAAAGAGAAACCTGGAAAGATTTACATGAACTGATGTAAAGTGAAGTGAGCAGAACCAGGAGAATGTAGTACATAGTAATAGCAATATGAATAACTTAGTTATTGTCAGCAAACAATGATCCAAGGTAATTCTGAAGGACTTATGATAAAAAATGCTTTCCACTAGAGAAAGAACTGACAGAGTCTGAATGCAGATTGAAGTATGGTATTTTCACTCACTCTATTTTTTGGTGTTTTTCCCCCTTTTCGTCTGTTTCTTATTTTATAACATGATCAGTATGGAAATGTTTTGCATGATTGTACATGCATAACTATATCAAATTGCTTACTATTTTAGGGAGGAGGGAGTTGAGGGAGGGTAGCAAAAAATTTGGAACTCTTTTTTTAAATGAATGTTATTGTCTTTCCACATAATTAGAAAAAAAATACTATTAAAAATAAATAAACTCTATAGCACAGTGGAACATCTACCATAGTGCAAAGTACGTAGTAAGTACTCAAGAAATAACTCACATGTATATAACACTTAAATCTCTACTGGAGATTCATATATTTTACCTCATTTAATCCTCACAACTACTCTGAGGAAAAGGCTATTATTATCCCCACTTAACAGATAAGGAAAGTGAGGCTTCAGAAAGTCTTTGATCCAGCATTACACAGCTTGTCTGAGGTAGCTCAGACAAGGAGGAATCCTAATCCAAGACTATCTACTACTCTAAGCTTTTTTTCTTGCCCGTTGATTAATCTCAGTTGAATGAAAATGAAAACCTATCAAATTCCACACATGGATTAGTTTATCTTACTCTAAGGCTGGGAGCTATTAATCAGCTATTTCCTATGGATACTATAATGAATAACTTCCTCCAACTATGTAGACAGAAGGGATGAGCCAAGGGACCTAGGCATTTTGAACTCTCCAGCTGGTTAAATGTGACCTATCCAGTGGGACAAACCTGAGAGCAGTCAGGCATCTAGCTGGTAGACCGTCAAAAGGAAAACTATACTTTTTGTTCTTTTCCAGGAAAAGAAGAAATAAGAATGGGGGGGGGTGTATTCTAATATGAAAATTCCTTTTCCTAAATATATATGGGTTTGTCTGGATGGAGTAGGGGTGGGTATTTGTAATATAAAAAGAACTTTAGAAAGGCAAATGTATGAAATGGGTTAGAATAAACTAAATATGGGCTACTGAGGGTACATGTGACAGAAGCTTCAATATGTGATCCTGGTTAAGGGGATCGAAATAAGAAAATACAGAAGCAATGTTCAGAAAAGCAATTCAAAGAGCATGAGAGAGTAAAGAGAAAATAGCATTATGATTTGGTATGCCAATGCAGCAAGGAGGGGTAAATCAACTAGAAAGGGCTTGAAAACAGAAGGGTCATTTAGGGACTTGTCTTAGTTGAGAGAAAGTGCTATAAAAAGATTTGACTTGATAAAGGCAGGCAGGGTGAAATCTAGGGAAGGGCAAAACCAGTAATTTAGGAGTACAAATAGATTCAGAGAGAGCAGTTTCCACTTGGGATAACAAGAAAAAGCTAACTAATTCCTAAAAGAAGCATAGCTAAGAGTGAACTTCTCACCCTTGCAGTGAAACCTAGAAGGAAGGAAAGAAACAAGCATTTATTAAGTTTATTATTAATTACTATGGGCCAGAAACATATTATTTCATTTGATACTCAAAACAACCCTGGCAAATAAATACTATTATTATCATTATTTTACAGTTGAGGAAACTGAGGCAAAGAGAAGTTAAGTGACTAGGTACTTGCTCACAACTAGTAACTATCTGTAGCTGGATTTGAATTCAAGTCTTACTAAGCTCTATTCACTGCACCAACTAACAAGTCACCTAGAGTAAAACTAGTTAAAGCTAGTTTAAGTAATAAAACCTGTAATTTGCATATAGACTAATTTTTTTATCCCTAAATGATTGTGTTATGCTGAAGATGGGAGAAAGAAGGAAAGAAAAAACAAATAGAGAAAGGTTAGAGTATCAAGGAAGAAGGAAAGAAAAAACAAATGGAGATTTATCAAGGAAGAAGGAAAGAAAAAACAAATGAAGAAAGGCTATAGTATCAAGAAAGAAGGAAAGAAAAAACAAATGGAGAAAGGCTATAGTATCAAGGGCCATTGGAAAAAGATGGCCCCTATTCCTTTGTGTCAGGATGAAATGACCATTAGTGAAAAACAGGGGAAACTATCTCGCTGGGGGTTTGTCCATAGCTGGCACTGTGGGAAGTTGTCTTGCCAATTCTGGCAGTCACCCTTCCCTAGTGACCTAGCCCTATGGGCCTTTTATCTACTACCTTTCACTGGGAAAGCTAAATAGGTGCTAATGCCCATTATTCTCTCATTCTTTTTGCTGGTTCCCAGATGAGATCTAGCTAGTATTCATTTATCAAAAATAGGATCCTACAGTGGATTGTCCCCAGGGTTCTCAAAGCATTGTGTAAACTTTAATGATTGAATGGTCAGGCCTTAGGGGAGAAGTTGGGACTTAGGAGATAAATTCTCTGGAGTCATCTTCCCTCTCACTACCCCCCCAACACCTGGTCATACCCGGCTCCTTGCCACTCAGCTCCTCCCCAGGAAATCACAGTTTCCATGGGAACCTACACACTTCAAAGGGAAAAGAAGGAGCCTGGAAGAGAGAGAAGAGAGGAAGCCGGATTATCCTCACCTTCTTTGCCCCCCTCACCCAGCAGCCAGCAATCTAATTTGTATGTGCCAGCTAGTGCTTGACATGCTCTGGGCACTGGAACAACATTACCCATTACTCCAAAGTAAGAAGGAGAATGGGCAGGCCATGCTGTGTGTTTTCACCTGTTTGGGAAAAGCCCTGAGGTGGAGTGTTTCAGGGAGGGAAGGAGAGGGGGCCCCTCAGTGAGGTCCAAACCTGTAGCAGCCTACCCTGCTGGGCTGCTTCTCCTTAGGCCACCCCTCTCCCTCACTTGGGGGCCTATAAATGCAATTAGCCTCGATGTGCATCCAATCATCAGATCCGCTCAGATTATATTGCAATCATTAATCTGAGCTGGGGAGCTCCTTGTGTTGCCTTGCTGATTAGCCTCTATGATGCTCTGGTATGATCCAATTAAAGGAGGCCCCTGCTTTCCCTCCCCTCCCCACCCCCACCTCCAATCTGCACCTCCTCCAGTTTCTCTGTCAGAGGGGAAGCAATTCATTCTATCCTGATACCCAAATAAAACCTTCCCGCTACCACACATATGCTGTATATACAAGCACATATCCACCCACTTTTGTCAGCACTCCTCCTCCTGCCTTCCTCCCTCACAGAGCCAGAGAGAGGGGGAAGGGGGCCCGGCTGACTTTTCTTCATCTGGGGCTCTGGGATGTTTATGGAGAAAGGCACAAAAGCCAGTGCCCAGGCACTAATATGAATTGAAAGGGACTTGTTATATTTATTGACATGAAATGCTGACTCCCCAATGTGGTTTGAAGCAGTCACGCTTCCGGGAGGCAGGCAAATCTAATTAAAATTACCCTGGGCTCCTAGACCTTCTAGAAGTGCCGGACTGCACTCCCAGCTACATCTCATCAGTCCCACTCTATAGCTACAGAAGGAGAAGTCAAATTTTAATAGGAGCAGGGATGAATTAAGATAGAGCCCTCTGGGTTAAGTGTAGAAGGAAGCCAGAGGAGGAAGGGCAAGGACAGACAAAACGGATAGTGCAGTCGTATAGGTGCAGCAGGTACCAGAAAGTGATTACTGATTTTGTCTCCCAGTAGTTAGAAGCATTACATCTAAGCACTTACTATATGTCAGGCTCCATGTGACGTACTAGTAATGCTCCTTAGAACCTAGTGATATCCTAAAAGTGACAACATCCTTTATTCTCGAGGAGTTTATATTCTAGGATACAGTGCTGAAGTGCAATAGGAGGTAGCACCACAGGGTCTGACACTCCCATAGGTTATTTCCCAAGTCAGAGAATCTCAGAGTTAAAAACCATTTACATGCAGTTTACTAGAACAGGAATCTCCTCTATAATATTTTCAACAAGGAATCATTCAATTTCTTCCTAAAGACCTCCAGTAATGGGAAGGGGAACTTAATAATTTTTGGAGTCAGCCCATTCCATTTTTGGAATGGGACATTTCCCCATTATATGGAGCTGAAAAAGTGGCTCTTTGTAATTTCCACCCATGATTCCAGTTCTGGTTTCTTGGCCAAGAAAAATACATCTAATCCTGCCACCAAATGACAGCAAATACTGTTGCTTAAAAACAGCTACCACATCTTTCTCCAAGTCTTTTCTTCTTCACACTAAATATTTCTATTTCCCTTTGACTATTTCTTATATGGCATGGTCTATAGTTGTTCCACCGTCCTAATCCTCTTTCTGAAGGTGGACTTCAGTTTGCCATTCTCTTTTCTAAAATATACAATAACCTATGGAAAAACCCGAACTTTCTCTGGTCATAGTGGTAGCAATGAGGGGTGTAGAGGAGAAAGGATAAAATGATGAGAAGTGGTAGAAGAACAGTGGGAGTTCCCCAATTCTGAGAAATCTTGCCACCTACAAATTCAAGTGTTAAGATACAAGCAATCAATTTGCTGAGGGGATTCAAAACATGCTTGATGGTACTGTTTCTTTTTTTGGAGAAGGAAGAACGTTATTAAACTCTTAACTATGTGCCAGGTTGTTGGGTACAATTTGAGTTGATTAGGACTGAATTTCTTAATGAGCAATGGTGGAGGGTGGGTTGAATGAGGAGTAATGCTGGGGGATATTGCATAGACCACTAACTTTCTTCATAAAAACTCCTGGAGCACCAGAACCAACTCTGGTGTCTTGGGGAAAAACTGGTTTGAATCAGCTTTAGTACACTCCTTCCCTTTTCTGAAAGACTTCCCAAACCTCCTTTAAGTCTGCTAAGAGTCGAGAAAAATGGAGAAGTAGCTATTTTCTATCTCCAAATTGTTCTTAGAACAACCAAAGAAGGACTAAGGATAGTATACATATAGGATAGGTATCAATGGGAATTTTTCCAAAGGTCAAAGTCAAATACTGAAACTGAGCAAGTGAAACTGTAATTGCTCTATCTCTCAAAAAGCTAACCTAATGAGCAGGATTTGAGACATTTCTACCTAGTGATAGGCAATAAACTAGATGATCTTTAGAAGACTAAACTAACCCAAGACATCTATGAATCTAAAGGAGGAAAGAAAATGTAGTCTTTGCTTCAATGATTCTTTTCCTGCAATGACTATCACCCCCATCTCTGAGGTTCAGGGGGGTAGGCTTCTTAATAAATCTGGATGATTAGGGAACTGCAGTCTCTTACCTATATACAGCACGCTTGTCAGCCTCCAGCTGAGCCTGGGGGTCAATAGGGGTACTGGGAACCGGGGTGCTGGCAGCAGCTGAAGGCGCTGAGATATGGACGGCCTGAGCCTTGGTGGGTGGCTGGGCGGTTGCCGTCATCTGCAGAGAAAAGAATGGTAGGGGAAGAGAAAAGGAAGTTAATGCTTTTAAGATAGCTGCTCCCTTCATGGATAAAATCTGGAAGGAGTGTATCCATCCTGAACTGCATAAATGAGGTGATATATTTTATATATATATATATATATATACCTGAAATAGGGTGTGAGCAAATGATAGAAGTGTAAACGGTCTAATTAGTATAGTGAGGAAAGCACTGAATTTGTACTCATCCCAACTGAGTTTAAAAATCCCAATTCTGACACTTTTTAGCCAAGTGTTCTTGAGCACCAAGTTGTTGAGAACAAAGCATTTCATAAATTCTAAAGTATTATATAAATGAATTATTTGTCATTATTTATTGTTTCCATATATGTATATATGTGCATATATATATACACATTTATATGTATACATATATAGAGAGAGATAGATAAATGCATAGAAACCTATCAATTTTCAGCAAGATAGGTCTATCTTTGCATAGACATATAGGTCTAATTCAGATAAGTGAATTATTTAGACAACCACAAATGACTGAAACAGTAATATAGTTTGGGAAAAAAAGGTGATTTATAATTTGCATTAAGTTACTCTTAAATAAAGCTAAGTAGAATAAAACAATGAATTTATTTGAAAGACAGAGGTATAACAGAAGGTGTGCTAGCTAGAATTGGGAGTCAGGAGAGCCTGGCCTTGATACCAGATCTATGACCCAGAAGAACAAAATACTGAACCTCCCTGAACTCATTCCCTCATCTGTAAAATATTGATAATACTTTCTACATCTTAGGATTGTTACTAGGTTGAAAATGAGCTATTCTATGCAAAGAGTTTTTGCAAATTTTAGAGCTTTCTATATATGTCCCATTTTGTTTTATTTTTTAAAAGGCATTGGTGAGACATTTACATATTAAGACCTTAGCTTTAGTCACTTTGAAAAAGAGGGAAAAGAAGCTGAAGCTGAATAGTTCTCATTGAGTAAGGGCTTATCTATTTTGTTTGCTTCAAGTCAGAGTTAAAAGTTCCAATTGTTTTTATTGCCCCTAAATGATTCTACAACTGCAGGAAGAATTCACATAGTCATTTGAAGAGATGTAGGTCTACTGAAAAACAAGGATTTTTTTTTAATATGATCACATAACCATAACCAGTGCATGCCAATGTTTCACATTATATCTACAAGGCAATCAGGGGTCAATGTCACACACAATTGCCCAGTGTCACACAGCTAGTGAATGTCAAGTGTCTAAGGCCAAATTTGAACTCAGATCCTCCTGACTCTAGGGCTAGTGCTCTAACCATTGTACAACATAAATTCTTCCAAGATATAGACCAACTGTGACACTGGATAATTTTATTTCAGTGAATCTCAGGTATGTTTGTTTGTTTGTTTTTGAATTTGTAAAATGGAAGAGTTGGATTAGGTAACATTTAAGACTCTTCTAGATCTAAATCTATGATCTGGTGAACTCAGCCTGTTTCCTCATCTGTAACATAAGGATAATAGAAAAATCATATGATTGTTGTAAAGATCAAATCAAATGAGATAATTTATGTAAAGTGCTCCACCAGCCTTAAAAGCAGTATATAAATGTTAACTACTAAAAATACCATACATTCTAGATTTAGGAAATTATACTTCACAAAATCATGTGGTCCAGCATTTGCCTTCACTTGGGAGCTGGAGTATATTCAAATGAGCCCAAATCCACTATTGCTAGTGCAGAGAGGATAGATGGAGGATTAGGATATAAAAAGAATTTATCCACAGTGCCATCTTCTATCACAAGCCATATTATACATAGAGATAGAAGAAAAAAACACAGCTTTGGCTGATTGGCTATACCCATTACTTTTTCCCTATTTAAAGTATTAATAAAATAATAAGAATACATCATATTCTACAATTTACATATTAAATTATATACATATAAGCATATTAGTATTAGATATATTAATTATAATAAAATATTATTGATGTATTCTAATCCATCACTTTTACTAGAGAAAAGATGATGACACAGATATCCTCATTGCTGTAGGTTAAGAAATCTGCATACCCCTTGACTGTGAATTGGGCACTGTTCTCATTCAAACACTGAGACATAATAACCAGCTCTCCTTATTATTGACTAAACATGTCCCCAAAGCACCTTTCTACCTCTCACATTTTGGAGGCAAGAGAGGAAGGGTCAGCACAAACCCTAGTGGGTAGTGGCAGACCCAGCTGGTGAGTTCACCCCAACACTGGTTCATCCCAAGCCAAGAAATTCAGCAATAATGACAAACTGAAGTTCCTCCCACAGTCTCTACTGCTGGGAAAAACATGGTCTCCAAGCAAGAAAAACTCATGGGAATCAGCAAACTAGAATTGATGAGGGAATCCAAGAGAGCTGATTGGAGGTGCTAGTCTTTTTCCCAACTGTTATTACTCCTATATTAGCTTTATTACTTGGTCATTCCCCATAGCTACTACAGTGTGATAATTCCACATGAGAAGAGTCAAGTCCAAGTTCAGCAGGTAAAACTGAACACAGCATAGGAAAACACAAAACAAAACAAAAAACTTTAAGGGAACCAGCCAATCTTTTCCTGGCAGGGGAATAAAGCCAATTATCTCAATTTTTATTAACCACTGGCCTAGACTCATTTGTCCCATCTGACACAAGAGTGATGTGTCCCAGAAGAGTGGAGCAAGCAACTATAATAGGAATAATCTACCTTAAGAAAACCTAAAGTATAAAAATCCAAGTTTGCAAAATATAAATGGCAGTGGGAATGGAGTGTAATAGGGTGGAGGGATCATCCTGAAAAAAAAAAAAAAAGGAATTGATTTCCTCAAGCTAAAAATCTTTGCTTTATGGAAGTGAATGATACTTAAAATGTGATTCAATTTCTAAAAATTGAATTATGCACAAGTTCAGGACTTTAGGAATGTATTTCTTTCACAAAGTAAAGAATTCTGATTTCTATAGGGTTCCTTAACATGAAATGAAAATTGACCAGGTAACCCCTGTTAAACTGTCCAGGCAAGAGTTGCTTTTAGCCCCAAATCTGAATGATCTTGGGGGTCACAGGGAATGACTTATTAAGGAAACCATGAGTCAAGTTTCTCTTTCACTCATACTTCCCCTAAGGATCTGGAGAGCCAGATCCGGGATTAAAAAGGAAAACTTGGAATAAAATGTAAATCAAAGCTGGTTACTTTCCTGCATCCCAATAGGCACTAGCTGAAAGGTAGTTATTAGGGCTCAGGGAAGGAGGAAGGCTGAAAGCACAGTTAGTCGAGGGTGATGACTCAAATTTATAAAACTCCTGGGGGCCAATTCGGCAAACTCTGCATTTCCTTGGGGTTTGGGGAGTGAGTGTTTATCTCTAAATAGATTTCCTTTTATAGCCAGAAACCTCCATTTCCCAACAGCTGGAGCTCAAAGGCAGAGAGAATGACCTGCAGCTGTCAGCAGGGTCTGGAGGTGAAAGGCTGGGGGCTGGAGGGTAGAAAGGGGGGGTGGAGAAGAGGGAATGGAGAAGGGGGGTAGTGGTGGAAAGGGAATCAAGGACTAGGAGGAGGGGAGTGTTAGGAGAGAAGCTCAAAAAGTCATAGTGGGGGTAGGGCAGGAGCCAGTGATTTCATCTTAGTTATCCTCTTCAATATATCTTGCCTCTTTCTGCTCTCCATAGAGTGTGGAGGGCTTCCTGCTTGTTTATTACATTGCATTAGGTATTCTTGGGCCTACACAGACCATCCTGGTTCTAAGGTTCAATTGACCAGAATTTTTGGCTTCTGACAACTGTCCAAACAGTTAAGCCCTGAAGTTCACTATTACCCTTTAGAAAGCTTGCTTGGATATATGGGCTAATATCTTTTAGAAGGGATGGGGGAAGAGGGGAGAAGGAAGGAACCTTAAAAGTTTTTCAGGACGGGTGGTCTTGAGAAAACAATCTGAACCATCAGCCACTACTGTTCTCTACTTCTCTGTTTCTTTCCTATCTTTCACCACCCCCTCTCCCTTTCCATCATAAAGTTGGGACTGTGAAGATACCACTTAAATCTGGTGCTGGAAGGAGATTTAAAATACTCATTTTTATAGAAAAGAAAGCCAAGATGCAGAGAAATTAAATGATTTGCCTAAGGTAGCACAGGTCAAAAGTGTTACAGGTAGAATTTAGACCCAGATGATCTTAGTTCTTTAGTTAGTGTGCTTCCTCCTCTGGCCTTTCATCTTGTCCCCATAGCCCTTGGTCAGATATTCTTGAATAGACAAATTGCTTCCCCAAAGCAAAGTTAATCCCAAACCCAGGTGAGGAAAGAAAGTGAGCTGATCTTACAAAGAGTCCTTAAAGAGGGAGATTTTATGATTATGATTTAATGGGTGCTGTGAATATTTGCACTACTGGTCAGGCAATCCTGCCTCTCCCCTCCTCTGTGATTATTTTTATGGCATTGTGTTACTCCCCCCCCCCCCTTTCTTTTAGGGGGTAAATAACTGAAGTCACTATTATCTATGTGTAAATAAGTGTATTAAATAGATCTCCCTGGACTGAGCTGAAAGTTGAAGAGAAAGTTCACGATTTTTGCCTAGGACAAAAATCCCTTGAGTTCTCCTAGATTACTTTTTGTATTCTTCTGTGAAGTCTTGGTTGGAGATCCTGCTAATTTTGGTTGCCTTTTCCTCAGTTCAAGTCTCTTACACAATGAAGTAGAATTACTAAAGTGTCAGCGTGCAATTTGGGACTTCATGGATTATGGGAGCAAGGTCCCCTCTCAATCCAGAGTTCTGGCTAAAAAAATAAAGCCTATTTGATCCCCTAAGAAAAAGAATTCACTAACACCAAAGGATAGTGTCAATTCTGAACAAATGCTCCAACCCACATCCCAAGGAGGCACAGATGGTTTGAGAAAAAGCCCTTCCTAAAGAGGTGTCTGGTTCAGGACTGGCCATTGAATAATGAAAGGAGAGAAATTAGCTTATTCTGCTTTCTTGCCATAGTGCCAGGGAAGAGAAAAAACACATACCAAGAGGAATAAATGCAAGCACCTGGCAATGGACATTTCCTTCCTCATAACGTTGGGACATTCTTTTTCTTGTCAAGACAGTTTGACTTTTCAGAGATCCAGCTAAATAAGCCTCTAATTTGAGGGCCAGCCCTTTCTGAGGTAGGAGAAGGGAGGAGCAGCTAATAAAAGTGGAACTATACTGTACAGCAGTGCAATTAGACATTTGCTAATCCAAAGAACATGAAAATCACAGATAAAACCCACATTTACAAAATGCCTTATCATTACAAAGCACAATAAATATATTATCGCCACTAAAACTCACAATGTTAGGTAGTACAAATGTTTTATCATCATTTTACAGATGAGAAAACTAAGTACAACCTCTTTATTTTATTGTAATTCAGTCATGTCCAACTCTTTGTGAATCCATTTGGGGTTTTCTTGGCAAAGATATGAGAGTAGTTTGGCATTTCCTTCTCCAGCTCATTTTACAGACGAGAGACTGCAGCAAACTGGGTTAATCGATTTGTCTAGGATCACATAACTAGTAAGTATCTAAGGCCAAATTTGAACTCAGGAAGAAGAGTCTTCTTCTCCAGGTCCAGTACTCTTATCTTCTGCTGTGAGCCCCAGGGAAGTTAATTGATTCCAGAACCAGAACTTTGTCTAAGGTCTCAACTCCTTCATCTGTATGATTTTAGACAAATTGCCTTAGCTTCCTTACCTATACAATGTGAATACTACTAAAACAAGAAAATGCTAATCTCAAAAAATGTGCTATGAGGATCAAATGAGAGTATATTTCACAGAAGTGCTTTGCAAAGGATACAGTGCCAAGTGAATGTCTTGAAATGTTATATATCTGCCCAAACACAGAGTCCCATTAGTTATAAACAAAGAACAAAATATTACCACAAAGAAAACTTAAAGATAAGGTAGAAATTACTCCTTTTCATTTTGATCCTTTACCTGCTTCTCTGAAGACCACAGTTTATGGGTCTCTAATAATTTGTAGCATGATCTAACCTAGGTCCTCATGGTATCATGGACTAAGCATATACATGTGTGTGTGTGTGTGTGTGTGTGTGTAGAGAGAGAGAGAAAGAGAGAGAGAGAGAGATGCTATAAGGGACCATTGGAGAGCTCCCACAAGACCCCCCCATCTCCTGAATTCATGACTGTTCATTGATTGCTCCCACACTTAGAATGTCATCTCCACCTCTTAGAGTCTTAAGTCCTCAGGTAAAATCTCACCTTCTGTAAGAAGCCTTTCACAATTCCTATTAATGATAGTATCTCATGGCTATATCTAATTTATCCTATATTTGTTTTATTTGTACACAGTTGTTTACAAGTTGTTCTTTCCACTAGACCATGAGGCATCTGAGAAAAGGATACACAAATTCACTTCACAACTTAGCTGTCATCCTCAACACTTTGTTTTCACCACTTCATGTCCAATCAGTGACCAAGTTCCATAATTTTGACATTTCTAACAAATACCCCCTTGCCTCCTCTGACAACTAGTCCAAGTCTTCATCACCTCATATCTGGACTATTGCAATATCCTGCTGTTTGGTCTCCCTAGTCCAATCCATCTTCCACTCAGCTGCCAAATTGATCTACCTAAGAAGCAGATCTGATCATCAGCTCCTTTATTCAGTAAACCCCAGTGGCTCCCTATTACCTCCAAGATCAAATACAAAATCTTTGATTTGGCCTTCAAAATCCTTCATAATCTGGCCCCTGTTACCTTTCCAATCTTCTCACATATTAGTTCCTTCTAGGTAATTTCTGATCTAGTAATAATGGCATTCTTGCTGTTCCTAGAAGAAAACACTCCATCTCCCTTGGAGTGTTTTGGCTGACCTCCAGGTTTAGAATGTTCTCCTACTTATCTCTATCTTAGTCTCAGCTAAATATATACCTTATTTATATATAGTTATTTATATGTTGAAGACCCTATTAGAGCTCCTTGAGAACAAGGATTTAGTTTTTTGCATTAATATTCTTAGTGCTTAGCATAGTGCTTGGCACATAGTAGGAGCTTAATAAATTCTTATTGACCTGACTTATCATGGATTGCTTTGGCAGTCTGGCAAAACCTATGGATCCCTTTAAAGGCTATTTTTAAATGCATAGAATTATAAAGGAAACTAACTATATTGAAACATGATTATAGACACGTTTGCAAAAAGTTCTAAGTTCATTAGGCCAATTCCCCACCCCACCATAACCCTCCTCCCCTTTTCTTTTCCTTTCTTTCTTTTCTTTCTTTCTTTCTTTCTTTCTTTCTTTCTTTCTTTCTTTCTTTCTTTCTTTCTTTCTTTCTTTCTTTCTTTCTTTCTTTCTTTCTTTCTTTCTTTCTTTCTTTCTTTCCTTCCTTCCTTCCTTCCTTCCTTCCTTCCTTCCTTCCTTCCTTCCTTCCTTCCTTCCTTCCTCCCTCC